>OW964823.1:41875474-42321788 GCA_943142095.1 Ophonus ardosiacus
AAATTGTATTATAGGGACCTTAAAACGTGGTCATTTACTAAAATCTCGATATGTGATTTTTAGCACGCTCCCTATACCTCCCTTACCAAGGGTAGCGGGAGTTAAAAAATAGGCACCATCTCTCCCGTAAATATTTAAGCGGTGCTTTATGTATAGATGTTTATTAGACAATAAAATTCTTAATTTTTGGGTGCCATTTTTTTTTAATTTACGCTTTTGATGCCCGAGATAACGTAATTTAAACTCGTTGCAAAAATGGTTTTAATATGCGATTATTTCCAAAAGTGAACGTCGAGTAAACTGTTGTCAAAAGTAATTTGTCAAAAATCAGTATTTGACAATTAATCGGCGCTCATTCCTTTAAATCTATTTTATCACATCTAAGCTTACTAGGGTACCTACAAAGGCAGTAAATTTGAAAAAATTAGCAATAAATAATTCAGAATTTTATTCTTTAAAACGGTATGTATAAATCATCCCACAAATTTCTACGACAGACAGTATATGTGAAAAAAAAACTCTTTTCTCATATTAAACGTCTATGTCACAGATTTTCGCTGAGGACCGCAACGAATGGAGAACAATAGGTTAACAAACCATGGGCCTCTAGGCCTGCAATGCTGAAATATTATTATTGTTGTTATTATTATTTAGCATTGCTAAACAGTTTTGTTAACAACTTTGAACGCAAGTATTATTTTGCAAGTGAAACAGGAATGTCATATTCTAGGTTAGGTTAGGTTGGGTTAGGTGGGGTACAACTTTTATATGTTCTACATTAGCTTTCCTACAAAATAACGTATTCCGAATTTGAAACGTTGTACTATATATTATCTAACGCAAAATCGTTTGACTTTGGCTCATTATTTATGTGCATCACACATGTGATAACATAGTTTAATTATTGAGTAGAGAACACTGAATACGACATATGTAATAATAATTATCATACATTAAGCGCCATTTTAATCGGTAATTAATATACAAAGCTCGGCAATCGGACGAGAGAAATGAATAAACCACAACAATTCACAATGCCTGTAATGTTCGTCAAAATACAGCGATCTGTGATGCCGACAACCGCCATTAGTCAGACACGGATATACACTCGCGCTCACATTCCCTTTATTGCGCCCAACTTTCCAAAAGTTAGGTTACGTTCGCCAAGTTTCAGGCTGTTATAAGCTTGATATGTTCCGCTGGATAATATGAGTTCTACAGATATTTTCACAATGAATCTTTTATATTTGCTGAAATAAATGGTATGTTTTCTTTGGTCGACATGGAAAATGAGCTTATTAAAAAGCTTCATACTGATATTATTTGAACGACTAATGAACATAAGCTACTTTAATGTTCTTTATTTATTAAAATATTGTATCTAATATTTTATCAGATACTAGCTCAATATACAATGTTTATTTTAAACGAAAAATAATTTTATTTTTATGCTATATAAATGAGACATTAATGAAAATAAAACAGTTTATATTTTTGAAAAGATATTTTTTTTATTTGTTACTCACTTGAAAATTAATATTTTCTAGTTACTATACTTGCCGTCAAATAAATATGTACTGGAAAAAGTAGAACATCAGTCCATACTAATTTGCCGGCGTATATAACTTGTAAAATTGGTTGCTGACTTATTAAAACTTTACAAGTTGGTTACCACGTTGTTGAGATGTAAAAATTGTGTTTTGTTACTGTCATACATATTAAAAATAAGTGTCAATTGCAACTAACAGGTTTAGGTTATATTTTAAATTTGATTTAAAAGTGAGTAACAAATAAAATATTGTACAATATACACCAAATAATTATTTTACTGCCTTAAGGAGGAATGAAGCTCGCTGCCTAATACTTGGCTCGCCGTCATTTCCTGCTTTCAGCAGTAAAATTCGTTTTACCTGACTTCTAGTGTAAAATACTATTACAGTACACAATGTTTAGAAAATTAAATAAAGTGACATATGTGTTATTTTATATTATTAAGAGTATGATAAATACCTACGTATTGAATCAAGAGAAAAACGGTCTGAGGAATGTTATCAGAATTTCTGTATAGCGGCACTACGATTAGAAATATTTTGCTATGACTTGTTATACGCAATACATGAACCACTTTGTTGAACAGAATTGACATGAACACTATCTCACAGTGACGTCATTTCGACAATACAGTTAGCCAACTGTTCCCCACTTGTCTTGCAAACATTGGTGATTGGTAGAACACAGTACGTGTGGTGCTTTCTCTTACCGTACCAGCTTTCTTAGAAGGTTTGATAAAAAATAATAAAAAAAAAAATAGATGAAATTCAGTGGAATGCACATTTGTGGTATAGCCTTTAGTTGCTTTATCGATTTTATCTTAAACAGCTCTATAGTCGCACAAAGTTTCTTTCATTTTCACAATTTCCATATCTGGCGAATAAGGGGAATGCAGCATGAAGTGTAAACCTTTACGTTGTCTAAGCAAAATACAGAAGTTGTTTGCCCACAATTCTGTTGGCTTGGCATAAGCCTTATGAAATACCAACATAATCAGCAACCTCCATTAAAGTAATTCAGCGATTGTAAAATACAACAGGTATTTTCAATTTTTGCCGCATTTTCATTGGTGACTAACGAGCTAATATAGCTACGACTCTCTTACTTTTTCCACATCTTCACTATCCTTTGGAAAATTGTATCATTCATAAACCACAACATTTGTGACCCTTATATCTGTCATTTAACAATTTCTTTTATTACCGAAAAGTGTTCTAATAATATAATGTACAATTTCAAATTCATTTTATTAAAAAACTTTAATAATTAAAAAAATATCAAAAAATAGCTACAGGAATTCAATAACTTTAATATATTATAATACAAACAATTATTGTATAATTAAATTTATATGAAATCTTTAATAAAGTAATATAATAATATATATATAATAATAAAAAGTTTAGAAATAGGCTCTAAAGTAATCCATTATACCACGATTTCAGGCGAATGCAGCGTTATACTAACCTTATAACTATTATTGCACATATAAGATAATTTGAGCAAGTGTATGGATGTACAATAGTATATTTGTACGTAAAATGACATTTTAGAGTTCTTTACGATAATTTCAAAGCACAAGATTAGCAACACTGATGTCCAGTTTCATAAAAATGTAACTTATTGCTGAATTAAACATGACAAATTATTAAAAATTTATATATAGGTAATAGAAGCGTATATAAATCAATAACATTGAGTGTATATATAATCAACACATATGTAATTTAAAATGTACTCACACCCAATTTATTTAATTTCTACAGTCTAATAAAATTTGTAAATTTGTCATAATGTCAAAACTTAACACGTTGTTAAATTTAACAATGAGTTAAATTTAAACAAGATTTTATGAAACCGGGCACGAATGTTGAGACTGATAGATATGGTAAACATAACCTCTAAAAATAAATATTACTTTCATTTTCATAATTTTTTATTTTCAAATAAAATTTAATATACTCCTTGGCACTGAAGTTTCTTTTTATCACGTATATAGTTTATTTTATTCGGCCCTACGGGCCTTCAGCAAATAAATTCTACATTCGTAATAAAAAGTAAAATTTCAGTGCCTTGAGACGTAAATAACTACAGAGTGATCAAAAATGATTGAAGGTCACGTGGCAACTATTGTTCCGAAATAATGACAATATTTTATTTCAATTTTCTATTATTCATCAAAACTACACTCCAGGGATGACAGATGATGATATGTGCATGACTTTTGATTAAAATCATTGCCTACGTTCTACGTTGATTAATTTGATATTTGTTTCGCATACTTTCGTGAAAAATATGTAAGTAATTTCTTTTCATTATGGGTTTTAATGAAGAGTGTGACAAATATCTTCTTGAAGCATATTTTTATTCGGATGAACGTAAAAAAGACCGTTCTTAGGACTAATCTTGTGACAGCTAGCAAAAGACAAAAGATATGTCCATGAAAATAGTTGTACTGTTATACCAAGTAAGTGGCAAATTTTGATTACTCTGTATATTACAACCCTAAAATTATCAATGTCAATCTCGAAAATCCTAGTAGATAATATCAATTATTATAATCCTGGAATTCTAGTGATAAGAACGGGTCTAAACCTCGGGATTGTCAGTATGAAATCTCCGGGATTATATTACATGACCTATTCACATTAAAATGTGAATTCCAAATTAATTTATCATTTTGTCATATTTTATATTCTGTTATTATTATATGATACACAATATCAAACAAGATAGATAGGTACTTTATAATCTGTTTATACATAATAAATATGAACAATATTAATAAAACAAGGTTCAGAAACTTATAATTTTAAATATTATGAATATAATCGCTATTGACATTTCAAAATGCATTACTTTTTTCTCAGTTAATAGTAAACAGTATAATAGAGAACAAATAATGTTAGTTTTTTAAATAATGTGAGCTATTTTATATTGAACTTATTATTCCATGTATTTCTGATCTGTTTTTCAATTCAAAAATATTTTGTAATGTTTACCATCGTCATAAAATATTTATGTATGATGTAAAACATCAAATTAAATTTATATACACATTATAGGAGGTATGTATTATGAATTTATGAATAATACTGTAACTGTACTGATAATTTTGTCAAAACTCAAAACATTGTTTTGTTTTGAAAACAAACGAAACCTATATTGTACCACACGAAACATGAGGATCAAAAAATCCCCTCATTCATTTTGTTTGATGTTATCAAGGATTCCGTCCACATTACCTCGAGCGATAATACTCTTATTACCTTGGAAATTACTTTATAATATTATGGAATAATTTAATCTGGCACAAAACGTAAAACATCACCCTTTACATCTTTACACTGCGGCAAACCACCGACACAATTTCATCGTCTTGTTTTATTTTCTTTCACACTTCCTGACATTTATTTAACGGCGTAATAAATTTAATATGGAGGTCTGCATAAAATATAAAATAGGGTCTCGCTATATTATCCATAAAGTTAAACATTAAGTATTCACGAAGCATGAATTCATAAACATAAACAATGAAAGGTTATTAGCTTATTGTTAAAATTAGTTTGGCAGGAAATTCTATACACTGTTAAATCAACTGTTACCCTTATTGCGACATGTTTCATGTTTGTCAACACGTCAATCCATTATTTTAACTTTAAAAGTGTCTTTTGTGCTTGCCAACAATAAAATTGGATTTGTTTAACACGGAAACGTATGAGCCCTTCATCAGTGAAACTCACAAGTCACAAGCCTTTGAATTTAATTATTATGCTCAGATTATTTTCATGTGTGTCATCTACCATAATCAAATTTAGAATATATGGGTATATATGTCATAGTACCAACAAGTGCCCAAATAAACAAAAAAAAAACAAGAAGCAAAAAATAAATACAAACCTAGAAAGCTAACAAAAGTTATAAAAAACTTAAAACAGGGAAAATACAAACCACCCATGGTAATATAATAGAAAATATCCACCTCTATAATATTAAATGTCCTAGACAAAAAACTTAAAACGCTTCCAAGTTGTTGACGTTGGGACACGGAATCCTTCCTATCAAATTCGGTCCTGCCAAGACGACTCACACCTTCATACACTACTACAATCTCATACCTCTTCTTAACCAGTACAGCAATAAACACTCAATACTCAACACTAAAATCGGCCATATCTAATATGTCCCAGTACGATCTCCAAAATTATGATAAAATATTTATATTTTGATCATCATAAAACTAAACGTGGCCTAATAGATGGACTGGAGACAATATTCAAATCAGTCACCGGAAATTTAAATGACGAAGCATATTTTATTTAACAAAATGTAATAAAGTTAGCAAGTGTTGTTATATAACATCATATAAGTAAATCAGCATCATATTTTGGTGAATCAACAAATCATTCAAAATTTCAATAAAACACATTCAAAGTTTACTAAATGGAAAAAACATTTATGATCAAATTATTGTAGTGTACAACTTTATATTAAATGTTTTGCAAGACGTTGAAAATTCAATCATCTTTTGTAAATTAAGAAAGCTGCGTCCTAGTATAATACACCCCATGGAGCTACTAGCAGAATTAAAACAAATATCAAAATTCTATCACTGACACTTACCATTCGAAGCCTGATAAGACCTATTATACTTCGAATCTTTGTTAAACATAAATTGTAAAATAGAAGCAACTCAAATAATGTATTTCATTTCTACCCCCATTAATTTCGAAAAAAAAATTGAACTTTACAAGGTTTACCCAATTCCAACTAAATGCAAATCAAAATTTATTACAATTATACCCAAACAAAATATCTTCTAAAATCTGTTAAGGAAATCGTGCCTCTGAATGATTATGCCCTAATAAATATCTCGCTCACTTCTCAACGATGTGCGACGACGAAATATTCTAAAATCATACTTCAAGTCACTGCTATTACACAAAAATAAACTTAATAGAAAATCATGTGGAAGTCATTTCAGACATCAACAAATACTTAGCCGTTCACCCAAAGGAGGAGAAAATTGCCATTAAATGTCAAGAAGAGACCAACGTCTAAACCTTAGAGGGAATCTTCCTAATTAATAATAAGACAACTCCGCTTCAGAGAACAAATACTAATATTTGACGATAAACGAAAACCATGACCAACCTTTACTACTTCCTAAACTGAATTAAAAATTCCAACCTTATAAAATTACAAATTCCTCTTAATACTGAAATTCAGGTTAATACCTGAACCCCCCTGAAATTAAATGATAATGTCCTTCAATCTAACCGTTCTTATACCAGAGAAAACATTCAATATGCACATCCCAAATATATAGTCCATCATCCTGTACACAATCATTGCAATCATCGGTAGGTAATTCGTACACAAACAAATGAAGAAGTTGAAAGCAGCCACGCAGAAAGGGTCATTCCGGACCCTGAAGCCATTGAACTTCCACTCCCCCAGGAGGCTCGAAACTGAGGAGGGAGGAGTTATAGTACCAACAAGTGAAATAGATAAAGTGTTGATGTGACAAAACGTGACTTTATCATATTATTTGTAATTCGTTTGTTTAGTTTACTGTGTATTCGCTAGCCTTTATTAGAATATTATAAAATAGTTATAGATATAATGTTTGTATAAAAAATATTTCTAATATTTCTCAATTTTCTTATTTTTCTCGAATTTTTTCAAATACATAAATAAAAACTAATACATCGTTGAAAAGATAAAAAATGGAGGTTTCTATTTTAGTAAAATAATTATAGATTGCCTTTTAAAAATAAAAGTTGATAGACCTATCTTGTAAACCTGACATTAAAAAAATATCTACATGTGTCATCAAATAATGTATTTAAAATAATGAAACTTTTATATGAGCCGTTTTTTTCAATTACTTATAATAAAAAAGTTAAAGGGGGGGGAGGGCTCCCATACATTCTGTATATACAGGGTGTACTAACTTGTTACGCTCGTAAATGGTAGAACACATTAAAAAAAACAACTTTTCTTAGTTCCAATTTTTGATTTGGTACCTCGGTTCTGAGATATTGGAGTTCTTTTGTTCTTCGAAAAATCGTCATAACTCCCTTATTTTAAGGAGTACTGACAAAAGTTGTTTTTACCTTCCGTCACCTTTAGGTAAGGAAGGTATTATCTTTGGTCAAAAAATTCGGTGGTGAGTTTTTAATGAATAAGCACGTTTTAGTGTCCCTACAATACGAATATACCATTTTTAAGATGATGTCTGTATGTGTGTGTGTCCGTGTGTATGTGTGTGTGTGTGTGTGTCCGTGTGTGACAAATTTTTCTCCGACGATAACTCCAATACTACAATTCTAAAAATTATAATTCTTTCGTATTCCTCTTCTGTACTTCTGTACAACCATATGAAGAGTTGATTAGATATTGGTTAAAATTAATCCACCGGAAGTACCCTTATTTGAAGTTTTTAACAGTTTTTCCTAAAAAAACGCAGTTAAATATTATTTTTTGACATTTTGTTATTATACATATTAAAGAAAATACTCTTCTCTATATGGTTTGATTATACATTTTCCTTCATAATCAATAAATGTAGATTTAAAGCGTTATAAAGAAATTAATTTTGAAAAATTAGTCAGCTTTGCTATTTATCATGGAAACAGATGATATATTCAAAAAATTATAATTGACAGATGTCAGTTGGAAGTGCAAAACCAAATATGGAAGGCATAGGATCTAAAATTGATATGTCATAGTGTTCCTCGTAAGTGACACGCAGAGAAAGGCCAAAGAGAAGATGGAAGGACTGTATCGCAAAAGACTTGAGAAAGGAAGGACTTTGTGAAGAAGATGCGTTGGACAGGAATGAGTGGAAGAGAAGGGGAAACAGTGACCCCTAATAAAATAGGGGATAGCTGAAGAAGAAATGAAGGAAGTGTCTAGTGCATTTTACTTAGTGTATATTTATGTTATAATTTTATTGGATTTATAGAACCTTTTCGAATGAACTTTTGGTATAGAATTTGTAAAAAATAGTATGTGTTCGTGTTCGATTTTACATGATACTATATAGAATCTGTTCCAAGGACCTTTTGGTATGGGATTTGTACAAAATACATCGAATTGACGGAAGGTCTTGTGTTGGCCACAACAGATTTTTTTAATTATCTATTTTTTAATTTTTTTTTTTTTTAATTTTTCAAATGACAAAATGGCGATCTATGAAAAATTTCAGAACAAGATTTTTTGTTAACTTCTCCACCGATTTTCGAAAGTAAAACATTTATAAAAGCCTTAAACTATCTACTACAATATGTGTCCTAAACATTCACCGTTTTCTAACTTATTTCTTCTAAAATAAGGATTCAAGTATATTTCTTTAGATAAGATTTTTGACAATATCTCGTATCAAATTCACATTTAATAAATACTTTCAAATTGATATACATTTTTGTTCAAAGCCTAGTCCGATTTTTTTTAACAGACTGTACTTATCTGTAAGTCAAGAATAACGATTTTAATTGTTTTATTTTTGAAAATCTTGTATTGAAATTTTTGATCAATCGCCAATTTGTCATTTGAAAAAATTAAAAATAATTGTAAATACCAAATGTTTTAGAGCCGAAAGGTAATTTTGAAAAAAAATCAATAGTCCTTAAAAAAAGAGAGTCATGACGAATTTTCGAAAAACAAAAGAACTCCAATAACTACGAACCAGGGCCACAGAATAAACATTTATACAGAAGCGACAGTCAGAGAGAGAAACGAAAATTAGATAGAGAAAGAGTATGCCAACAAATTTAAAGGGCTAATCGGATAAAATCGGATTGTTTCGGCATATCTTCATATCTTACGATTCTTTGTTCTTTACATTATTTCGACGAGAACATTTTCTATTGGGGGTCAATAATAAAAGTGTATTGAGAAACACAAATTGATTTCTAATAAGAACAAATATGTTACTTTTTCAACAAACGATAGGAAAAATCGTTAGAATAAAGAAAATCATTATATTTCGCATATTCTGGAGGAGCTGTTGTCCCAGTTTGTCATACCCATATATTTTAGGGTTATGGCTAATTCAAGCAAACCGAATACGTCTTCTCACTTTTGACATATGTCATTTTATGAACATTTTGTGAATTTTAGAAGTGGTGTTAGTTTGTAATAAAATGGAAAAAACGAAGAAGGTAGAATCGGGAGGACATGTTTGTTCAAATAAAGACGGCATAAGTAGATTTAAAAAATGGAGAAAGGGAAATGTAAGTTTTTTTCGTTTCCGAAAGATTTCTCATATGTAAGATATGCAGAACGACTACCATGTCATGTTAAATGTATATTCATTTAATAAATATAGGTGTAAAATGTGGCTCAAGGCCTGTGGAAGGGAAGATTTGATGGAGACATATTCATCGAGTCTGACGTTTGTGTTTCCCACATCAAAGATGAGTATAGAATATTTTGCATTTGTTTAATAAAAACATAATTATGTGTTTATTTAATCTGATTTATTTTTAATTCATTAATAAAATTAAAATTTTAGTACTTTTATGTTCTAATTTTTCTTTTTCCATTTAAACAAATGTAAATTTCGCGCGTAAATTTACCAACAAATTTAAAGTTCAAGGTCATAAAAGTCAACTCGCAACAACACTGGTGCCGATAAGGAGTGTCGCTTCTGTATAAATGTCTATTCTGTGCCGGGGCACCAAATCAAAAATTGCACCAAAGAAAAGTTGTTTGTTTAATGAGTTCTAACTACCATTGTCGGGTGTAGCTGTAGCTCTTAGTATTAACACCATTATAATAAGTTAAATGATGTGGCGACTTTGGGGATTATTTAATTTTCAAATAACTATTAGAAATTGAGAAAAATGTTTAATACAAAATTTTTCTGGTTTATTATAGTTTATTTACTGACGTAGACACATTTTTGTTCGACTTCTATCTTTGTCAGTTTTTTTTTTCGATTCTAATACAAAATGGCTTCTTTCTCGGAAGCAGTAAAATATCAGTCCTATGTTAATCAGACTTTTTTTAACTCATTTTGGTCAGTACTATATGTCCTTAAAGTTTATACCTAAAGTTGTGCAACAGCATGTATACACCAAGAAATGAAATAGTAACATGATGATTGTTGTTTTTGTAATTACATTAAACAAAAAGTGTAATTATAAAAATGTTTAGATTTAAAAACTGCATCCAATGACTACTAACTAATTGCTTAATTTTTTTTTTAATAGCCATATACCCCACTCGCAAAGTTTCTTCATAATATAAAATGACTTTATTAAATCCATATTATATGCTATATATGTTTAGCGGAGGAGCGCTAAGTAATTATCTCGGAACCGGTTCAAACAACTCCGATTTTGATGATTTTTTTTTTTTTAAATGTCGGTAATGCCAAATACTTCAACCTTTATAGTTTGAAAATTGACGCTCTTTGTTATTTATTAAATTATTTAATTTTTAAAAATTATTAATATCGGCGTTAAAATAATGTTATTTATGAAAGTATAATATTTAAAATCGACATCCAGTGACCTTGTATATTGGATACTGAGAAGTAAGATGTATTCTAAAATGATTGGAGTATGTAATCTGATGTGGCCAGCACATAACCTCTCGCCGGATAGTTTACCTGTGTGCATAAAACAAAGATTATTTTACAAATACAAATACATTCATGTATAAGTCTTTGACGTTCAAACTTCTTTATATATTTTTCTCCATATATTTACAAAATCTGTAGGTTATTTTAATATAAATTATATGCAACAAATTTCAAAATATATTTTACTATATTAAAATTTTATGCAGATAACAGGGATTATTAATTCGAACAATGTTTGTCTTCTCTACATACATGTACTGAAAACATTAATTTTTGGCAGTTTCAATTGTATAAGGTATATCTGGAAATGTGCGTATATTCGTACATAACTTCTATCAAATTTTCTTTTTTCATAAATGTATCTATATAACACATTGATTTTATTTCAATAAAGTGATGAGATTGCGCTCTTTTTATACTAATATCGATGTGTAATGTCGTCAATATTATATCTTATTTAAGAAGAATTTGATAACTTTTTGCAGTTCAATGTTACTGTAGTCTACAGTGCTCGTGCATTTTCCCATAATCTTTGAGATAAATTTAACAGTCCTTTAACGTAGACTTGTCATCTCAACAATAGTCACAGGGCAAACTAATAATTAAGAGATTCTCTAAGTATATTTTTCTTAATTCACTTTCATTTGTGGCGATATTCTTATAAAGAGCAGGCCTTCCTTCAATTTAAAGCTAAAAGTTTTTCGGCGTCCACCTCTATATCTATATTCATTGTGCAAACTTACATAACATAACAACGTGCTGTGTAGATCAAATGCGCAGTCGCAAGTGTACAATGAAATGTTTGTTCCTGTTGGCCCGCTGAGCAAAAGTCCGTGTTTGCGGGTTCGACAAACCTGAGCATGTATAAACGTGCCTGATGATGTCCGCTTGGTACCTACTTGTCCACGTAGACTGACTGAGCAAAAATGTTGTAATATAAAATATTTTGTTACGTGCCAAAACATTTTACTCGTACCCAACACACACTAAAGTATCAAAAATGCCAATATACACAACAATTTGTTCGAAGATGTCTGATCAGACTCAAATGTGCTTTTTGTTTTGCTTGATCAGTGTGAGTTATCCCATACACCAAGCACTGAAACAACAGTTTCAAACTCAGTTACGCAAGAACGCTTTGTATAAAAACGTTTTTGTTCGTTTAGTGTGCGCCCAGCCTTAGCTGTAATGATAATTTATAACAATTAGTATAACATATTAGAATTATTGATATCTGAATTTTTAATAATCCATTTGTTATATTATTAGCCAATTTACCGGGTATAGCAGATGCAGCGATAGAACATCTGAAAAAAGTGTACGTACAAGTGCCTTTGTGGCTGTATAATTATTTTTCACCGATTGAATGAGGGTGGAACCTTACAAATTTTTTAATACCAAACCCCATTGACCAGCCACCTGCTCTGTACTGGGAATTGTGGCTGCAGAAAAATCGGGCTGTTCTGTACACCCACTTGTGCAGAATACAGCGGTGAAATTTGCACAAATTGTCCTCCAAGACCAATGACTACATATAATGATGACGAAATAGAAGACAAAGAGAATGTACAAAATAATTAAAAATATTTTTAAAATGTATTTTGTAATAAATTTCTATTGACAACCAATTAAAGTAGTCATCATTTTTTGCTGCATTACACTCATTATCTTGATCTTTGAAGACTAGTTATTATAATAAACATATTTTATTTTTAATTTATTTTTTTCACCAGAAATATTAAAAAAAAAAATTTTCAATTTTTTTTGACTTTCGAATTTTGAATTTTTTTTTGGCTAGAGCGTCAATTTTTAACCTATAAAGGTTAAAGTATTTTTAATTACGGACATTTAAAAAAAAATATTAAAATCGGAGCTGTTTTGACCGGTTCCGAGACAATGCACTTTTTTGAGCTAACGCTCCTCCACTAGTTGTTTTATTAAATTATTTGTGTGCAGATCTGTGTCTTGCACTAATGATACAATATATTCTAAAATTAAAAATTTATGCACCACAGAAAGCTAGTTTGCTTCCTCGTGGTAACGCTAAATGAACTAGCACAAATCGGTGACCAGACAATCTTCGAGACAACCTTGAGGATCTCCTGGTCGGCACATTCATCACAATGCCTAAATACAATAGTATGAACGCAGCAGTTTTATTATTAACTTCCGGCAATCGAAGATGGGATAAACAATACAGTAGAGTCCGTACAAGCTAACTTAGAGCCACCTTCGTCATCAATCGTCCGGTGCGCAGCAAGGGGAGAGAGTGTTACGTAGACGTTCATCGTTGGCTGCAGTCGATTCCATAGACTCGTCAGATTTGTATAAAACTGGGGGCTAATTACGTTCCGTAATAAAGCTTCTATTTTTGGCCGTATATTGAAGAATATTATTATAGGAATTTATTTAATGGTGATTCAATTAAAAATTCATATTTTAATTGATTTAATTTGATTCCGCATGCGCTTGAGACGCGTGGCAAGCGCTTGGCGTTCGGACTAATATTCCGCACGCCAATGGACAATTTGTTGGAGGCGTGGTCTGCAGAGCTCAGTCATGAGAGAGCCGGCTTGAAGTTAGCTTGTACGGACTCTACGACATCATCTTCAACGCCTTCTACCTCCTGGATCAACTCACTCTCTACAAGTACAGCACCGACCTCGAAGATCCCGTTTCGCAAGTGCCAGTTTCTAACCTCGACTGATATTATTTTATTTATTATTTGTTACTTATAATTTTGTGAACTTTCAGAAATGCCATAAATTACTTTTTCCTACAACCGTGCGTACTTTACGTACTCTTTGCAATGTATAAAGTGTCCCTTTTCAAACTTTAATGCGTGAAAAGTACTTTTTAAGCACTAGTGCGTAAAAAGTAAATACGTTGTTAGGCAAAATGCCCATTCGGTTAATTTACTTGTCAACTAACACTAACAATGTTTGAAGATGCCTGAATACTCACACTCAGTATTATTAGAAATAGCACTTACATTTCGGTTGTAGGAAAAATATTGTATGCAATTCGTGTGTAAATAGTACTTTTTATCTCGTGCTAATTTCCGCATTCGGCTGCGCTTCATGCGTAAAACATTGCACTCAATCAAAAAAGTAATACTTTACTCACTTGTTACATAAATAACTATTTTCTGTAAATACAGTTCCAAATTTTAGCCATTTACTACAGTTGTATTTCATTTCTTTCTTGAAATATTTTTTTGTTAACCTTTTTGGTCGTACCTTAATAGTCACAATTATTTAATGGAACTGTGTATATTACATATTTCTAAGTGCTGTTGAAAGTAATCATAGATATGGGGATTATTGGAAAAGCAATGGACTTACATAAATGACAGTATTTAGAAAAGGATAAAAGAGTGAGTAAAGTTTTGAAAGAAAAATATGTATTATTCGAAACATTCTTTACTTTGAAAGGACTTATCGAGCAACATTAATATCAATCACTCATCAAGATAACTTATTGTACTTGTATATTCCTTGTTATTAACGATTTGTACAGTGTATTCCGTCCATGGAACACTGTTTAATATTGCATAACCTAGATTCGTGATTGATTGTACTGAACTGAAGTAAATCATGATATTCTAGAGAAACAGTAATTGTGTTAATTAAGACACGTGCTTCTTGGTGTGATTGTTGACGTCAAGAAACTTATAGCGTTTTCGAGTCATTGCGCTAGTGCGCACTCATTGCGCACTGAGTGGAAATGTGTTCGATTGCTTTGTTGCACGTTGCACCGCACTCGTGTTCGATTCGCATTGTACTTGTACCGTCGAACGCAGTGCGTTTTTCTGCACTAACTCCAGACGGCAGTGCAGCTGACATTGCACTTAAATCCGTTTATTTTCTGAATAATATATAGGTACGTTTCCTCTTCCTCACGTTTTTGTTGAAAAGAAGAGTATAAATAGATCAGTACTGCTTTAGAAATACTATATAGTCAACTTTTATCAAATACATTAAAAATAAGAATTATATTTATACCTTATATTTTAGATCGTGTGATATCAACTCGAAGAAATTAACTCACTCGTCCTTACGGGCTCGTGAGCTAAACTTTCTTCTTATAAATAAACATTACCTTAGCTCACTTGGTATGTAAATATCTATTAATTCTGCGCCGGGCATATTAATAAATGATAAATTAGTTTACAAACTATTAAAACCGTTTTAACGTTACGAACTAATTAATTCAAATTCAGTTCAAAAACTACATAATTAATTTAATGATTCGTAATTTTTCAAAAAATGAAAAATCACTTTTAAATAAATAATTATATAACCGCATAGTAATTAATAACTAATTATTTCTGTTTACACATATTAACACTTTATTTGCAGTATAAATTACATCAGTCACTACTTCAACCCTTGTTTAGACTAACCATTCTGAATGGAATTCAATGGAATATCAGAATTAGGAACCAGTGTTACTTTTGGAAGCCTTTGGAGAATAGTGTCTCCCTTTTGGGTACTAGAATTCACTATGTGGCTGTCTAAAGTAACAGGGTTACATACTAACTTCTAGTCGATTAAATTATCTCAACTTCCCTAATAATTAGGTATACTTCTCGCCAGGGGCTGATCTATATTGAAACTAATGAAGCTCAAGCTCCAGGCACTTGAATTTAAAGAGCCCTCATTGAGCTGAAATCAAATTATAAGGATTAGTATAGTAGTTTTTTCACTATAGCTCTTTTTGTTCAAGTTATAATAAAGTGTGTTAATGAATACGTGCTACAAATTTATATGTATGTATGTAGACAAAATAGACTAACTTTTACTGACATGCTTGTATCCGTAAACGCATTGTTTTAGAGCTACAAGCTCTTAATAGTTATTTAACTATCAAGTGTGTTAATGAGAGTGATTAATGATTGAGACATTTTAATTGTTGAATCGCCAATTAACACACTTGTTAGTTACAATATTTTTCAGTTGACCGTATTTTACTGAATTGTAAAATTTAATTTCATTCCATTAAAAAAAAAAAAAAAATTAAATTAGTAACTCTGACACACAAGTCTTTTTGTGTTTGTCCGTTTATGTGTTCATGTGTTTATGACTGATAATTGTTCAGCAATTGTATATGGTATCTATGATTATGTACTAAAATCGTTTATTAATAAAAAATCATGCATTAATAGGGGTCATTAATGAATGATTTTCAATACATTAATATATTCTATTAATACACGGTCAACTGAAAATAGCTATTTTTAGTACAAGTGAGCAAAGTATGTCTTTTTCTTACTCGTCTGGAATTTGGCCGCACGAGCGGGACCGAGTACGCCAGCTGGACGTGTGCTAAACATGATTTTTTCCACATTCTTGGAATATAATTTTTCAAAAAATGAAACGTACTTTTTCATTAATGAAAAACTCAACAGTACATAATGTATATAACTGAATTTATTCTAAAGTTATCTTAAAATTAACTTTTAGCATCGAATTGCATACGCATTATGAATGAGCATACTGTTCGCCATTACGCTAACATGGTAATAATGTTCGGCCGAGTGTACGGCAGCACAAGAAATTGAAACAAATCCTGGCGTTTTTGAACGAATGTTATCGAAATATTCTCCAAAAGTGCAGTACTTGCATTCAAGTTTATGGTCGTCATATTGGGCAATTATTATAATACGAGTAGATATTAGAGAAATGAAAAACATTATTTAAAAAATCATTTGCAAGTTAAACTAAGCAAAGGGACAGGTCACAGCCAACTAAAAATAAGGTAGATAATTACTCTTTTAAGGCCCTGTAGCTCGAAAATGATCCGTTCTCGGATATGAGTTTATCTGTAAAAGTTAGTCTATTTTGCAGACACTACATACCTTATGAATTTGTAACACGTTGTCATTAACATCCTGTCTATTGTTAGAATCTTCATTTGCCACTGCTTCTTTTCGATGTTTTTGGAATTTTAACTCATGTTTTGAAATGCAGGTTTCACCTTTTTATTTCTACAACTAACCGACTTTATCAAAAACAAAAATTATTTTCTTTCGTGAAATGAACTATAGTAGATACCTAAGATTTTTAGAACAACAAGCTAGAAGAGAGAATCAGTTAATAGACCACGTGGCCTCAAAAGATCGATTTAAGAACAATATACTCGTATAAAAATGGTCTTAAGAATTTTACATTTCCATTCCATACTACCATCGTCGTTAAAATTTGACATTTTTATCAGCTGATAAAATATTTAAGGCGTTTTATATTCAGAGCGGTTACCTACAGTTACATAGTAACCAACTTTTATTGCGCATCCCGGGTACTTGCGGTTACATGTAACCGCGGTATGTACGACGATTACATGCCTGGTTCTTATAGCTATTCTTTACTATCGGAATACCGACATTTCGGCAGCTACTAGCTAAGCACTTTTCAGTAAAGTAAAAATGTAAGTGACATTTTTTGTCAATGGATTGTTTATTACAACAATACGCTTTAAATCAAATGTATCACATTACGAACAAAATAAATAATTGACAAATATCATATAATTAATTTGGCGGAAACTTCTATAGAAATTGGACATATTTTATTCATACCAGATTATCGAGCTTATCGCGCGATTAACCGTAGGTAATCCGGTTACTTTAGCAGCGAAACTATAATGCATACGCACAAAAGTTAAGAATAAAAATGAAATATGTGCAGGTACAGGCAAAAGAATATATCAGATGTATTTTTTTATATTTACATTTTTGCCTCCCGCTACCCTAGGTAAGAGAGGTATAGGGATCGTGCTAAAGATCACATATAGAGATTTTTGTGTGTGCGTGCGTGTGTGTGTGTGTGTGTGTGTGTGTGTGTGTGTGTGTGTGCGGACGTGTGGATCCTGTGGACACGACTGCTCAAATACTATCAATCAGAAAATTTTAAAATTTTGTATACCTATTCTACACTAATGTAGGAAGAGCTCATTAGTTTTTAGTGTGTATCGGATAACCGGAAATATCACCTATACAAGTTTTTAACAGTTTTTCTTGAATTACTAATAAAAATTGAGTATAATGGTATAATCTTCAATTCTACGATAATAGCATTTAGTAAATAGAGAGTTATTGCAGCTTCCCGTGACAGCCAGAGTGCGCATGCGTACTAGTAAGGTTCACGGTATATGAATAAGAAGACACGGTATGTGCAATGGAATAGCGAGCGTTTAACGTCACACGTGCAATTAAATACGGTTAACATTGAAATTAAATGTCCTTTATTTCTAAAATAAGGTTTTTTCTACATAGGGTTAACGTTTACGTTCTTTCATCTTAGAAGTTGCAATAAATCCCTAATAACTCTAAATAACTTTAAATATAAATTTAAAATATAATTTATTTTCATATATCATCTTGCCTACGCGTCAAACAAAAACAATATTTTAATAACAATTTTGACATTTAAACAAATGTCACTGTCAGGAAGCAATTTCATTAAAATTAATAATGAAACCGTGTTAAGGAGAATGTAGTAATAATATGTGTATTTGAATCTAATAAAATTAAGGTTTGTAAAAATAATATATTTTCAATCATACATAAATATAAATAAATATAAATAAATATATCATCACGGCATATTACTCATTTCTGAGTGTGCCACAATCTGCTTTATCGCAGATATCGGTATTGATGATGACACATTTGTACCGTGCGGGCGCTTATCAGACGTCACCTCACGGGCACTCATTGATGGCGTAGAGAGTGCACCACAGGGGTCACTTTTGTGCCATTTAAAATTCGAAAAAAATATTTGGCGTCGGTCGGGATCGAACCCGGTTCCCCCAGGTTCGCGACCAGACACATAAATATGTACTCTTGATTTGCTTCATTGTCTTGTTTGAAAAGACTTTGTGTAAAGATGCGAGTACTATTTTGATGTGTTTCTATTAGTTTTGCCAATATTTGTGAAATTTATTTTGTATACGATATATTTGTTAAATGTAAAATAAAAATTGTTATGAGTGAATGTAAAAATATTTGAATATAATGATTGCTTTATTTATACTGTATGGTTAAATACCCAGCGAGAGGTTATGGGCTGGCCACATCAGATTTTTTTTAATAATTCAAGGAGAAGTATAAAGCCTCATTCACAGCTCAGAAAATAAAAATAAAATTATACATAAAAATAACGATATAAACAATAGATTCTTATGAAAGTGTTCACAGTTCTCGAAAATAAAATTAAACATAAGACATAAACACAAGGATTTGCAAATGTTAAATATTTTACACAAAAATAAGCACATACATAACACCTGTCATTTACGATTTGGGAAAAGAATTTCAATTAAAATACAATTTTAAAAAGCTGCCTTAAGACAAAGATTCGCTTATATGATTGCGTATAGTGCTTCAAAAGGTATGAATTTGTTATTATTACTTGTTAATTATGTATATAATTATATGACAGTTGATGTTTTATTTTCGAAGCTGTAAACACCAACGATAAAGTTTTATTTATAATTTTATTTATATTTCTTAATTTCAAAGATGTGAATGAGCCTTAAGTTTTGGAGACGAAAATATTAACAAAAAATCTGTATAAATACTGTACCTATTTGACATTTGTGATACACAAAAACACATATCTTCTTTATATATTTTTTAATTCATTCTATTCACTCTTATTCTTCTAATGTTATATATATATATATATATATATATATATATATATATATATATATATATATATATATGTATCTATAATTATAAATATTTAATTAATAATAAAATGAGAAACATGTATATTAAATGTACTTACCTGAAAAAGTCTTCGGTAATGTCTCTGGCTTTTTGACGCACATTTATCTGTCAATTACAAACATTTTAATTTTTCCACTAGTTTTCCATGGGCTGAGAGATTAATTTACAACTTATTGTTTATATCTCTATCATTAACTCCATACAAGATATAATAAAAATGTTAAATGTATCAGTTTGAGAATTTTATATTCTTTAATTTTAATAATAACAGATATTTGCAAAAAATAATATTTAGAAATTTTTTTTAAAGAAACTATTACTTCCGGTTGTTCAAGTGTTACCAAAATCTAATCAGCTCTTTCCTGGAATGTCAGATTGAGGAAACTGCAGTTAAATATTTTTTAAGTCTTATAGTATTTGAGAAACCGTGATTCCAACATCCACACATATATCCATACACACACACACATGCACACACACACACGCGCGCACACACACACACACACACACACTCACACACACATCATCGTAAAAATGTTATAATCGGATTATAGGGATCTTAAAACGTGCTTATCCACTACAATCTGGATATGCGATTTTTAGCATGATTCCAATACCTTTCTTAGCGAGAGGTAAAAAACAGAAACTTATTTTTGCAATGTCGATAAATTAACATGAACTTATTCTTATAATTTACATTTTTTTATGACATAAAGGAGGAAGTGTGTTGTGTGACCAATTTCATGTTCCTATTTAAAAATTCCATTTTGAGTTCAAATACTTGTGATCATTTATGTATCCTTCGAGAAACATTCCAAAATTTAGTCAGATACTTATTCATCATAATATATTTCTTCCTATGAGTGACCTAAACTGATATCTGCCAGGCAGAAGCGGGGGCAGAAGTAATAAAAATTCTAATCTGTTATATTCGGGTGAAAAAATACTCAAAAAACATCATATTAAACTTTGTTCTACACATTAATATCATTGCACATACGAGTACATATGATGCACTCACACAACGCGCAAGTTCAATTTCTGTCAGTCAGAACCAGACTGGATATGACTGGATTAAAATGATGATTGATGTGACATGTCTGGTCTGGACAGATTTACTATGAAATCATCCCAACTACACAGTACTCACTGCCAGATGCAATTTTTAAATCGTTGATTTCTCTTTTAGGTATGTGTTGGTCCAGCATCAGCCTATCTCCTCCAGTGACAGACGTGGTGCGGTACGTGAACGAGTCATACATAGTAACGTGTATGGACGAAGAAAAGCGGCCTGTAAAGTGGTCGCGACTGAAAAGCACTAAACCCATAAGTGATAAGGGACACCCGCACCTCATGCGTCTCAACATGGGTACAGCGCTCGTCTTTGAGCAAATATCCGCGGATGATCGTGGACAATACCAGTGCAAGACAGGAGAGGATATCATCACATTCAAGATGATTGTTATATGTGAGTTAGTCGAACAGATATTTTATTTTTTGTTGTTTTATCAATGCTTGTAAGAATGCACTAAAGTCGTCTATGACTGATGAAACTAAAACTATAGGAAGCTAATTTCAGCCCGTGCTGCATGAATCAGCTCATAGTGGTTGCAAGCTTCGCGCTGTATTCATGTTATAATTAAGATGTTTAGCGCCATGGAAACCGGTACGTTTAGTCACAATTTAATAAAAGGCTGTCATTATGTAAATATTTATTTACAAGTACGTAAAACTAGTTTTTAGTCACGAATGGGTCAGAATTAAAACGCGAACGCAGCAAGGATTTTAAAATTCATGAGTATATAAAGATGCTTTACGTAGGTATGTGTATATTTTTTTTTACGATAGAATTTAATAACCTCTCTAATAACCCAATAAATATAAAAATACTTTTATTAATGAATTAGGAACACAATATTAAGTATATGATAAAAATAGCCATAATAACAAAATAATCACATTGGTTTTGAAAATTTAGCGTGATTAAAAAGTGTAATCATTCGTTGCTTGACAGCCCGTGACTAATGAAACCATGTTACTAAAGAACCGTTGTACATACCTTAAAACAGACAACTAAACATCAATTTTACTCACTATCGTAGATAATAATTATTTTTGCTACAAGCGGTAAACCAAGCGCTATCACGAAAATTATTGACCGATGGTCATAAAGCTTATCTACACTTGAATTGCATATAAGATCTTATACGACCTTATACTTCATTTCACGTAAGAAAATAGTGATGGGAAGATAGGTGCAGTTTGATCTTGTCGTTTGATTGGATAATATCGGAGTATAAATAACATTCCTGAAACAAATTAAATATGTGCAAAATAAATAAAATACGAAAATCGTATACTTTTCACACTGTTTGCCGTTTCGTGAAGTGCCAACTTTACATATCAGAACAAAAATAATTTAAAAAGCGTGTTGCTGCTGTCTGAATTTGCAGTTGTAAAAAAGTATAGTGTGCGACTTTTTTTATATACTCTTTAGCTACTCGTTTTTTGTTCATTCGCTCCACTTGATATGCTATTTCGAAAATAAAATTACATAAATTCACGCGCTACACTATTACTGAAAGTTGGTCATTGCACATCACTAGCAATGCTGTGTGATATGAAAGCTCGTTAGCCAATCAGATCCGTCCGCAACTGTGTGATATGATTTTATCACAATCTGCGATAACTGAGCGAACTAACCTAAAAATTGTATTTAAAAATTTGACAGTTGCAGATAATTTGCTGAATTTACACGGATTAAGAAGGTTGGACCCTGATTTATCAGATTTTAACATAATTTTTAGTGAATTCTGATAGCAATGATGTAACTTAATCTGTTTTAATATTTTTATGTAAATTTTATATTGTTTTTTTTTTTGTGGTCGTTGGAAAAGTATCGTGAACAACACGTGCTGACAGGGTATTTCACACTCATGTGAAATATCCAACTTTCAGCACTAGTTATACAATATACCATAGCAGTAGAATCACAAAATATGAATAATATTAATATAAATTGTTGATAATTAAAGTTATTATTATCGCCGTATGTTATGCATATATATATATATATATATATATATATATATATATATATATATATATATATATATATATATATATATATATATGTAAAACGACATTAAAGCGGACCAACTATTGTGAAACGGGGCTCGTAGACGTAATCTTGAATGAATTCACAATCACAATAAAAACGAATCATGACGAAAATTTATTAATCTTAAAATGTAAATATGGTTGTGAAATAGCTTATTATTCAGCTAACCGGGTTTGAATATTAGAAACAATGTATTCCCTAATACTAATAAAAATTTTGCCCAATTAATTGCTTAACATTTGTCAGATTATTTGGAATTAATCGTCGATTAACATATGCGTTAGTTACTACGGAACACCAGTGATTATAATATCTTATTTGGACAAAATATAATTATATTCCAAGACAATTTGATTTAGGTTAGTAACAATTGACATTTTAAAGTAATAATAAACATTTATTTAAAAAAAAATTATTTGTTATTAACCAGGCTGTAGAAACAACAAAAAATGGTAAGCTAGAAAGAAATATTAGACTTCTAGTTTTTTATTCTCAAATTTTCAAATTAATACCCGAGGAAAAAAATAATAAAATTTTGGAAAATGCTTGTGACGTAATCGTCCTAAACGTCGTA
Source organism: Ophonus ardosiacus (assembly GCA_943142095.1). Lineage (NCBI taxonomy): Eukaryota > Metazoa > Arthropoda > Insecta > Coleoptera > Carabidae > Ophonus > Ophonus ardosiacus. The sequence goes on from OW964823.1 coordinate 41,899,053, forward strand.
TAAATGAGAATGAAAAAAATGTGAATATAAGTAAAAACTATTTTTATTAAAATAAATTTACTATTGTAAAGTGATGTTCTAAATAAAACTCACAAATTAAAATTCTTTCGTTGTTACTTTTCACGAGTATAAAATAAATCACAAACATCGATCTATTATATTTGCGGCAAATTAAATCAACAGGTCATGCGCATTTTTCAAAGCATATGAATTTTGCAATAATGGGGCTTGGATTTCGCAACAATATTAAATCATTTTTAATTTCATTTTTAAATATTTATCTTAGTTAAAAATTAACTTGGTTTAATTGCAATATACCTATATGAGGTTCAAATTGAAATGCAATTTAGATTTTTTAAGTGAAAATTTCTTTAGTCACACTTTGCACAATTTTTCATGGCCAGTGAACAAGGCTGATCCGTTACGCGTCACGGTATTCTGGTAAACTCGGAGAGAGCCGAACATCACGCGTCACGGTAATTCAGGTCATAGCCTACCTTAGGTTATTAATACAAGGCCGGAAAATATCACAATATTTGTTAAAAGTAAATTCTAATTCTGAACTCGCCATTTTGGCGAGACTTATTTCTGCTGTCATTACAGATACCTGTGTACAAAGCAGATTGTCACATCCATCAATGGGTAATATGCCGTAATATTTTTATTTAGTTATTTATATATAAGTACATAAAATATTACTTACATATGTATTTGTTGTAGCTTTTACTTGTTTGTAATTTTGAAAAACCGCATTAACAGCATTACGTGGTTACAATCGTTAAATTGATTTTTTGAAAGTCTAAAAATGACATTTAAATGACAATGGGAATAAATCGCGCCCTTATCAACAGTTTTAAAACTAGATTTTTTGGCCAGATATTAAAATAAAATTTGAGTTGTTTCTTAGCCTTCTCCCAAGAAAAATAAAATTCTTTCTTGAAAATTTTCTTAGAATTTGGTTAGAATGCTCACAAAATTTTGACACCTTAAACTATTCGTCGAATAAAATAGCATATTTTTGTTTCACCAACGTCAGATAGAAATTATTCGACAAATAAATCGTTGGTTAAATTATCTGGAGATTTTTGTCCAGTTAAATATTTATTCAGCAAATAGTTTAACATTTGACATTTTTATTGTGCATGTTTAATAATTTTATAAATATTTAGGTGATCAAAGGAATAATTACAATAGGTGCCAATCTAAAACGAATAATAGATAAATATAGAAAATTAAATATTATAGGATTATGTTATTAATATTTCTTTCAATATAAGAATGTCATCCCCATCATTGTTGACATCTTCTAAAGAATAAATTGTTATTCTGGCGAAAAAGAAATGATCCATATAATCAATTTGACAAAGTATATTTTCGAATGCGATTCCGATTATTAAAACATTTCGTTTTTAAAATTCTAAATATGATTCGGCATCATTTGAAATCAAAATGCAAGAATATGATAGTTTTTAAATTTTAATTAATAAAAATTAAATACCGGGAGGTTTTGTGTTGGCCACATCAGATTTTTTTTATGAAGATAACATTCATAGATCATATTTTCGTACAAAAGTATACCATTCTTTAACTATTTCGTGCAACAACACATCGTCAGTTTTCAGTTTTGTTATTTTCTATAAAATTATTAACCTTTTTTTCTCTAGATAGTTTTTACATCATTTCCTTTTTTACTCATTTTTGATTTATTTCAATGATGATGTTGACAGCGAATTTAACAATTTTGTCAGGAAGATGAACTTGTTAGCTGTATTCTCAACAAAACTTTGACTTTCAATGAGTATAATTTATTCGTCATATATCTATTTGTGAATTTATTCGGCAATAGTGAAACCGGACATCAGTCAATTTATTAAAATAATTATTTAATCCGACGTTTCGGCCGTACTGCGGCCTACTTCAGGGAATGAATAGTCAGAAATTAAAATTGAAATACATATATGTAACATGTAAAATTAGTAAAGAACATCGCCAAAGGAATAAAAAAAAAATATATAAATAAATAAATAAATAATTGTAGTTCAAATGAAACCGGACATCAGTCAATTTATTAAAATAATTATTTAATCCGACGTTTCGGCCGTACTGCGGCCTACTTCAGGGAATGAATAGTCAGAAATTAAAATTGAAATACATATATGTAACATGTAAAATTAGTAAAGAACATCGCCAAAGGAATAAAAAAAATATATATATAAATAAATAAATAAATAAATAAATAATTGTAGTTCAAATACAATACAAGTGTTCAACGGTGAAACTTTAAAACTACAATGAGGACCGTTCCACATTTTGTGATTTTTACCTCCCGCTAACCTTGGTAAGGGAGGTATAGGATCGTGCTAAAAATCACATATCGAGATTTTAGTAAATGACCACGTTTTAAGGTTCCCAGAATCCAATTTTAACATTTTCACGATGTTGTCAGTATGTATATATATATATATATATATATATATATATATATATATATATATATATATATATGTGTGTGTGTGTGTGTGTGTGTGTTTGTGTGTATGTGTATTAATTTTGTCTCCGCTCTAACTCAAATACTATCATTCAGAAAATTATGAAACCTTATATTTCTACCCTATTCTAATATGAAAAGAAACCATTAGATTAAGGTGTATATCAGATAAACGGAAATACCATCAAATGCCATTTTTTCGCATTTTGTCATTGGAAAATTATAGATTATTGAATTTTCTATGCAGGTATACATTAATACTTTTTACCTCTCGCTAAGAGAGGTATTGGATTCATGCTAAAATTTGCATGTCCAAATTTTATTGAATAAGCACGATTTAAGGTCCCTAGAATCCGATTATAACATTTTTAAAATGATGTCTGTGTGTGTGTGTGTGTGTGTGTGTGTGTGTGTGTGTGTGTGTGTGTGTGTGGACGTGTGGATGTGTGTATGTGTGTGTATGTGTGTCTGGATGTTGGAGGGACGATTCCTCAAAAACTATAAGACTTAAAAAATATTTAACTGCAGTTTCCTCAATCTGACATACCTGGAAAGAGCTGAAAAGGTTTTGGTAACAATTGGACAACCGAAAGCAGTAGTTCCTTAGAAAAATTCTTCTAAATATATTTTTTTGGAAATTTTTGTTATGACAAATATTGAAGATCAAAATTCTCCATCTAATACACTTAAAATTTTTATTATATCTTGTATAGATTTAGAGATAAAGACATTATAGTATACAGAATATTCTAATCGCAGAGGCTAAGGCACTAAGGAAATCACTTGACAAATTCAAATGTTTATAACATAGTTTGTAAATGACATATGTCAGTGTCAAAAATCAACAGTTTTAGTGACATTTTGATAGTTTATTCTGGGAAGTATATTTAATCTTTCTTATTGTTTTAATAATTAAATATTTGAATTGTAGGTAAAATGCATATATCCATCAGAAATACCGCCAATCTGATTAATGAATTGGAAGAATCTCTGAAATTTAGGAATTTCCTCATTCAATGAAAAATAGATATAATTAGAATTATATGTGTGCAGAAGACATGTTAAATATAATCAAAAACAATATTTGGGTAAAATTCTGTGATATTTTGTTATAAAACGACGATTCGATAGCGATGTGCAATACAATACTTATATAGCCTAATATGGAAATAGCGAGAGGTCTTGTGCAGACCACAACAGATTTTTCTATATATTTTACAGATAAATTTAAAAATAATTTTATGTTTTAATCCCGAAGCCTAAGATAAACACAATTCCTTTGTTACACAGTTCATTTTTCAAATGAATGTAACTGATAGGTAAACGTCATTGCCAAAGAACTAATCACTTTAAATTAATAATAGTGACATATTAAATAATAAAGAAAATCGTAAATAAAGCAATAGTTATATGCAATTGAACATAATATAGTTTGCAGCATTACTTAAATACATAGCTATGTATTTAAATTAATAAAAATTAAATAGCGGGAGGTTTTGTGTTGGCCACATCAGATTTTTTATTATGTATTTGAATACAATTATTTATTTATTTATTTATATATATTTTTTTGACGATGTTCTTTACTAAATTTACATGTTACATATATGTACCTATTTCAATTTTAACTTCTGATATTCATTCACTGAAGAAGGCCGCAGTACGGCCGAAACGTCGAACTGAATAATTATTTTACTAAATTGAGTGAAACCAGTGATTTTCTTTATATTATACACCAGACAGTCACGATCCTTAAGTTTATAAAGCATCCGGGAGCAGTCAAGAGATGGCAATGCTGTATAATCCAAATGTTAACCGTTTAAGTTTCAAAACCCTGAGAAACATGCAAAAAGAGGCAGAAACGTATGCGAAGTGCTGAAATGTATGCGAAGTGCTGATTTTTTATTGACATTGGTCACTCGATTACATAACATTTTACAAATACTTAGCACAAATTATCTATTAATTATAGCTAATAATGTCTATAATTTTAACCTTCGAAAAAAACACATGGCAGATGTCAACACTCAGCATTCGATATTCAAAATAACGGCAGAAGAAGGAAATTTTAGTTCGACATAAGCGGCGTTTCGTTAACTAATTTTATCACTAGAACCAAAATCAAAGCAAACAAAAGAAGTTGTCTTTGATATCAGCATTGTTCCGTGATTATCCTAGATGTTTATTTTTGTTATATGGAACAAAAGTAACTTTCACATAGAAAAAAAAAATATGTAAAGAAAGCAGTCATAATATTCTTTGTGTTGCAATTTTGTACAGGATAAACACGTTTTAACAAATGGGTATTTTTTTATTATTATCCTACAATCATTTTCATTTTGCCTGCTTTCGAATTAATAAAAACTAGTTTTTTATTTTAAAAAATTAAATGCATTTACCGCTATTTTTTATTTATTTTATGCATTTATAAACCACTCACTCTTTTAGTTTATGTATTACTATTGGAATAGAATTCTTATTACATTGCTGACAAATTCTTCTCGAATTTTGAATGGGGGATTCCACGATTTTATGATTTTTTTTATATGTTATACTATTTTTAAATTCAGAAATTCCCTAAATTTCCTTTTTTAAAATTCGGCTTCTTATGGAAGAAAAAATATGGTAAATATTTGGTATCCAGCGTTTCCCGCCTTATGACGTAAGCGAACCCTGTGGTGGAGATCAATGGCAATGTAAATAAAAAATTAGTTGCTGTCAGACTAAAACTGAGACAGTTATACCAGTTTCGGCATGATTTAAATTCTAATGTAAAGTTACGAATTATAAACTCGTTAGTTTTACCTGTGTTAGATTATTGTTCGTGTGTATATGTTCCTAATCTCACACAATCAGATAAGAATAAAATATTATTAATTCAAAATTCTTGTTTAAGGTTTATTTATAATGTGCGTAAGTACGAACATATCTCGCAGTATAGATCCTTAGCTCAAATAATAGATATGGACACTAAAACTAAAATTTCATACCTTTGCACGGTACATAAACTAAGACTTACTGGTACTCCTGCATATTTATTGGACAAATTAATATTAAAAGACTATAACTACTCTTTACGTATCAAGAATTTATATATTGTTCCCTCTTTCACTAAAGCAAAATTTAAAGGTTCATTTTCGTTCCTGGCACCCACACTATATAATGAATTACCGCTGTCAATGAGATCTCTGTCGTTTGGTAACTTCAAAGTAGCAATAAAACTCTTGTATTAGGTACCGATTATTTTGGGTTACTTATTATATTATATATTAATTTCTACTGTTATGTATTTCATTGTTTATGTTACTAATTAATGTTGGCATATTATTTACATTTGTTTTGTAATGTGATTGGTTAGGTGGAAGAACAGCCTATGGCTGAACCTCGCCTTTGTCCGTGTAGGCAATAAAGATTTTTTATTATTATTATTATTATTATTATTATTATTATTACATCGTGCTTTCTCTCTCAGCAGATCTTAAATGTAGTATATTGTAGTTATAGTTTATTATTTTTTAAGTATTTGTAAAAATAATAGCGTGTAGCCGCATAAACCTATAACCAAATACTCCAGTGGAACAGTATGGCAGTCACTGGTTTGATGTTGGGAACGCCTACTTACAGTATCGGCCAATAAAAGAGAGCCGGGTTCTGTTGCTTTATCAAGCCCGGAAAAATCCGCGCGTTTTGAAAGTGGGTAATATATTTTAGCATTTATAAAAAAAAAATAATAATAAAATATTGAAAAGAAATTTGCGTCAATAACATAGTTACATGGGAAGAAATAATTATGTATGTAATTTATATAAAAATTCGATATGAGTGGAATTCTCTATTCCGAAGTATATCTACTAGTTAATAAAACGAGAAATTAAAATGTATTTTTTATGTTGCAAAAAATAAAAGCTAAGCTAATTTTTAATTTTAAGCGAAACCGAAAAAAACCGAAACCGTAACGAAACGAAAACTAATATATTTTCAAAAAACCGTTACCGATAACCGAAACTGAATTTTTATCAACGTAAAAACTGTTAACAGTTTGACGTTTCATGCCTACGTGAAATTTATTGTTTACGTTTTAATTTCTTTTTATTCATGAAATAGTCTGCCTGTATACAACTGAACAAAAATCTGATATGGCCAACACAAAACCTCCTGCTATTTAATTTTTACTAATTTAAATACATGCCTACGTATTTACTAATGCTGCAAACTATATTATGTTGCATATAACTATTGTTTTATTTACGATTATCTGTATTATTTAATATATCTCTATTATTAATTTGAAATTTGAAGTGACGTTTACCTGTCAGTTACATTCATTTGAAAAATAAACTGTGTAACAAAGGAATTTTGTTTATCTTAGGCTTCAGGATTAAAAGAATAAATCTGATGTGGCCAACACAAAACCTCCCGCTATTTAATTATATATATATATATATATATATATATATATATATATATATATATATATATATATATAAAGTAAATAATACACAAACAGTCACGAAACGTCAAATGTAGATTTTGACAACTCTTTAGTGATAGAGAGCGATGTATAGATTTTTGCATATGGCTAAAAAAGATGCACAATGAGTACGAACGCATGCACAGTATACTTTAACTGAGAACTTCCGTACTGTTGAAAGACAAAGTTTGCAACTACACATTTACGAAATGGATAATGTACGGCTAAGAATTTACACAGATTGCATAAGGAAGTTGGTGATGATTTTGACAATAATGTGTGTGACGATTTTTCCTTAAAATATATTAATGATCCAAAACTTCGCAAAGTTGGTATTTAATACCCTTATATAATTTGAAAAAACATATTAGATTTTGACTATATATGATAAACCGGATGTAGTACATAATTTGAAGCTCTAACAGATTTTTTAGGAAAAACATAATAAAATATAATCCAAAATTTCGTATTACAAACTTTTTTTTATTTATTAGAACAACAAAGTAGATTTTGTTTACAAACGATCAATCGGAAGTGAAACTTTACTTAAAGCTCATTGCTATTTTAAACATGGAATTGAGCGGGAGGTCATATGCTGGCCACATCAGAATTTTTTTTATAATGTATTTTATATGCAGAAAGTATGAAATAGTAGGGGAAAATTTAATTCGGGTTAGTTGCTAATTTAGTTTGGAAACTTTACCAGTTTCTTAAATATATCGAAATTATAATATGTCGTTAGTAATTGACACTCAAAACTGGTTACGTTAATCCGGTGTAATTTATTTAAATTCGGACCGTAGACACCAATAATAATTTCTTATTTTTGTAATAAATATCTTTGAGTCTTTGGGTATATATATACAAGGTTTCAGAATTTTCTGAATGATAGTATTTGAGTTAGAGCGAAGACAAAATCCCTACACATACACACACACACACACACACACACACATACATACACACACATACATACACACACACATACAGACATCATCGTGAAAATGTTAAATGTGGATTCTAGGCAGGGACGGACAGGGCCACCGGGAAATCGGGAAATTCCCGAGAGGCCGCGACTTGCGGGAGGCCGGTGGGCTTAATGCCTATTTTTTTTTTTTTTTTTTCTTAACAAAGTTTCAATTGTAAGCTGCTATAATCCTAATACGTTTTATAAAACGACAAACAGCTTACAGCCACATTAACGCACAAAATCTCATTGGGAAAACTCAAACCGGGCTTTATGTTATTGTTATTACATTTAGAGAAATTTACAAGCTAAGTAGGTACAGTATTCATTGTTTTACAAAACGCCTAGAGGCCTAGACGACTAGCCGGATTGTAAAAGATCTCTAAGTCAACGAATTTTTAAAATATGGTCAGAACACATTTAAAATCGGCTAACACAGTATAATTTAGAAAAAATTTTAATTAGCGTAGAAGAAAGAAACCATTAAAAAATTGTGCTTTATGTTTGTTAAATTATTAAATGTGTTTTTATGTTAAGTTTCTTCTAGACGTCTGTGTAGAAAAGTTCAAAATTATTTTATATACGGTGTCTTTAAAATACGTAGACATAGCTTAACCATAGAGCGTAAGGGTCATTATAAACAAAAATAATAAACTTAAGTACTGCAACTACATTTAAAGTTTATTCCAGATGTAATTTTGTTTGAAAAGTGTCATAAACATAGGTCTTATATCTTTTAGTTCCCAAAATACAAGAAGTCAAAGTTTTATTATTATTTTCGTATAACAAAATTTAACACATTTATTTTCAATTCTTTCTTCCTTTCAAAGTTTTGTAAATATCAGTTAATTTTCCCTTCTCGTATTTTGGTAAATAAGAGGAATATGGCCTATATATGACATTTTTTACTTAGAATCATATGTGAAATAAATTGTTAAATTTTGTTAGTTCTGCAATAAAAAAATTGTTAATATATGACCGAAAAAACTGCAATTTGTTATTTGGAGAACGATGTATTTTATCGAATGTTAATCCAATCAGATCTTTTTTATTTAGAATTTCAAAAAGCGCCAAAAAAAATTAATTAAACTCCGAATTAAAAGAAAATATATACATACATGTAGAGTCATTTTCAAGAGGTAGGTATTCCAGAAGGAAACGAAATCGGGCATAACTTTATTAAAGCTTTTTGTTTAACATAACCCATAGAATCTGTGGTTAAGCTAAGTCCACTTATATTAGAGACACTGTATACATAGTAATAAAAACATGTATTTTTGTATATATATATATATAATTTTTTACCAAGGAGGCCGGCACAGGATTATATTTCCCGGGCCGGTCCAAAGAACCAGTCCGTCTCTGATTCTAGGGACCGTAAAACGTGGTCATTTACTAAAATCTCGATAAGTGAGTTTTAGCACGGTCTCTATACCTCCCTTACCAAGGGTAGCGGGAGGTAAAAATTACGGCCATCGAAATGATATTCTTGAGAAAATTAGAGGGGAAAACAAGACTGGACAGAATTGAAAACACAACCTACAGACAAAACTTAAAAGTAAAATCAATAGAAGATAAGATAGCAGAAGGACAGCTGAGATGGTATGGTCATGTAGAAAGGATGGGAGAGGAGAGAATAGTTAAAAAGGTGTTTGAAGCAAAAATTGGAAGAAAGAAACCACGAGGACGACCAAGAAGAACGTGGCTGGAAGAAGTAAAGGATGCAGCGCAAAGAGGAGGTCTAACTTGGGAAGAAACGAAGACAGCAACACAAGATAGTGCAGAGTGGAAAGAAATATGGAGAAGACCAACGAACCAGAACTCAAACCCCTCCCCCGCAAGCCGGGGGAACGCCTTACACCCGTGAGGGTAGAAAAGTGCAGGATTAAGTAAATAAGGTACCTACGTATTTATTAATGCTGCAAACTATTATGTTCCATGTTCCATTGCATATAACTATTGCTTTATTTACGATTTTCTTTGTTATTTAATATGTCACTATTATTAATTTGAAGTGATTTATTTTTGACAATGACGTTTACCTGTCAGTTACATTTATTTGAAAAATAAACTGTGTAACAAAGGAATTTTGTTTATCTTAGGCTTCGGGATTAAAAAAGAAAAATGATTTTTAAATTTATCTGTAAAATATATAGAAAATGTATTAATGTATACCTGTACAAAATTCAATAATATATAATTTTCCAATGACATAAAATGCGAAAAAAGGCATTTAATAGTATTTTTTGAAGAAAAACTATTATGAGATTCAAGTAAAGTGCCATTTCCGTTTATCCGATTTACACCAAAATCTAATGGCTTCTTTTCGTATTAGAATAGGGTAGAAATACAAAATTTCAGAATTTTCTGAATGATAGTATTTGAGTTAGAGCGAAGACAAAATTCATACACACACACACACACACACATACAGACATCATCGTGAAAATATTAAAATTGGATTCTAGGGACCTTAAAACGTGGTCATTTACTAAAATCTCAATATGTAATTTTTAGCACGATCCCTATACCTCCCTTACCAAGGGTAGCGAGAGGTAATAGATAATTCTCAACATTCTCAACGAGTTGCCTTTTGGAAATATCACTCGTCTTTCGGTCTCGTGGTGTTTCCAGGCAACACGTTTCGTATTTATCGAAAATTTTCTATCGTCTTGTTGATTATACATAAAGGTCGTGCATCGCAAGACGTACCATAGTGATTCTAATGCTAATTTTGAAATATTACTAATAAAAAATTATAATGTAATTATTAATTTATGGGACTAAAATATTACGTAATTTTTATCTTGCTATTGATACCATATAACTATTAACCACTGTTGTCAATTGCAACGGAGACCAACAGTGTGCCAACTATGATTTTCCTGTGTTAACGAGCTATGTTCGGTATTGAAGTATACTGACCATATTTTTTTTTTTTTTTTTAGAAAAATAAAATTTATTCTCAAGGTCCTTGGACCGAGTCTGTGACAAAATAGCGATGCCGCATATTTTTCCTTGTTTACGTAACTTTGTTCATACAGTGTTTCAAAGTGATTTCATTATTGTTCTTTACTTGAAATTGCCATAAGTCGAGGCATAACATTTATAAGGATGTCCACCATATAAAACACACTTTATTTTATTTCTCAAATAAATTTTTCAAGGGCTATATACTCTCTCTAAGTAAAGATGATTAAAAAATCTAAATGATTTAGTTTTACATGCTTACATATAGAAAAATTGTAATATATGGAAAATCATAAATTTGAGCACTATGCTATTTGCATTCCACTTTTATTTACTACTACCATTACATATAATATATCATACATATAAAAACAAATTATATACGTATAATGAAAAATTGAAATTCCCCAATATCAATAAAAATAAAATATTCCAATTAAACTTTCCAAGCGCTGCGATGATTTTGAAAATTTATAACTCTCCAATTCATAATAAATGCACAGTGCGGAAAATATTCATGTTTTATATTTTGCTATTATAAAACTGAAATTACTTTTATTTAATTGTTGTTTTGACCAGAAAGCTCTAATTTTATATCACAATTATTCAAATTGTAATTATATAACCATTAACGGTATTCTCTGATAAAAATTTGCAATCTAATTGTGCAAATTTACATTTAAAATTTACATTGAATACCTTCCTGAGTACACGTTTGAGATAAGGACACTGGTTAGTATACTCATGAATATTTATTTAGGTAAATTGAGTAAAATGCATACATATATACATATATATATTAAGTACATTTACACAAATGAAAAATAGTAATAATATCATTTCAATAATAAAAAGTAATAAATTTTGTTTTGTTGGTATCTCATTAATAAGAATATATTAAATGCTAGTATAGTGAAATAGTATTTTACATTATTAGCCAGGTAAAACGGTTTTTACTGCTGAAAGGAGGAAATGACTGGCGAGCCGTTAGGCGAGCCTGTCACCTCCTTGAGGCAGTAAAACAGTTACCTGGCGTGAATTGTACAATATTTTATTTGTTACTCACTTGTAAATCATATTTAAGATTATAATCAAAACTTGTCAGTTGTAATTGTTGTCATAGATTGTCTTGAATGATATCCCATAAGCCTTGGAAAACATTTTGCAGTGTCACTGTAGCAACGCGGATAGTTTATTTCATTGTTTACTTTTTTCACTGAAATTAATGTGGAAGTCAAAATGAACGTGCCAGAAGCTATTACAAAAGAAGCCTTAAGTGTGGTTTCAAGTTTATTACCAGAAAAGTCAGCGGCAAGATATGAATGAGAATACGCCGATTTCAAAGAATGGCAAGAAATAAACAATGTAACTGTTGTGACGGAGAACGTTCTATTAGCTTATTGTAACCAACTGTCCACGAGATTCAGACCTAGTTCATTATGGTCGAAATGGTCGATGTTGAAGAGTTGCCTGGAAATTAAAGAAAATATTGAAGTTCGCAGGTTTATTTTTATATTAGAGATATTACCGAAAAAAAATACATTTTTATTTGTCATTTGTAGATTTCATAAATTATTTGCGTTTCTGAAAGAAGGAGTGAGCGTTATGTTCCGAAAAAGGCCAAAGTTTTAACCAAGGAGCAAGTCGAAAAAATTCTTTTGGAAGCTCCCGACGACCGTTGGTTGCTCTTTAAAGTTATTACAATTTTTGGAATTTTTGGTGCTTGCCGGTGTGATGAGCTTCTCTCTTTAACCCTCAATGATGTGGAAGATACTAAAAAATATATGATTATTACATTAAGAAATACAAAAAATAGAACAATAAGAAGGTTTACCATAACAGATGATGATTGCAGTTTTCAACCTTGTGTTTTATATAGAAAGTATGCAGCTCTTCGTCCTTCCGGAACAGAGAGTTTACGTTTGTTCTTAACATATCGTAACGGAAAATGCATTTCCCTTAATGCTGGTCACCACACTATTGGCGGTGTACCGAAGAAAATTGCGGGATATTTAGGATTAGAAGAACCAGAATTATATACAGGTCACTCTTTTCGTCGGTCTGCAGCAACGATGGTCGTAGCCGCGGGCGGAGATATTTTAGCACTAAAACGTGCTGGAGGATGGAAATCCAGCGCGGTTGCGCAAGGATACGTGGATGATTGTATCAATCAAAAAATTGAAATGTCGAAAAAAATGTTTCCCTTACGTGAGTCTACAAATGTTGTGCCTTCTACATCGGCAGAATCTGCAGCTAATATTCCTTCCTCCTCTGTGGCTAATCGGTCAGACGCAAGCGACATCACTTCAACCGAAAAATTTAATATAACTGGCAATCATAATTGTACATTTATTTTTAACTTATATGATAATAATAAAACTGAACTTTCAACTGTTAACAATGCAACTACTAACTTGTAAAAATTTTACAGGTTAGCTGTCAGTTTTACAGGTTAATAGGTTGTAAAGGTTGGTTTTCAATGTTAATGTACAGTCCAAATAAATGACGGTTTACAAGTATGTAACAAATAAATGTATTATAATTAATTAATAACAAAATTAAGTACCTATTAGCTAATAATTGTAATAAAATGACATTAAAATTATAATTATAAAAACGGTATTTGTTCTTTCATTTAATAGTTATATTTCACTGTAATTAATTTATAGAACTTTCAGTCTATATAATTTAATTTAGCTTAAACTTTATTTAATTCATTTAACGCCTTTAACGAAGATGATAACCTACATATAACTTTACTTCGTCAACTTGTACTTAACTTTACTATTTAAAAAAAAAGAAATTCTTGACTTTATAACTCATTTTCCGTACTTTAATCTACTCTATTAGAACTATAACCAATAATATTAAAGGAAAGTATACATAGGACACATTGATGAAAAATTACTAGAATATTGAATCTAGGGATACAGATTGAATTTTATTCTTGCTGAGTATTTATGTTATTTGTGTCATATACATAAATATCTGATGTGGACACCACATGACTTTCTTGTACGCCTGTTACTTTGACATTGACATTAAATTCTTAATTTTTTGTTATTTTTTGTCCTAATTCATAGCAAATTTAATTACAGAAACCAAAAAGTACATAATTTACATATCTCGCTTATACAAAGAGCTAATTTAATCATACTAGACGTTTTTGACGCAGAATTAAATTATCTAAAACTTTTATTTGAAGCATTTATTTCTAAAATCAAAATAACACCATTGTTTTCAAGAAAAACTGATAACAGCTTCAAGTAAAGTATCACTTCCGGTTAGATTATTTTAACCAAAATCTATTATGTTATTGTCATTAAAATCTATTATAGGTTTCAAGTAAAGTACGACTTTCAGGTAGACCATTTTAAGTAAAACCTAATATGTTATTCCTATTAATATGAAAGTATTATATACCAAATTTGAAAAGTTTTGGATTATATTTTAATATAGTTTTTTATTAAAATCTATTTGTAAAGTACCACTTCCGGGTAGGCTATTTTAACTAAAATCTATTATGTTATTCCCATTGATATAAAAGTATTATATACCAAATTTGAAAAGTTTTGGATTATATTTTAATATGGTTTTTCATTAAAATCTATTATAGGCTTCAAGTAAAGTACCACTTCCGAAAGTTATGTAATGACCAAAAAGGGAGGTGCACAACTAGATGTTATAACAGTCCTAAATTATCATCTTTTTTTTAAATTTCAAAAAAGGCTTACACGTTGTCGTAGCAAATCTTCAAATTCCATTTGATCGGGATTATTGGCTTTAAACGCGCAAAATGTTGGATTCTGCATCAGACAATGTCGTCCGAATCATATTAGGGGAAACACTGTGCACAATTTTTCCCAAAAAGCTTTGAAAAATATTTACATTGCCTCTATTTCTTATGGAATTATTTTCTGGCGTACATCAGCAGACACTGAAAGAATTTTCTAATTGCAGAAAAAATCTCGGAGCACGAAAATTCATTTCGTTAAATAAATAATTTTAACATTGCTCTATATTGTCACAGTTTATATTTAGATCATCATAACTATGATAATTAGAGGAAAATATTATTTAAAATCAATAACAGATACTTAAATTAGCTATTTAAAAAAAAGTTTAATGAAAAGCAATTTAAAAAAATGTTTAAAAATTATATTAAAAATTTTCTTTTGACAAATTTTCATAGAAAGTAATCGCTGCATACAAAAATTTTGTACAAAATTTTATACAAAATTACTTTCTACATAATAATTTAGAACATGTTCTAAAAAGCAGATAATTTTGTACAAAATGTGCACAGTAAATATGAGCAGTCAACAAATATCGTGAGTTCAAATGACTGCTGATATTTAATAGAGTTAGGGCCGATTTTTCAATATTAGGTTAAAATTTTAATTAAAAGTTAAATAAAAATAATGAAACGAAATGAACTGTCAAATGACAGATTTATCAATGCTGTTAACAAAACAATGCAATATTGTTTACTTAACTAGAAGTTAAAATTTTAACCAGAGATTGAAAAACTGGTCCTTCAGAGTTTAGAACTGCTTGATTTTATCCACGATCTTGACCACGTCAAGCCAGCAAATGTGCGGATATATTCGCATGAGATATTACTTATTAGTATTTTTGTCAAAAAATTATAGATGTGTTGCAAACACAAGTTTTGTTATTTAAAATATATGTATTAATATAGGTATATTGTCTAAAAAAAAAAGTTTTTACAATATATCATACTGGCCTTAAGTCTAATTTCCACTGAATGTTTTAATGCTTAATGCATAATGATTGGTGCATAAGGCTTAATGCATTATTATACGATAATTTACTGGGATACCATTTCCAGCTACTTTGTTCAGTGACTAATTTAACAGAAATGTCACAATTTTTCCCTTATTAATTGTTGTCTAGTAAACTGCTATTGCAGCAGCAATTCTTCTTTTTTAAAAATTAAAAATTTAATACTTAGATAATTATAAAATAGACTGACAGTTGACAGTTCAGGTTAGAAGTTTACATACTTTTATTGTTACGCATTGCTCTTAGTTCTTAAACATTAATCCTTATGCAAAGCTGGAAATGGTAGTAAATCTTGCCACATAATAAACATGTATACGCATTGCGCTTAGTTATTAATTATTGCTCTTGCGCATTATACCCAAATCATTCAAGCAGCCAATGCACGTCATTAATAAAAATTTAACTAGATGTGTGACGTTATGTACTGGTACGTTTGCAGAGGTTTTAGAATCTTCATGAAAAGAGTTATACAGATTGCAATCTGTATTATCGACATGTTAATAAACTGTCACATCTACGAAATAAATACTATATTTTCGTCACTGTTCATTTCTATTTAAATTATTTTATGATACTAACCTTATTTATACTTATGTTTGCCATATAAAGGCAATAAATAAAAGTGAGCCGAATTTCAAAGAAATATACCGAATTCTTCTGATTGATAGAAGTGGTACCTTTGGCAGATTCACAGATTTTGTGTTTGCGTTAACGGTCACGTTGCGTCGTTGAGTTGCGTTTAACATTACTTTATTATACCGTGAGTATTTTTTAACGTGAAACATTGGGTTTGTCATATCCATGGTTACGATTCGACATTTGATTGACAGCAATGTATTTGTGTGTCCCATTTAAAATGAAACATAGGGAACGAATTTGGCATTTGACAAAACGTCAATAGAGGTTAATTTTGTTTAAATAATTATACCTGCTTCCTAAATTAAATTTAATTGTAGAAAAAATATTGTGTGCACCTAGTGTTCGAGTGATTTTCTGACTTGGTCTAATTTCTTACAATATTTTAATATAATACTTCTGTCAAATTCATTCCCCATGTGTCATTTTAAATGACACAGACAAATTCATTGCTGTCAATCAAATGTCAAGTCGTAACTTATAGGAAAATTCAGCGGTTATCAGTCATATTGACAAGATGTCATTACAGGTTAATTTTGTTTAAATAATTATACCTGTTTCCTAAAAATTAAATTTAATTTTAGAAAAAATATTGTGTGCACCTTGTGCCCGAAATATGATTAGTGCTCTTGAGTGGTTTTCTGTCTTGGCTAAATGTCTTACAATATTTAAAAAAATTCATCTGTCAAATTCGTTCCCTATGTTTCATTTTAAATGGGACACGCAAATACATTGCTGTCAATCAAATGTCGAATCGTAACCATGGATATGACCAACCCAATGTTTCACGTTTAAAATACTCACGGTAAATAGGCCTTTACAACGCACAAAAATGTTTCAAATACGATACAAATATTTTTCAAATAATAACTTTGACAGTATGAACATACAAATTATCAATGTTGCCAACTATAGCAACAATTAAACGAATAATATGATGTTGATGTACATGATTTATACAGAGAATTTATTTTAAAATTCAACATTATGGTTCATCACTTCCATGGTTACTCACTATTGTCAAAAAATGACAGCGATGTAATATTTGTCCATTTTAAAATGCAACATTATAAATAGTATTGCAGCACAGGACATAACTCCAGAACACATCACAAATGGTGTCAATTCTTATTACGACCGACTAGAACTGGGGGTTTTTTTTTTAAACATTTATTACATGAATATTATGAATTTTTGTAAGCTAAAGTGTGTTAAGATGTATAACATTCATGTTTTGATTATTTGTTAATCGTACTTAGGCTAATTTATTGGAAATTAGTTTTGATAATACAAAACTACAAATTTTGTATGTTATATTTTAAAATGGACAAATATTACATTGCTGTCATTTTTTGACAATAGTGAGTAACCATGGAAGTGATTGACCATATGTTGCATGTTAAAATAAAGTCCCTGTATATTATTCATGTCATATAAGTATTATAAGTAATGAACTCTACTGTTCATCTTAATAATAATTATATAAGGCTATACACTTTTTGACGGTTCAAAATGATTGAAATTTTATTTCATTTTCAAGTGATGACGTGCATTGGCTACTTGAATGATTTGGGTATAGAACTATCGGTGGCTTTAATTTACTTATATACTTTTTTATTTGGAAAATAAATCTATTCTATTCTTTTCTATAAATATGTAAACACGGATGGTCAATAATTCATGATATGTTTGGTAATGTGTAAGTTCACACTTGGCCAAATTGTGTGGTTTATACTTGAAACAAATTTTTGTTTTCAAGCACTAAAAGTTGAAAACTGGATGATGTATCGTATAAATCCACCTTAAATTTAATAAACCAAAAACTTGAAAAATGATGTGCAATACAGGGTGTCTCACAATTCGCGCCCCAGAGCGAATGAGGAAACACGAGACTGCAATCGGATGTGTAATTTCGAAGAAAAAAAAATCTAGTTTAAAAGATTTTAGAGAAAAGACGTCTTAAAATTGGCCGATTAGAGACCTACACCTTTAACGTGTGTTTGCCGTAATTTTACGTTACTAGGGTTTTATACAAATCAAATCTTCTTTAAAATGTGTGGGCGACTGTAGTTTTCGAAAAATGTCAGTGTATTCAGCCGCTGATTACTTAGAAATGATTATAATATTTTCGTTTAACACATTTTACACAGCTGCTACAACACGTTGCTCTGTACGATATAAATGATGATCTCGGATGACACCTTCGCTAACCTAAATTTGTTAACAGTGAAAAGTCAAAATTACAGTAAGTCAAACAAATTTTGTAACTCACTAGTAGTATTTTTGAAACCTAGTAACCAGTTTTATTTTGTAATAATATCATCACACTTCAAGATATCCTTCCTGGATTGGTGGATTAAAAAGTCTTGTAACTCCGTTACGCAAGCAGCCGCAAATTATTTTCTTCTATTTGTTGGCAACCTATTGTCGTCGGCAAGTGTCAGTTTCTTCTGGGGCGCGAGTTGTGAGACACCTTGTATATCAAATATTCTGATATTAATTATGCATATTTTTTGAGTGCCCCATTTGGAAGACATTTAGGTAATGGATAAAAAATTTAATTAAATACAAGTTAAATCAAATTAGGCGAAGACATCCTGTAGTTTAAATCGATAGCTCGCATTACGTAAACATTTTGCATTCAATTACTTGAAAAATGTTCCGGATTGTTCTCGCTAGTGCAAGTTTGTAATCTTTTTAAATACAAAACCTGCCTGAAATACGAAGTATTCTCCTTCCCAAATTAAAGTTAATTATTAGAATAATTTGGTCTGAAATTGAAAAACTGAATTAGCTCCGAGTTTAATTAAGCGAATTGAATAGGAATAAAGATAAAGAAGAAAATAAAAGTTGTAGCGGAATTTATTGCGTATTCGACGCCATTTTGTTAGGAGATATAAGAGAATTTCTTGGCAAATGTAGCTGATTATCACTGTGGGGATTACAAATTTATGTTACGTGATGATATAAAATTTTATTTTAGTAAAAGGGAAGAGTGAGCCTAAATAATCTGTGGTTCGGACAGACAGATAATAAATTTTGTAACTTTTATTCAATTTTGAACTTCCATGAATAATTATATTTGGCACTAGATGTAATTTCATGTATTTATAATCCGATTTTACCTTTCGCTGTTACATAATGGAATACATAACAAACTTTTCGCAATTCGTCAACAAAATGTTTATTTAACTTCGAATACAATGTGCATTGGGTTTGCTATAATAGTAGATATGAGAAATTTTAGCATGTTTTCCACATTTACCCAGCTATTTTTTGTTTCATGTTTAAAATATTTAGATTAAAGCAGCATATTTAAGTATTTACAATACATTGAAATTATTTATTCCATTATATATTTATATGAGTTTGTCCAAAATTGTTAAAAATCAGAGAACTGACAAAAAACGGTCCAGTGAATTTTAACCATTTATTGGGTAATATTGAGCTTTTAAAATAAATTAATAGTACCTATGTTAATTTATAGCATAAAGAATTGTAGTCGTAAATTAAACAATTATTTCATTAACATTTACTTAAAATTAAATATGATATTGCAAAAAAATTAACATATCTTTTTCCTTCTGAAATTAAGTACGTTCTAGTATTATGATTTTTTGTTCAAATATCTGTATACAGGATGTCTCTTAAATAGGGGGACATGGCTTAACCACAGATTCCTGAGGCTAAAATAAGACGATTTAACCAAACTTGCTTCTACCGGAAAGTGTACCATTTAGCCAGAAATCTGCTTCAAAGTTCTTCGAAAAAAAATTAATTTTGCTTATAATATTCGGACGCTTTATTCGATTTGGATGAAATTTGGTATGGCAGTTTATATGGTTATAAGTCATCTTTTAAGGTGATACTTGTTCTTATAAGTGAACCACTAGTGTATGAAACTTAGGTCTCCCAACATTAATTAGACCGTAACTTTTTAATGGTAATGCCGAAAATGTGAAATTATTGTTCTTCAGAAACATACATTCAATAGTAAACTTTTGTGTCTCTGTGTAATTTGTGATATCTGTTACGGTTCACACAGAAAAAAATAAAATCTGAGTGTCTGCACTGCTAAATTTTTAAAATAAATTTAATCTAGCAGTCTATCCAAATGTCAAACAAGTAATTTTTAATGACAGTAACGAGTTGTCAATCTTCACAACTTGTTTAGGAGTAAGCTAAGATATGTAGGTTTAGGTCTTATTTATAATAATGGTAGTAAAATACTATTAGGCCAAACACACGGATGTTACTAATTTTAGAATATTGCGAAGAAAATTTTTGACAACCCGTAAAACAATTGTTACTGTTATTAAAAATTACTTGTTTGACATTTGGATAGACTGCTAGATTAAATTTATTTTAAAAATTTAGCAGTGCAGACACTCAGATTTTATTTTTTTCTGTGTGAACCGTAACAGATATCACGAATTACACAGAGAGACAAAAGTTTACTATTGAATGTATCTTTCTGAAGAAAAACAATTTCACGTTTTCGGCATTGCCATTAAAAAGTTACGGTCTAATTAATGTTGGGAGACCTAAGTTTCATACACTAGTGCTTCACTAATAATAACAAGTATCACCTTAAAAGATGATCTATAACCATATAAACAGTCATACCAAATTTCATCCAAATCGAATAAAGAGTCCGATTATTATAAGCAAAATTAATTTTTTTTCGAAGATCTTTGAAGCAGATTTCTGGCTAAATGGTACACTTTCCGGTAGAAGCAAGTTTGGTTAAATCGTCTTATTTTAGCCTCAGGAATCTGTGGTTAAGCCATGTCCCCCTATTTAAGAGACACCCTGTATATTAAAGGAAGTAGTAAATTAAAAGTATTCTTTTTGAATTGGCGCCAAATTTATATAAAAATACTAGCCAATGACAGAACTAGAAAAACAAAAGTTAAAAAATATTAATATTTCTTACCTAATTATAAAAATATTTATGCTTATATCAAAATGATCTGTACAATATGAAAATTTGATTTAAAGAATCATTTATAAATCATTAATAGTCCAGTCAAAAGACTTTTGCATTACAAAAGGTGAGGTAAATACGATTTTAACAAGTTGTTTGTGGCGAGATGGGAATATAAAATACAAATTTGTGACCTTAGGGAGGCTCGGTGGGAGCACCCATCTTAGATCAAAGTTACAAAAAATTAGTTTTCGGCTATTTTCTCGAAAACAGTGGCCCGTATCAAATTTTTACAAGAATACAAAATTAGAGTTCGTAATTTTATGGACGAAAAGGGTTCGCACATTTTTTACCTAGGATGAACTATCAAAGAGTTATATTCAAAAATAGTTAATCAGAATAACAATTTATGAAAAAAAAGTCACTCAAAATATGAGCAATATTAAGTATTTAATACTTAGTCTAATAGGTTTTGTTATTTATAACAGTTTACTATGGAACGCCGTTTTACAATTTATTCTACATCTTCAATTATTTAAAGACGTCAAAAATTTAATATCAGATATCCTTAATTATTAAAAGACATCAAAAATTGTATTATGGACATCTTTAAATAATTAAGGACATCTAAAATTCATTATAGACATCCTTAAATAAATTTGGATGTCAAAAATTAAATATCAGATATCCAGAATTGAATGAAGGATATCAAAAATACATTTGTAGATATCAAAAAGTAAATTTAATTCAATTTTAGATATCTGTATTTGAATTTTTGACATCTTTAATTCTATTTTTGATTCCCTTAATTCAATTCTTGATATCCTTAATTCAATTCTTCATATCAAAACTTTGAACTTTTGACATCTTATAAATAACATGTCCGGAATTAGAATTTTTTATATCTAGAATTCGGTGTGCCATCTAATTTAAAGTGACTGAATTACTTTGTGTCAGTAAGTTAGACTGGTGATTCGATTCGTTTTTTGTGAAATAGGTTTGCAGTCTGGCCAATCAAAAGGCAGAATCTAAACCAACGCTATTTTCTTACGTGAAATGAAGTATGTTTCATGGTGTAGGATATTTGTTTTGAGTATTATAACATAGGCATTGGTCACATTTTTAGTCATGATTTCGCTGAGGAAATCTGACTTACCGACACAAAGTAATTGAGTCACATTGAACTAGATGGCGCACCGAATTCTTGATATAAAAATTCGAATTCTGGACATGTTATTTAAGGAGATGTGATATCCAGAATTCAATACTTGATATCCAAAATTAATTTACGATCTCAAAAATTCGAATTTTGAACATGTTATTTGCGGAGATGTGATATCTATAATTTATTTTAAGACTTCCTTAATTCAATTCTTGATTTCTTTAATACAGTTTTAGATGTTCTTAATTTAATTCTTGATATTTTCAATTCAATTCTTGATATCTAAAAAAGAATTTTTGATATCTATAAATATTTGAATTTAAAACGTTTTAAAAACAATTTTGGAGATCAAAAAATAATATGACATCCAAAAATGAAGACGTCTTTATTTTATTTAATGACGTCTTTAAATAATTTAAGAAATCTTTAAATATAGAATAAATATTAACGGCGTTTCATAGTTTTACATTCGTCGTGGCATCGACAGGGGTAAATTACCGATGATTTTTAAATAATTTCAATTTTTGTCAACGCTTTCCGACAAATTCATCAACCACTCTGACCCGGTTAACGATACGACACCGCGATTAGAAAATTTTAATTCAACTTGGAATTCTCTTTCATGTCATGTATTAAACGATTTTTGCTGCGATGAGCGGTTCTCGAGTTATTAACAATGAAACTTATATTAAATTTCTCTAAAATGTAAAACATGTGCAAATCGGTACAGATCTTATTTTTACCTCTCGCTAAGAGAGGTATTGGATTCGTGCTAAAGTTCGCAAATTCAGATTTTAGTGAATAAGCACGATTTAAGGTCCCTAGAATCCGATTTTAACATTTTTACAATGATGTGTGTGTGCGGATGGGTATATACAGGCTGTCCCATTTGAGGTACGAATGCATTGGTATCTCAAGAACCGTAAGAGCTACGAGGTTGGTTAAGTTAGACAAAAGTTGCCCCATTAGGAGGCTATTTTAATGGTGTTTTGTTATTTGCGAAAAAATGCATAGGTCACTAGATACAGGTGAAAATGTAAATTTCGCGATTTTCTTTTTTGCTTATAACTTTGTTATATGAAATAGTACGAGATTCTGGTTTGCACTTTCTTAAGGCACTTTTGTATGGTGAATTTGCAGAAGTACTCAAATTTTTTTTATATCTAACCATTTACGAGTTACTGATAGCAACTTTTATTTTTCATATGGAGGTCATATTAAGCTATGGCATTTTTAAATAGAGATTTTTTTTAGCTTTACAATGATATAAAACAATAATAATTTATTTTTATAATTAACAGAAAAATTAACAAAAATTGTTATTTATACTAAAATTAAATTGAAAAAAGTAAATCGAAGGCTGCTATGGAAACAACGAAGAACGAAAAAGTGCAACAATTGAATTTCTGAATTTTACTTGACAATAGTAGATTATTACGAGTAAAAAACGAACTTTGACAACGAATGTAACAATTTAACATATCATATTTTCCCCAACGAGAAAAATTCATTTTTATTACTCGTAATAATCTACTATTGTCAAGTAAAATTCAGAAATTCAATTGTTGCACTTTTTTGTTGTTTGTTGTTTCCATAGCAGCCTTCGATTTACTTTTTTCAATTTAATTTTAGTATAAATAACAATTTTTCTGTTAATTATAAAAATAAATTATTATTGTTTTATATCATTGTAAAGCTAAAAAAAATCTCTATTTAAAAATGTCATAGCTTAATATGACCTCCATATGAAAAATAAAAGTTGCTATCAGTAACTCTTAAATGGTTAGATATAAAAAAAATTTGAGTACTTCTGCAAATTCACCATACAAAGGTGCCTTAAGAAAGTGCAAACCAGAATCTCGTATTATTTCATATAACAAAGTTATAAGCAAAAAAAAAAAAAATCGCGAAATTTACATTTTTACCTGTATCTAGTGACCTATGCATTTTTTCGCAAATAACAAAACACCATTAAAATAGCCTCCTAATGGGGCAACTTTTGTCTAATTTAACCAACCTCGTAGCTCTTACGGTTCTCGAGATTCCAATGCATTCGTACCTTAAATGGGACACCCTGTATATATATATATATATATATATATATATATATATATATATATATATGTGTGTGTGTGTGTGTGTGTGTGTATGTTTGTATTCCTCAAAATATATAAGACTTAAGACCTATTTAAGTATGAATTCCTCAATCTGGCATTCCTGGGAAGAGCTGAAAAGGTTTTGGTAACAATTGGACAACTGGAAGTAGTAGTTTCTTAGAAAAATTCTTTTAAATATAATTTTTTCAAAAATTTTGTTATTACAAATATTGAAGAACATAAATTTCTTCATCTAATACAGTTAAAAGATTTATTATATCTTGTATAGATTTAGAAATAAAGTCACTATAATATATAGAATAATCGAATGTAATACATCGCAGAGTCTAAACTACACTATAAGGAAACCAGTTGACAAATTCAAATCTTTATAACGTAGTAATGTTTATAACATAGTTTGTAAATGACAGATGTCAATGTCAAAAATCAACAGTTTTAGTGATATTCTGAAAGCTTTTTCTGGGAAGTACATTTAATATTTCTTATTGTTTTATTACTTAAATATTTAAAATTATAGGTAAAATGCATGTATCTTTAAGAAATATCGCCAATCTTGTTAATAAATTGGAAGAATTACTGACATTTAGGAACTTCCCCATACAATGAAAATAGATATAATTAGAATTGTATGTGTGCAAAATACAACAAAATAACAATATTTGGGTAAATTTCTGTAATTTTTTGTTATAAAACGACGGTTCGTTAGCGAATTGCAATACAATACGTATATAACAGAAAATGGTAATGGCGAGAGGTGTTGTGCTGGCCACAACAGATTTTTTTTCATTTGAAATTACGACACGTATTAAATGCGCAATAATGTTTATCTTATCAAAAGATGTGGCAAAATCTATAGACAACAAACACTAACTTGACGTAGTTTATACAGATTTAAGTAAAGCATTCGATAAAGTTAATCATGAAATATTAATCGAAAAACTTAAAGTATATAATGTAGACAATAACTTTTTAATATTTCTAGAATCCTGTTTATCATATAGTAAACTATCTGTTTCATACAACAATTCTGTATCTAAAGAGTTTTCTCCATCATCAATTGTTCCTCAAGGATCTCTATTAGGGCCTCTATTATTTACTCTCTTTATTAATGATTTACCCTTAATTATTAAAAACTCAAAATGCCTATTATACGCAGACGATGTAAAAATTTATAAAGAAATACAATCAATTAATGACTATCACAGCCTACAAGTAGATGTTAATAATCTGTCAGTATGGTGTCAAAATAATATGTCATCCTTGAATATATCGAAATGTAAAACAATCACTTTTACCAGAAGAAAAACAGTTCTTATTAATGATTATTGCATAGATAAGCAAACATTAGAAAGAGTAACTGAAATAAAAGATTTAGATATACTGTTTCAAACAAACTTTAAATTTGACAAGCAATATAAAGCTTTAGTAGAAAAATCATTTGCACAATTAAGCCTGTTCCTTAGACAAAGCTCTAACTTTACTGTTGAAACAATAATAGTTTTATTCAACTCGTTAGTTCGCTCAGTTTTAGAATACGGTTGCATTATATGGAACCCTAATTCCCAAACAGACAAATACATTAGAAAAAGTACAAAAAAGGCTGTTGCGATATATGTTTTATAAAAAGTTCTCATTATCTACACAAATGATTTCATATGAAATCCAAAGATAACTTTTTAATGTAATTAGTCTAAAAGACAGACGAGATATGTTGTCCTGCATTTTCATTTGGGATATTATACATAACAATATTGCAGTACCTGAGCTACTAGAAAGCTTACCTTATTACATACCAAAAATTGCTTTAAGACTGAGAAATATAATATTCAAAATAGAAAATAGCTCGTCACCGGCTGATAACTTGTTTTACTTTAATTAATAACTTATGCACTAGCAATGCAAACTTTGATTTATTTCATTGTGAAAAACTATTTATTATAGATCTCTATTTACGTAATGTTTAATTATGTATTGATGTATTTACTTATTCTACTGTTTATATGTAATTATGTATATGTATTTTTCTATCTGTTGATATGTAATTGGAATTTTTTTTCTGTATATTGACAGTTTAAATAAACCATTATTAATATTATTATTATTATTATTATTATTATTATTATTATTATTATCTTTAATCGGTTCAAAATTACCGAAGAAAAACTTAAAACTAAGCCGATTTGCAAAGTTCAAAATTTTAGGGACATTTCATGTAAATTTAACTTGTTAATCGCGAACTTCTCGTCGGAGCAAAAAATTGTGCAATACTTATCACATAAAGGAGAATTCCTACCTGAATTAAATATTTTATACCTCGATATCGTATCTTTAATCGGGCAGAGTGGTTGATGAATTTGGAGAAAGCGTTGAAAAAATTTATTTAAAAATCATCAATAATTTACTTTTTTCGATGTCACGACGAATGTAAACTGTTATAAATAACAAAGCCTATTAGAAGAATGCCCGGTTTCATGAAAGTATGTTAAATCAATGATTAACTAATTGCCTTGGACGATGATCGACTGGAAATTGATGCAGGAAAAAAGTCTAGAAGTGTTTATTGATTTCAAACTGACGTTTCAATCATAACAATGATCATCTTCAGGGTTAAATCAAATCAGAAAAACAACGAAATATTTGTAACAAAACTTTTTTTTAATATAAATATACACGGAACAGAGTGAATGAACGATTTTTATAAAACGTTTTGTTACAAATATTTCGTTGTTTTTCTGACTTGATTTAACTCTGAAGATGATCATTGTTATGATCGAAATCAATAAACTTCTATACTGCAAGTTCCGAATATTTTCTTTTTACCTATATAATTTATATTCTATATAACAGTGAAATGTGTAGGCAATTCAATGTGCAATTAATTGACTCAAAATTTAACCAGTCAAATTTCACTGATTAAATTAACCGGCGTTTTTACACTCCAATTAAGCTAGTCATCTGTCAACAAAATGTCGTATTTAACAAGGCGATTAAGATATAACCATTGATTAAGATTTCAATCAACTTTCATAAAACCGGGCATAAGTATTAAATACTTAATATTGTTTATATTTTGAGTGATTTAATTTTCTTTCATGAATCGTTAATTCTGGTTAACTATTTTTTAACATAATGCTTTGAGAGTTCATCCTAGGAAACAAAGATAACAATCCTTTTTGTACATAAAAATACTAGTTTTAATTTTGTATTCTTGTAAAATTTTTGTACGGGCCACTGTTCTTGAGAAAATGACTAAAATCTCATTTTTTGCACCTTTGATCCAAGATGGCGGCTCACGTCGAGCCTTCCCAAAGTCTCTCCTTCTTAGACCAAACAACATATGTTAAAATCGTTTTTACCCCTCCTTTTGAAGGGTAGCAACGTCTATTGACTGGACTACAAGTGGTACTAATAGCTATAGTACATAGCTGACAGCTGTCAATGCTATCACTTGTATAAATTCTGTCGGCGGCAAATGTAAACCACACCATCATTGGTGAGTAATTTGCGTACGTCATCAGGCAAAAGGGAAAGCGGGAATTTTAAAAATTATATATTCAGAGACAATTTTCTCATAAAGAGTATTGCGAAAAAAAATAAAAAGTATGGGCAAAATAATTTTGTTCGATCACTATCTTTATCAGTTTTTCTGCGATTCTAAATACAAAATAGCCTCTTTCTCAGAAAAATGTTTTTAAGCTTTTTACTCATTTTGGCCACTTATATAATTCCCCCAAAACATTTTACCCTTTTTATCAACCTGCATATCTTTAAAAAATAATAAAAAAATAATATATTATTGAAATCATTGATATTTTTTTTGTTATTTCAATAATATGTTTTTGCCGTGTATACGAAGAACTTTGTATTTTAAGTTTCTAAAACTAAACCATTTTTGTTATGTATAAAAAGTATTATTTGCTGTAAAATATTAGTCATGGTAGCAATTATTATTAGTAGTACTAAGCAGTCATTTTCTTACTTTGTTCAGATTACAAAATAATTTTGCAACAATTAAAAATATTTAATCTGTTACTGGGACAAATTTTATTTTTTTGTAACCTGTGACATAATATTCTGTAAAGATTACAAATTCTTCTTCCCGCCATATACTTTATACAGGTAACTAAAACTTTTGTGTAGACAGGGTATTCCCTGGTATACAGTATAATTCACTTTTCGTGTTATACTATACTACGTCGTGTCGCATTTGCTTGCGCTGTTAAGTTTTAGCCTGTCGAAAATTGTGTTTTAAAAGTGCTTGTTTCTTGTGCCCGTAAATAAAAATGGATGATTTTGTAAAAGATATTTTAAAACAATGGCAATTAGTGTCTTATTGAGAAATTTGAAGGTATGTATCGATTACTGATAAATCTGTATAATTTAAGTGACTATTGTTTCCTTATGTTATTTTTTTTATATAATATTTGTTACATGTATATAGATTATAATTATAAATAAATAAAATTATTATAATACGCATGTATTTAATTTTTACCTTACTACCTCATTAATGCATTTGTATATCTATCAAAATTTATTAGTTTCCAAACAAATTCATAGTTATTAATGGTAACTTATTTTATTTGTTGCCATAACAAATTTATATTTCTTAATAGTAATTTAATTTAATTATTCGTATAACAAATTTATACTTCTTAATGGTAACTTATTTTATTTGTTCGCATAACAAATATCTTTTGTTATATATAACAAAACTGTATTTGTTGCCACAACAATTTTTTACCAGCAAATTTACCTAGGTAACTGTAACAAATATATTTGCTGGTCCTATATTGACAAAAAAAATTTGCTGCTGGAACTCATTTTTGGTAATCACAACAAAGTTTTTATTTACCGCGTATTAAAATTACTTAGTTGTGACCAAACTTGAGCCACGATTTTGTAATTTTAAATTGTACTAGTTTTCAAATTCTACTAGAACTGAAATTTTTCTTCACTGTTTCTCAGGGTAGATTTCAAATTCTTATGATCTGGAGCAGTAGACTTCGTGTCTTCTATTATTTCCTCGATCATTCGGGTACCGACAGGATGGCTAATAAATGGAGAGGAAAAACCTATTACTGGTAGAATTGGAAATTCGGTAGGATTCAAAATTACAATATTGTGGCCCTGCTTAGTAACGAAATTATTAATAAACATAAAACTGTAAAACAAGAAATTGGTCAGTTTTTAATGATTTATGATACTGCGTAAAATTGAGGTTTAGTTGTTAGTTTTAAGTTTGCAAAACGATTGTTTAGCAACAAGGATTCATTAGTCACGGAATGCCGAGCAACGAGTGATTAAAATTTTGAAACGCGCTAAATTTGTAAAAACCACTTTTCATTTAATATTGTTATCCTGTAAATCAAAAATTATATATATTGGGTTTTTAGATTCTATCGTAGATAAAATATTGTACGATACGCATACATAAAGCATCTTTAGTCACTCAAGTATCTTAAAACACAAGCGTAATTGTATAGTACTCGTAGATTACTATTAAAGATAAAAATTTTAACCTTAGTAAAAATCTATTCATAATAATGCAGTTAAAAATAGAATTACGCAATAGGTATCTACATATTGAATTCTCCAAATGCTAATATTTGAATAATAGTTTTGAGTGCAGGGTTTGAACTTAACTAGCAAGCATTCTAATGCTAATTCATGTATAATCTCCCAATTTCTTTTTGTGCAGTACTATTCATTTCTCTATTTAAATGTAGTGTTCAATCGTGTAATATTCAAATAAATGTAAAATTTATGTAGGTATTCAATATGATTACGGTTGCGTCGTGTGCTGACAGACTAGATTGATTGTGCTTGCTATTCTATCTAATTCTAAAGCCAGGCGCCTAGTAAATTAACCTGAACAAATTTCGGGACAACCAAAGGTCGTTTAAAAATTAATCGTACTGACAGATATCATTTGTACTTGTCTATTGCTTTTAGTATTCAGCAAGTATAATTTTAGTTAGATTAAGATATTTTCCAGTTTCGGTCTATATATCGTCAAGTTAAGAAAAACCAAGTTATGATAGATATGACTTCCGGTGTATTGTGCATCCATATATAATAAAGAATGAAGATATAGTTGCTTTCATATTCGCCCGCGGCGACATAAGTGCTTTCATATATGTGAACTTGCAAACCCCGAAAGCAAGTTTATTTCAATAACGTTGTATGTTGACAGGTCCATATATTTACAAAAAGACATTAATGAAAATAAATGTGTTATAATTAATTAGTTAAGCGTTTGTGTACCACTGTCGATATCAAAAATAAATTTTAATAGCCGCGTGGCTATGCGTTACATTAAATAGAATTCAAATTGTACAAAAGTTGTCCCAATCGTGACCTCTCATGCTTTTGAGGAGACGACTGGTAAGAACACTCGTGAACGCATTGTGCGCTTTTACAATAGATATAATAAAAATATTGTAATTAAATTATAAATATCAAATAAAAAGTTAATAATATTCTTTATAAAAACTGCATTTTGAATGCCAAATTCCAATTCTTAATTACTAATAGAAGCCATAGAAGCTAGGATCTAACAATTTTACTTTTTCTGCATAAACTGTTAAATAGCTACATTACATTTTGTTGGCAGTTAATGGTGAACAGGGACTTATCATGGGATTTTAGTTTTAGCTCTCCTATTTAATTCTGTACGACCTTGCATTTTACAGTTTTTACCGTAAAATGAACAGGAGAGCGGCAATTTCGTAAAACTAATATCCTATGTTAAATCCCTATGTTCACTCTTAACCGCCACCAACATGTATACATACACACGAAACTCGGACTTATTACGTTTAAATGTAACACTAACTACAAAAATGAGCCTTTAACAGAGTAGTGTCTCATTACAATAGTTCATACGAATTATATTTACCTCTTTAATTTAGCATTTCCTCTGTTCAAGTGCGCACTAAAATTACAATTAGTAAAAAATTTTGTTGTATTTTTTTTGTTTTATTGGTATGCTGTAAATCGTGTTTTATATAAAATATTCTAATTTATGGTACTGTGTTGTTGTGCAAGCTTTTAATTGGGTTGCTGTTGGATATCCCAAACATCAAATAAAATTAAAATAAAAATGATGAAAGAAAACCCAAAGTGTGCGACGTGGATAAATCCCTACTTCTGGATTTAAAATTAAAAAGATAATTGATATTAACAAATTATAAATAGATTGTGAGGTTTTAAGAACAAATTGTATTTGAAAGGTTTTATAAGTGCTTTCCGAGGTATTTCTGAACTGCAAAAATGACCTTTAGAGTAGAATGCCTTAAGTAACTAAAATCCTTAAAATTGAAGATATGAGTTATATCATGTAAACACAATAAATCGATTTACCTAGTAATGCCAATGAAATGCAGCACTATGTAACCGTAAGTAACTTGTAGGTAAAAGCGTTACTTACAGAACTCATATTTAATTTAACAGAATTTTTGTAAAATCTAATCGTATATATGAGATTGAACTAATTGAAATTAATCATTGATTCGTACATGCTTAATTAACTACTTGATCCGTACGGAAACATCTGATTTTCACTGTATCCAACTTGCAATATTCAAATTAATACGTATATCGGGAATATTCTGTTGCAACCAGCATTACACATCAGTAACGCAAGCAACTTGTAGAATTACCTGGCAATTACTAGCATGACCATTATTGAGACATTAGTATACGAGTACATAATTTATTAAGGCAAAAAGAAAGCTTTTACATTTAAAAATACTGCTACAAGACAAATTGGTTTAATATTTGATTAAGTGTACACATGATACATGCATTAACTAAACAGAATTCTGATATTAAAAAAATATATTCTTTGAATCTGGCGTTTTCCCACGAATGAATAAATAATTAACTAAATAAATAAATAAATAAATTTGTATATATATATATATATATATATATATATATATATATATATATATATATATATATATTATTCATGATTCATTTTAAGTTGGACATAAAAAGATTCTATAGATTATTATTTTTCTACTAGCATAACAAATATAAAATAAATCATTGTTCTATCTCATGTGTAATGCATACTCAACACGCAAACCAAGTTTGAAGTATGATTTCACTTTCCTATAATGTCATTATAATTCGCAAACCAAGTTTCAAGCCAGCTTCCACTTTCAGTAGTGACTATAATTAATTACCTAATACTCATTGTATCCTCTAATTTTACATATAATTGTTTGGAGGCGCTGTTTACTCTATTTATTGATTGTTAAAATGAAAATAGTACCCTCGTAAGTAGGTACCTGTTGTATCAGCAATCAAACAGTTCAATAAAGCATAAAATAGAATAAATATTTGCTTCACATTAGTTGCATATCCAAACACAGTATGCAGTTTTATGTCGGCTTTATTGACAAAATCGATTTCAACAAGCATAAAATTTTTATAACTATTCATAATGGTTCTCATTTTGTTTTTATTTCGATAAAATGTGTAAACCTAGTCTATCTCTATCACTGTTGATAAAATACATGGAAGCTTTCCAATAATCGTATGGGATAATAACATATGTTGCGATAACCAGGCTTTTCATGATTTGTCTCTACTTCAAAATAAAAAAGCTTTCAATTATATTGAAACTAAATAGTTAATTTATAGGAATCATTTTTAAACAATCTGATGTGGCCAAGGCCAACACAACATTACTTCCCGCTATTTAATTTTTATTAATTTAAAATTTTAAATACTTACCTACCTAAATATTTACTAATGCTGCAAACTATATATTAAGTTCCTTTGAATATAACTATTACTTTATTTACTATTTTCTTTTTAAAATGACACCATTATTAATTTGATGTGATTAGTTTTTTGGACAGTGACATTTATGTTAGTTACATACATTTGAAATATGAACGGTGTAACAAAGAAATCTTTAAAAATCATAGGCTCTGAGATTTATAAAAAATGAATTTTTAATTTTATCTATAATATATATATATAGAAAAGTATTAATGTGTACTTGTTCAAAATTCAATAGTCTTTAATTTTTGAATGACAAAATGCGAAAAAATAACATTTAATGATATTTTTTGAAGAAAAACCATTATGAGCTTCAAGAAAAGTGCCATTTCCGGTTATCCGACTCACACCAAAATGTAATGCTTTCTTTCCATATTAGAATGGGGTCGAAATACAAGGTTTCAGAATTTTCTGAATAGCGGTAGTTGAGTTAGAGTGGAGATAAAATCCATGCACATACACACACACACACACACGCGCACACGCACGCACACACACATACGCACATACAGACATATCTCGATATCCGATTTTTAGCACGATCCCTACACCTCCTTTACTAAGGGTAGCATGAGGTAAAAAATGATCAGTGAAACTTATCGACACAACGAATAATCGGATCATTGGTATTGCGTTTTATGTTTTTTAAATAAATTAAAATGATGAAACTTGTATTAAGAAATGTGACTTTGCTATTACCAGTTTCATATTTTAACAGTCATATAAAGCTACAAGGAATGTAACTACATTCGAGTAAGTTGTAACTTTCGAAGATGTTAAGACGTGTGTAAGTTCCATGATACTTGATACTTATTATATTTTTCTCGCTGCCGATGAATTAAACTTTATGTACTTTACAGTTTACACATTACAAAGCTACCACCATCAATACATGTGTGGCATTTAAGTTGTATTACCTGAATTTAGCTTTTTCTGTACATTCCTGATGGTAATACTAACTTAGTACTTTATTTCATTAAATTTAGTTCCTATTTAAAATAGTTCAAAATATTCGTCTGTTCGTTTGTCAAATTTCTAATTTATTTCAGGAATGTTAGTTAAGATCGTATAAAAAATCTTATCTTATCTCAAGTGTAAACAAACTTTATGACATACGCTCAATCATTTCCCTAACGAAGTTTCATGTCATAAAGCTTGTGTTGCATAAATAACTATTATCTATGACAGTATGTAAAATTGACGTTTAGTTCAGTTTTACGTTTGTAAAACGGTTGTTTAGTAATATGATTTCATTAGTCACGGGTTATCGAGCAACGAGTGATTAAAATTTTTAAGAACGTTAAATTTGCAAAGAGTTAAGTAACAAGGGTGAATATTTGTTATCATGGCAAACTTCTCATTCGCTATTGTGACCCTAATTTTTAAATACAAGTAATTTCTTAAATTTATTGTCTTAAAACCCTCTCTTCGTTCGTGTTTTAATTCTGTCTCATTCATGATTAAAGACTAGCATTACGTACTTGTATCGTAAATAATTAATAATACAAGACCTGTTTGATATCTATAAAAAAAAAAACTTTTGTTATTATTTTCTCGCAATTTTAGTTACCTATGATTGTTGTTATATTACTGACAAAGGAAAAACATGGCAGTAATAGTAATTTACGTTATAAGTTAGGTACGTGAGGCGAGAATTACATACCTGCGTGTCCTGTGAGGACACTTTCCTGACGTAATTCGCATAAATTGTTTAAAAATTATTCATAAATTCGCAATTTTATGTCGTCTGAAAATTCTTTTAAAAATAAAAACGATGAATAATATCAGATTAGGTATGCATATCCATCATGAAATTTTCCATTACAATACTCAAAAGAGTCAGATAAAATTTTAGATGACTGGTACTGCAAATATAAACTTTCAAGACTCAAGAAGATAGCCATGTAAATTACACGTACATTTGACGTTGACATTTATCATTTATTTAGTGCTCCCGAACATTTATCTTGAATTTTGTGCTTGATTTGTGATTTGTGTAAAGTAAAACGAATAAGAATGTAGCCGCAAGGGTTGCTGCGTCATATACCTATTCTTACTGTTATTATTTTCTTGAAATTTAAGTAAATTTATTAAGTTCCACCATTAGGGAAAAATAGTAGTTTACAACATGTTTAGTAACTATGGATAAAATACGCAGACATATTTTGTTTATAAACCTAGTTATTTAAGATTTATAGGTCAGTCTTTCGCCTTTTCTTCTCTGTAGGTGTCCAATCCATCTGAATCTGTCTTTTAATCGATAACACTAAATTATCAATCCTGTACAGTTCGCCGAATTCATGATTAATCAGTATTCTCTAATCCCTACTACTGATTGTATCTAATCTATAACGGAATCAAAATCCATCGTAATATTCTACTTCCGAAACAGAGCATTGAATCTATATTCTGCTTTTTTCAGGTTCCATTTTACGGCATTGTATTATAACAACCAGTTTAATAAGTCTTGCGTTCTGCTATTGAATATTTCTTGATGTACTTGAGAAAATGAAGTTAAAAAGAACCATTAAGGTTTATTTCGTCTGAAATGGTCATTGTAAATTAAATAAATGAGTACAATCAAATATAAACATTAAATTCTAAATAAATGTGCCGCATATCCAAATTTCATTTTTAATAAAAAAAAAAATGTTCGTGTTACTCTGATAATTAACTTTGAACCTCAATAAACAAATTAGGTATTGACACATACTTGTCTCGAATCATGGGTATTGCGAATGGCCATAACCTCAGTAAAAATGTTAGGAATATACCATGTGATCGTAAAAGTTTTATGCCCAACCAAATTGAATATTGATATTGCATATAAACTCATTTCAACTCTAGGCAAGCTCTACTAACAAGTTGACCTAGTGGATAATAATAATAGTACTTTATTCCATCGACAATGTAAAAATACATGTATAGAATATGTCACAGTAATCATACAGTAATAGAGGTACATAAAAAGTATAAGAGGTATTTTAATATAGACCCCGTTATTTGTCAAAATGATAAAAATTCATTCACCGAATAAAAAGTCTTGTCCAAAAGGAATTTTTTTAATAATCTTTTGAAGGCATTTTTATTTGTCTCTAGTTGTATATTCATCGGTAAATTATTAAAAAATTTTAAACCTTGTATATTTGGAAGTACATCTAACGTTTTGTGTTTATTTACTGGAATGTGAAGCATTTGCTTTTGTCTTGTGTTGCAGTTATGTTTATCAAAATTAGTTTGAAATTGTGTTTTATTATTAAAAATATATAAACAAACTTCATAAATGTATATAGAGGCTACAGTCAGTATCTGAAACTGTGAGAAAAGAAGTCTACAAGAAGAACGACGGGAAACTTTAGCAATTGTACGAACTATACGTTTTTGTATAATGAATACACTATGTGCAGACGATGTAGCGCCCCAGAAACAAATAAAACTACAAAAAAATAAAGTTCATTATTCCACTGACATTTGCAAAGCTATGTATTGAGGTAGGTAAAACTAAAAGATATGTCAAAATGAGGATGTATGAACAATGCAAATCATAACAGAACAACACGGCGAATGAAGATGTACGTAAAACTGAATGTTTAAACGTATATATATACAGGTGAGTCACCGAAATGGCCTTCTTCGATTTCTCGCTTATCGTTAGAAATATAGCAAAAATTTGTTTACCGAATTTACTCGACTACACAAGGGGCACAACGTAAAATTATTTTCACATATACAGCGTGTTGCATTACAGCTGGGCGAAAATTGTTTGTCTATTGTTAAATGGAACACCCTATATATTTTTATATATTTTGAATTGTATTACATTCCTCTATACGAGCATATAAAATTTGTTTTAGTTTTCCGCGGCGTTTTATGTTTATAAAAAATCACCCAGATCAATGGCTGTGCAAAATTTTGAATACCACAAATTTACTTTTCGGACACCAACACCTTGAAAAGAGTATACCTCGAGAGGTGTACTCGAGAAAGAAAAATTATTTCAACTGAAAATAACACATTTATTTTACTGGGAAAATTTGTGTCACGAAACTAAACCTGTAAAACAAAAGAATGTAGACTTGTTATATATCATTGAAAAGCTTATAAAGTAAGAAAAAAGATAAGACTATTTTACAGATAAGTTCCCATTTAAAAAATCATAAGTTTGTGTTATATCTCAATAATTATGACGTTTTCAAAAATCTAATTACGCCATTTTTATTTTTCCTAAAAACCGGTACAAAATTTATTAAAACAATTTTGCTCTAACTACCATAATAAATAAGTTATGAGATATTTTCGAAATGAGCAAGTTTTTGCCTGTGGCTCAGAAACAAAAGAAGATTGAAAATTCCTGTCGTGACTATTAAACATTTTTCAAAAAGGTGACTCTGGAATATGCAAACGAATTTGCTCTATCAGTAATATTTCCCGAGATACCCTTAAAAATAAAAACATCGAAAATGAGACACCTGATTTCTGTAATGATGATGGCATATTTCTAGAATATTTATTTAACACATCTAATTTTCTAGTCTCAAATTCATTTTCTAGTCCTAGTGTATTTTCTGACATTCTGAATGTCAATTCAGTGTTACACGCGCTTCTGTGTAATCGTGCTATTTGTCAAGAATTACACCTATCATTTCATTTTCCTACCCGTCAATTCGACCGATTTCAGTCAGTATGTTATATATATTTATTTTATTTTATTATAGGGTATTTTATTTTAGCCTATTCTAATATGAAAACACGTCCCAGTACATCTAGCAGACAGTATTAGATTGATAGAGGAAAATTGCTGAAGCGTAAAACTTGTTATTTATGCCATGCTAAAAAAGAAATGCAAGCATAACTTGCAATGGACCTGTGCTCACAATGTTGCATCCCTATTTACAAGGAATGCGTTTAATTTTTTTTGCTGTACAGGTATTTTTTGTACCTATTTTATATTGTTCTGTATATTTTTGTATGTAATACGATAATGTTATCTCAGTAAATGCTGTAATTTTGATGGGTTTTTCTTTTTATTTATTTATTTATTTATTATAGAAATGAAAAACCGTGGCGACGTGAAACAAATATTATAAGGGATAGTTTAATGATGTAATTAGTGAAATGTGTGGAAAGATAGACAAACCTTGAAAAAGAGGCTTACAGTGTTCACGAGTATTAGATTTAAAGATAATTCGAAGTGCTTTCTTTTGCATCCTGAACACCCTTATTGCGTTAGGAGCATTACCCCATAAAATTATTCCGTACGTCAGTAAGCTGTAAAATAAAGCAAAGTAAATCATTATAAGGCATTTCTCATCTAAGTATAGAGACAACTGGCGAAGGAGCAATATTATAGAAGCAAGTCTATTGCATAATATGTCTATATGTTTGTCCCAGTTTAATCTATCGTCGACAGTCATGCCTAGAATTTTTATGGTCGCACTATGGCTGAGGTTCAAGTTCGTGAATAAAATTAGGGAATGAGTTTTATCCTGATTTAATCTTAAATTATTACAAGTAAACCATTCTTGAACTAGGTTTAAGGTATAATTTTTCATATCTTCTAGCATATTGATATCTCTAGCCTATGAGATAAGTGTTGTGTCATCGGCGTAGAGTATACATTTATTTAGGCACATGAATTGAAATAAGTCGTTAACGTACATTATGAACAGGATAGGGCCGAGTACGGATCCTTGAGGCACACCGTGTTTTATAACACGAGTGTTTGATTTTGTATTACCCATGTCAACGCACTGTTGTCTATTTTTTAGATAAGAAGAAAAAATGTTGAGACTAACCCCTCTAATACCATATAGTTCCAGCTTGTCCAGCAGCAAAACTGTGAGATACGTAGTCGAAGGCTTTAGAGAGATCGCACTGTGTGCCTTCTCTGCTCAAAGCCCATCACAGCATCACTAACAATTTGCTTAAGAGCAAGTATAGTCGATTTAGCTTTACGAAAACCATACTGATGGGTGTTAAGCAAATCATGTTTTTCAATATGTTTATTTAGTCAAGTAACAATCAAATATTCAACAATTTTACCCAAAATCGGTATGATTGAGATTGGTCGATAATTCTCGGGGTTCGAAATATCACCCTTTTTAAAAATCGGCACTACTTTAGTTAATTTAAACACATCTGGGTATATGCCTTCTTCAAAACATTTATTTATTATTGCTGCCAAGGGACTCGCAATAATATCGACAATCGCCTTAATTAAGTGGCTGTTTAAATTATAAATATCTAATGATTTAGAATGGTTCAAATACATAATAATGGTTTTAACCTCTGTTTCTGTAACCGGAGAGAAGAAAAGAGATGTACAGGGAGATACAATATTACTCAGAAGCATTTGGGAATCTGTAGTAGACGATCTAAGTGAGAATGTAATTTTATCCTTTACAGTTACAAAAAAATTATTGAAAGTATCTGGTGTAATATCAGGCTGTATATTACACTTTTTATTTTTTTTCCATATTTATCACTTTCCAACAATTTTTCGATAAATTACCATTATGAGAATTGTAAATAAACTCTTGATATCCTGATCGTTTCGCAATAAAGATTTCTTTCTTGTATAACTTACGTATTTTTACCTCTCGCTAAGAGAGGTATTGGATTCATGCTAAAAATCACATATCGAGATTTAAGTGAATAAGCAGGATTTAAGGTCCATATAAACCGATTTTAACATTTTTACGATGATATATATATATATATATATATATATATATATATATGTGTGTGTGTGTGTGTGTGCGTGCGTGCGTGCGTGTGCGTGTGTGTGTGTGCGCGTGTGCGTGTGGGAGTGCGTGTGGGTGTGTGTGTGCGTATGCGTGTGTGTGTATGTGTATATGTACATATGTGTGTATGTATGTGTGGATATTGGAGGGACGATTACTCAGAAACTATAAGACATAAGACCAATTTAACTATGAATTCCTCAATCTGACATTCATGGGAAGAGCTGAAAAGGTTTTGGTAACAATTGGACAACCGGAAGTAGTAGTTTCTTAAAAAAAATCTTCTAAATATTATTTTTTGAAATTTTTTGATATTACTAATTGAAGAACATAAAATTCTACGTCTGATATATTTAAAATTTTTATTATATCTTCTATAAATTTAGAGTTAAAGACGCTATAATATATAGAATAACGGGATGTAGTAAGTCGAGTAGGCTAAAATACACCAAGGGAATCAGTTGACAAATTCAAATGTTTATAACATAATTTGTAAATGACAAATGTCAGTGTCAAAAATCAAAAGTTTTAGTTACATTCTGAAAGCTTTTTTTGGGAAGTACATTTAATCTTTCTTATTGTTTTATTAATTAAATATTTAAAATTATAGGTAACATGCATATATCCATTAGAAATACCGCCAATCTTGTTAATGAATTGGAAGAATCTCTGACATTTAGAAAATTCCTCATACAATGAAAAATAGATATAATTAGAATTATATGTGTGCAGAAGACATAGAAAATAGTATTTGGGTAAAGTTCTGTAATTTTTTTGTTATAAAACGACGGTTCGATAGCGATGTGCAATACAATACTTTTATAAAATAAAATGGAAATGGCGAGAGGTCTTGTGCTGGCCACAACAGATTTTTTTAAAAGCATTTAAGTAATTTGCATATTTTGTAATATTATAAATACCTCTTATATATTGTACTAAATTTCTTAGATTTTTAAGATAGTCATTAAACCATGTAAAGTTTTCCATTTTTAATTTTTTTAAGGGGAAATTTAGAGCAATTTTATTAGAGAGTACGTTCACCAGAAGGGTAGATAATTCATCTCCATTTTTATTAGAGTTCTCGAACACATCCCAATCAACCGACTCTAGGGCATTTCTAAAATTGAGAATATTTTTATTGTTATAAATTCTTACCCACTTGGTTTCCGTGTTTTGAGGGGGAGTCCAAAACTTTATTACTTGGCCTGCATGGTTCGACAATCCATGGTCTTGAACCTCAGCCTCATATAAGTGCTAATCCATGTTTGTAATAATATTGTCGATACAGTTGTTTATTCTTGTGGGTTTATTAAGTGTAACATGCATATTATACGTTTTAATTAAGCATTTAGATGCTACAACATCTGAAAAATCTACGAGAAAATTTATATTACAATCTCCCAAGATGATAATTTTATCATATTTGAATGTGATAAAATCGAGCAAACTTTCAAATCTATCTAAAAATATATTTAACTCTCCCAATCTATAGACCGTTATTATGACTAATTTCTAATTTTAGCTGCCGGATATACACGCCACAAAATTCAGCATGAAATTCTTCGCTAAAATTATCCAGAGGTAAAGTATCATACTGTAGATTTAATTCACTTCACATATATAAGGCAACACCGCCATGGATGGCTCTTTTGCGACAGTAAAAGTTAATTGGAGTATAACCTGTGATTTTAATTAATTTAATATTCGATTCATTGCCCCAATGTTCAGAAATACAGAGAAAAGAATAATTAAACAATTTTGCTACAACTGTTAATTCATTTATTTTGTTTGTCAAGCATTGAATATTAAGGTGGAATATAGTTACAGATTCATTAAAAATATTTATTTTATTATTAGGAGAAGTAACTTTTTTTCTTGAGGAAGTTAATTTATCTTTTTTCGTTGCGTGGATTTCTGAAAAAACTGTTTAACACATACTCCAACAGGCCAAATTTCAGGTTTTAATGCTTCTTCTTTATTTGTATGGTAAATTGTAACTTTGAACGATGAATATAATTCGGGAAACTTAGCATTAAGTTTCTCAACTTGAACTTCAGGAAAATACTTGACTAAGAACTTTTTTAACATCTTTTTCATCAGTTTTTGGATCTAGTCTGCAAATATGAAGAGAAAATAACAGGCACAGATTTTATTTTGACTGCAGAGTTTGGTTCACTTAATTGGCGAACTATAATTTTAAATTTATTTAGTTTTTTATGCTGATATTTACGTGATGTGTTTAAAATTTCACTGTTTACAATATTTTCACTAAAAGTCTCATTTATTTGTTTGGTAACGCTGGAGTATGATCTACATTTATCATTATCAATATTTTGTTTTGATTTCGGCTTGTCAAATACTGTAACTTCGTTTTTTTGTTCATCAAAATGTCGTTTTTTCCTTCTTGTCAATCTTCTATGTCGTTAAATTTTTAGACAGATCGTTCTTGGAAATAAAGCTAGATGTACCTAATGAAAATGTACATAAAATACGATTGAATCGTGCGGGTGAATTTGATTGATTAACAGTGTGCGCGAACTTAAAATAGCTTCGCAATAGTTACGGGTAAACAATCTGCAAGATCTTACTAGTATTTGTGAAATTCTAATGTTAATAATTTATGTTTAAATGGTGCTAATTTAAAAATTTCTAAACTTTTAGAAGCTGATGATTATTTAAAAGAATTTCCTAATCTACTGATGAGTGATATGGGAACTTTTAAACTTTTCAAACATAAAATTACCTTAAAACCCAATGCTATTTCATCACAAGCGAAGCTGAGCCAAATTCCGTATGCTAGACGAGAAGGTGCCATCGAAGAATGCAAGAAAATGGCCTAAGAAGGAATTTGGTCACCAGTAGAGAATAACGAATGGGTTCATGCCTTAGTAACAGTTCTGAAACCTGACGGTTCAGTACGTTTAACAATAGATTTAACTGCACTAAATAATTGGAATAACACTACCTTTTTTTAGTTTAAGTTCTGTATTTATTATTTAAACCCAACGTTTCGGCACCGTAAACTGGTGCCTTCTTCAGGGGATACATTGACATAAATATGTGAAATAACAAAAACAACAAGTAACCAAGGTAACAAGAAATGTTCATAAATGTTACCTTTTTTATGTATACAATTTTCTAGACAATATATGCATGCCCGGCAATAACATGGACGGCGAACATGCATCTTCTCAGGAAAAAATCTCCTTTTGCCAGAGGAAAAACCGTCCCAAAAACTGACAGAGAAGTGATCTGTATAACTCAGAGACGCTTTAT
Organism: Ophonus ardosiacus; assembly: GCA_943142095.1. Lineage (NCBI taxonomy): Eukaryota > Metazoa > Arthropoda > Insecta > Coleoptera > Carabidae > Ophonus > Ophonus ardosiacus. The sequence goes on from OW964823.1 coordinate 41,942,415, forward strand.
CGGTAGCGAAATACCGCAGCCGTACTCTTTATTAACAGATGTTAGAAAAAGTTTAGAAAAAATTGTATACATATTACAAATTACCACATATTTAATATTGGAAGCCATGCGCGACTAAGTTCTAATCCGTCACAATGATTGAGATTGTATTTATTATATGCATCGCTTCCTTATGTTAAAAACGTAACGGACAAGATTGGTAGAATTCTTCGTAAGAAGAACATGAAGATTTCGTTTTCACCATATGTAAAACTTCGTCATATGTTGAAACAAGTGAAAGGCGTCATCCCTCTTCAATTGAGCGAACATCATCGATCGATCAGATTGAACCAGCCTGAGAAATCGTCCGTTGTAGAACATGCCTTGGAAGAATTCCACCAAATAAAATTTGTAGATACGAAAATTATTGCAAGACCTACTCGACTTAACAACAGATTAATTAGAGAAGCCATTGAGATTTATAAAACAAGAAATATTAATCTCAATCATTGTGACGGATTAGAACTTAGTCGCGCATAGCTTCCAATATTAAATATATTGTAATTTGTAATATGTATACAATTTTCCTAAACTTTTTCTAACATCTGTTAATAAAGAGTACGGCTGCGGTATTTCGCTACCGATAAAGCGTCTCTGAGTTATATAGATCACTTCTCTGCCAGTTTTTGGGACGTTTTTTCCTCTGGCAAAAGGAGATTTTTTCCTGAGAAGATGCATGTTCGCCGTCCATGTTATTGCCGGGCATGCATATATTGTCTAGAAAATTGTATACGAGTACATAAAAAAGGTAACATTTATGAACATTTCTTGTTACCTTGGTTACTTGTTGTTTTTGTTATTTCACATATTTATGTCCATGTATCCCCTGAAGAAGGCACCAGTTATGGTGCCGAAACGTTGGGTTTAAATAATAAATACAGAACTTAAACTAAAAAAAAGGTAGTGTTATTCCAATTAATAATATGAGTTCTGAAAGATATTTTAATAATTTGCACCTAATAAATTTGTTATTCCAGAGAGACAACCACTACCATACATTAATGACATATTTCTGCAATTACGTGGTTCTCAATATTTTACAAAATTAGATTTAAAGAAAGGATATTTTCACATAGAGCTAGATGAAGAATCGAAGATTCTTACATCAACTATAACGCCTATAGGTTTATTCGCCTACAACAAAGTGCCAGTGGGTTTAACTGATTCTGCTTCAGTGTTCCAACGTGCAGTATCTAAAATATTAGAAGAATGTCGGAATGTCCAAGCTTACATAGATGACATTATTGTTTATGGAAAGAACAAAGAAGAACATGATGAATACTTACAAGAAGTATTAAAGAAGTTAAGAGAAAACGACTTTCGATCAGTACAATATTTAGGTCATATTGTATCGAAAAATGAATTAGAACCAGATCCAAAAAATATTGATCCAATTTTAAAAGCACCTACACCAAAATGTTTGAAAGAAGTTCGATCATTTTTAGGCGCTGTGAACTATTACTCCACATACATAAAAGATTTAGCTAATATGGCAGAACCACTGAGAGCACTCACACGAAAAAATAGTCACTTCAAATGGAGTTTTAGAGAAGAAAATGCTTTTAACATGCTCAAGAAAAAAATTCAAGCAAATACGAAACTTGCAATTTTTAATTTGAATGCCCCAACATTTGTTACTACAGACGCCTCAAATGTTGGATTAGGGGCTGTTTTAACACAGTTACAAAATAATGAAGAAGTAATTATTGCTTACGCATCTCATACTCTATCTGTTACAGAAAGAAATTATTCCTTTGGTGAACGAGAAGCTCTAGCATGCTTGTGGGCTTGTGAACATTGGAATAATTTTCTATTAGGTAGGAAGTTTACGTTAATAACCAACCATTCAGCCTTAGACTTTCCAAATTTGATTATGACATTAAATACAAAAAATCTGTTGTGGCCAGCACATGACCTCCCGCCAATTCCATGTTTAAAATAGCAGTGAGCTTTAAGTAAAGTATCATTACCGGTTAATCGTTTGTAAATAAAATCTAATTTGTTGTCCAATAAATAGAAAAGTCTGTAATACGAAATTTTGGATTGTTTTATTGTTTTTCCTCAAAAATTTGTTAGAGCTCCAAATTAAGTACTACATCCGATTTATCATATATGGTTAAAATCTAATATGTTGTTTCAAATTATATATGAGTTTTAAATACCAAATTTGAGAAGTTTTGGATCATATTTTAATAGGCTTTAAGGAAAAATAGTCACACACGTACATTCTTATAAAAATCAGCATCATCTTCTAGGTGCTCTAAAACGCAACCTTCGTAAATTCTTCGCCGTACATGATCCATTTCGTAAATGTGTAGTTGTAAATTAATATTAATTTATAGTGCTGCAAAAATAGCAATTAGCAAATTTAAATCAGATCATCCTGTTCATCTAACATTTATGTATGATGGAAAATATATTATTTTTACAAACCTTAATAAAATATTTTACTATTATATTCTCATTAACACAGTTTCATTATTAATTTTAACATAATTGCTGCCTGTCAGTGACATTTGTTTAAATATGTCAAACCTGTCATTAAAATTATGATTTTGTTTGACGCATAGGATAGGTGATACATGGAAATAAATTATATTATATATTCATATTTAAAGTTATTTAGAGTTATTTACTAAATGTTATTATCGTAGAATTGAAGATTAAACCATTAGATTCCATTTTAATTAGTAAAAGTTGCTAAAAAATTATATTCAATGAATTTTTTACAAGAAAAACTGTTAAAAGCTTGTATAAATGATACTTCCGGTTATCCGATATACTTTAAAAACTAATGAGCTCTTCCCATATTAGTATAGAATGGGTATACAAAATTTCAAATTTTTCTGATAGATAGTATTTGAGTAATCGTGTCCACATGATCCACACACACAGACACACACACACACACAGACACACACACACACACAGACACACACACACACAGACACACACACACACAGACACACACACATACATACCTACAGACATCATTGTAAAAATGTTAAAATCGGATTCTGGGGACATCAAAACGTGCTTATTATATAAAATCTCTATATGCTATTTTTAGCACGATCCCTATACCTCCCTTACCTAGGGTAGCGGGAGGTAAAAAGGTATCGATAACGTAATAGCCGACTTTTTATCACGAGCTCCGTTGCAAAACGAAGATGATAAATTTGAAGGAAATACATCTTACATAAAACAGTTGTTAATTACTGAAAACTTATCTCTGAAGAACATATTACGTCATCAGAAAAAGGATGACATATGCAGACAAATATTTAAATTTATTACTACAGGCTGGCCAAGTAAACAAGATGTTCCTAAAGAAATCATACATATTATAAAGTAAAAGATGCACTTTCTGTGGATAATATGGTAATACATCGCAACGAACGTATTCTTGTCCCAAGATCGCTACAACAAAAGACTTTAAATTCTGCAGACGAAGGACATCCTGGAATTGTGAGAAAGAAAAGAAAATTACGAAGAGTTTATTGGTGGCCAGGACAAGATAAAGACATAGAAAATTTTGTCAAATACTGTTTACCTTGTGAAGACAGCCAGAAATCACATGAAATACCCAAAATTAATGATGAACCAAATCCAATACCGCAGGAAAAGAAACCTTGGTCTAAAATAGCAATTGATATTACTGGACCATTTGTTATAGCTCCTAGACAAGAAAGATTTTTAGTCGTCGTCATTGACCATTATTAGAAATATCCGGAAGTATTATTAACTAACAGCATTACTTCAGCTATTATCATAGAATGGCTAAAAGAATTATTTACTAGATATGGAAATCCAGACATTTTAGTTAGCGACAATGGAACGAATTTCAAATCAGATGAATTTGAAAACTTTTTGTACGAGCGAGATATACTACACTGGAAAACTCCCAATTATGATCGGCAAAGAAATGCTGTGTCGAAGTTTTCAATCGCTATCTAAAATCTGGAATACAAACGTTCTCCAGAACGAACAAAAAATTTAAATTAGGTATAAATGAACTTTTATTTAGTTTTAGATCAACGGCACCTTCAAACGACAATTTATCTCCAGCAAAATTATTCCTTGGATGAGAAATACGAACTAATTTTGAACCAAGACAAAGAAAGGAAGAGGATAATGCAAACCAACAGTTACCAAAATCGTTCTTTAAAAAAGAAGAATGGGTGAGAACTCGTCTTCCCCAAGTTCCGAACGCAGAACCTAAACAAGTGAAAGAAGTATTGGGCACCAATACATATCGTTTACAAGATGGGAAGGTATGGAGTACGAAAAATCTGATTCATCATAGAACAAGAACCCGAGATATTGAAACAGAAAACAACAGAAACCGAAACGAAAACTGCAACACTACAGATACAATTCGCCGTTCAAACCGTCCAAACAAAGGCATTCCTCCTAAACGTTTCCAAGCTGAGTAAATTTCTTTAGGAGGAGGTGATGATATATCGGATCTTCAGATCGTAGTAGGAAAAAAGAGATTTGGTTGTTCATGTTTATATTGTTTGACATGTATTGATCACGTTCTTTAAAATAAAGATTGTTTGTTTTTATTACAATTTATTTACATTTCAATTTCAATCAATTATACATTACTTATATCCAAAATTTCGGATTTTAAAATTTGTTTAGGTTCCTACGAAATCCTTACTCGTTTCATGACCTGATTAGTACTAGTGCAGTTAGAATACTTATTCTGTGGGATAACCACTGATTGCTATGCAACCAGTGCGGCAGCAGGAATATTCTTTCTACAGCTAGCACCATCTATATTTAACATGGACAACTGGTCAAGTCGTCGCACGCGAGTGCGGTTAATGTCTGATAGGCTGGCATTTTAACGACTACATATTTAGCCGGCTGGACGTTTCGAACCGAGGAACCTCAGATTCAATCAGATCATGCACAGACCCAGCGCTTTAATGCGCACAACCACTGCACCAGCTCTTAAAATAACAAAAGTAGTATTATATTAATTAAACTTTTCATGCTTTTCACGTAAAATACCCATAAAAAGTATAAAATATATTTCCTTCAAATGCATATCTAAAATTCGCTTAACCAAAAAACACTTCTTATTCGCTAATACCAGAGTGAGCGTTGCTTACTGATATTCCAGCTGGCCCGCTTGCTCATGGTTGTCAAATATAATTCTACATATTTATCGTATCTTAAGATCAATTATCGGTTATAATTTTTAGAGGCAATAAAATTAAATCTGGGTGGAAAATTATTATTTAAAATCCATCCGAAAAATGTTGAACATCTTGCGACTCATTGTGGTCGAATGTTAAATTTTGATTACAAAAAACGCCATGATGAGGTTGTCAGATGCCTTCACTTTTAATTTACAAAGAAATACGGCCTAAATAAAAGTAAAAAATTGAAAAATTATAAAGTTCAAAATGTAATTTCGAATGAACGTGTCAAAATTAAATCAGATATACAAATCTTAACTGAAACCAGAATATATAATAACAAACCTGACTTAATGATTCATGACTTTACAAAAAAAGAATTAACGTTAATTGAAGTAGGTATAACAAATAAGAATATTTTGACGACGACAGAATTGACAAAATCAAGGAAATATGAACTTCTGGCAAAGTAATTGAAATGTATTCATCCAGGTACAAAAGTAATTATAATACTAGTCGTGAAGACATGGGATGGTTTGGTAACGAGACATTTCAAACGATATATGAAGAAGTTACAAATTAAAAAACTTCAAACATATAGTCAAACAGTGGCTTTGAAAAGAACGTGTGAAAGTATCCTGATAGACTGTAGAGACAATCGAGGAGAATAGCTGGAAGAAGAGGTGTCAAATTTAATGGATCAACTGGAAACGTCTCCAGATGGTTTCCACTGAAGTCATAAAATATATTTTTCATATTTTATATACATATACTTTGTAACATTTACTAGCAATATTTTTTTTTAAATCCATAAATTAGTCTTCGATTTAATGTCGATATGGATAAAAGAGTTATAATTTAAAATTTTACGTTTGTTTTGCCTTTTCCTATACTTCACATGTAAATAAGGCCAGGTTTAATTGCAAATATTTCAGCTACCGCGTTATCAATTATTTTAAATTATGAGAGCAGATAGATTATGCGTCAATTGAGATGTACTTTAAATTTCATTTAATTCTGGGGAAAATGGTTCCACTGTATTACCACCTTACATAAGTCTTTACCAACCTGCAAAATAAATTCCTTAAAGTCTGACGTCATAGTGATATGTCTCTATTATGTTTCTTACTATAACATTACTATACAACATATACCAAAACAGAAAACAAAAGTGAAAACGCACTGTTTGTTTTTCAGCCCCTATAACTTTCATGGATACGCCGTCCGTGCAAACGGCGCAAGAGCACCACGCCACCACCATCAAGTGCGACGTGCGCGGCGATCCGAAGCCCAAGATCCTGTGGAAGTTCGACGGCAGAGACATCGCGCGTAAGTACACCCACGCTCCGCCCGCAACTCACAACACTTTGTTTTATTGCCGATAAACGACATTGTAGATGGCAACAGCTTTACCAACGCCGCGCGGCGGTATCTAAATCGCTAACAATAAAAACTCATCATTTTATTTCACGTACAGAATTAATAAATCTCTTTCTTACAATGTCACAATATGTTAACTTTTTAAAGTTTAAATTGGTACTAAATATAAATACACATAATATATCCAATTAATAACAAATAGGGTGCAAACATTATTAATTAAATATTTATAACAAATAAATCGTTTATTTATTCATAATAATTTATGCTCTGTTTGTTTAGCACAATAATATACTATTAATAATAGTAATAAATATAATAACACAGTTATAAATGATAAACTAGGAAAACAATTTCAACAATATTAACATTAATTAAATATATGCATTGTAATTCAAGTTCAATTACACATTGACGGCTACTACTTAATTTTATTATGCTCAATTGCACCACGAACACTTTATATTTAAACTTGGTTTTATTCAGTTAGTCAATTCAATTTTATACTGTAATTAAAAAAATATTCAATAGGAATTGACATTTATTTTTCTGGTTAACTAATAAAGCCAAGTTTAAATTTTAAGTGTTGGTGTGCACACTGGGCATTAAATAAATTATTGTATTTTTTTTAATCGTTGGATTTTCGGAAGATGTACATTTTACAGTTTTTTTATTGTTGCAAATAAGTTCCGATTGTACAATAATACAAAATTCTAGTTTGCACTCCTGTAGGACGCTTTTGTATTCTCTTTCCCATAGTAATGCTGTTGGTTTTACAGTTATGATGAGAAAGTTATTATCTAATGTTATTAGCTATGAAAACAGAATACAAATTATACAAATGAATATGTGACATTTTTTCCGTATTAATCAGGATGACATACATTATCCCCATATCACACCGTAATTTAGTAACAGAAAAGGATAAGCTATAGACAACTTTTTGAAAACTTCATCATATTTGCATGAAGTACATTTACTCCATTTTATAACTCATTTTCTATTACTGAAGCATAACGAAAACAAATTTTATAAAATGTACATACGAGTATCTTGAGTTTTCAAGAAAACCGAGAGTAAAAGTCACCTTGTGATGCGTCAGGTATCTTGAAAACTATAAGAGTTACGACTTTAATTAAATAAGACTTTTTGTTTACCTTTCAGAGGTCATTTTAGATTTTTTTTAATCAAATAATTGTACTAAGTTAAATGTTGTGACGACCTTGGCCAATATTTAATTTTCATATAACTTCGTAACTATTAGAAATTGAGAAAAATGTTCCAAATAAAATTTTATTGCTTTTTATAGTCTATTTGCTGACGTAGACAAAATTTTGTTCGATCACTATCATTGTCAATTTTTCTTCGATTTTTCATTTATCTCGGAAACAGTTGAAGATCAGACTTATGTTGATTAAGCTTTTTTTACTCATTTATGTCAGTACCATATACCCTTATTTTTTTTACACTTTTTTCGAAACAGCCTATATATATATATATATATATATATATATATATATATATATATATATATATATATATATATATACACCGAGAATTTTTTAACAGTGAACATAAGCGTATGTCATTACCATAGTTACATTTAAAATGATTGACAGCAATGCATTATCGCGTTTTCTTTAAAACTGGACATAGGACGTGACATTTAGTATATCTGTCAATGTCATCAAATTGTCATACTTCAAAATGTATACAGTTAAAGAAAATTTCAAATTGTAAATTGGAGTAATTATAACGAGTCTACAACAAGTTTCTGACTTATGTGCATTAACTTTTAATAAACGCCCAGTCCAACAACTATAAGAAAAATTTACAATGACTACAGAACTAAAGGATACATCAATAAACAGCACAAGAAGAAAATCAGACCAAGTACTGTAGTTAATAGTAAGAAACAAGAAATTATGCAATTAATTGAAAGTGACAACACCCTGTCAACAATTTTTTTCTGAAATTAAGAATACTAGTATACAGGGTTTTAAGACAAGAACATTTTAAGAGTTTTAAATATCAAAATCACCAAGAGTTATTACACAACGATATAGAACGAAGAAATATCTTTTGCGAAGATATGATGAACAAAATTAATAGTGGAGAAATATTACTGGATCGAATTTTATTTACGGATGAAGCGACATTTTATATTAATCGGGAAGTAAATTCACAAAATTGCAGGTATTGCAGTCGTCAAAATTTTCAGTTATATCTGCACCAGGTATTCCCCCAACGCTGGATAGGACGTGGTGGAGAAGTGGAGTGGCCTGCAATGCCACCAGATCTTGCACCAAACGATTTTTTTTCTTTGGGACCATTTAAAAAATGTATTTACAATGGTGACAAAATTAATATTGATCAATTAAAAAATAGGGATAAAATATAATTTATATTAATTATTTCTTGCCTTAGGCTTATGTCAGCGTATAGAATTATACCATACAATTTGAACTTTTTCTTCAACTGTATACATTTTTAAATATGACAATTTGATGACATTGACAGATATACTAAATGTCACGTTTTTTAAAAAAAAACGCGATAATACATTGCTGTCAATCATTTTAAATGTAACTATGGTAATGACATACGCCCATGTTCACTGATAAAAAAACTCTCGGTATATATATGTATATATACCGCCCATTTCACATCCTGTACCAACAGTACTCTAAAACAAAATATAACTTGTTGCAACTACAACGTACTTTAACATGTGATTTAGTCAAAATTATTATAAGTTTTATTTTTGTAAATTTTAACTAAAATAATGTCAAAATTCTTCCGTTTTATAAAATCAATGACTTATAAACATCTTCACCAAAACGTAAATTTTTTTAAAATCAATTTATTTTATACACTTGTAAAATTATTTGTATTTTTACTTCAGTGTCCTGATGATGTGTAAAAACTAAATACACGAAAGCTTGACAGATTTTAAAAGAATCAACTTTAATTAAAGCCCACAATCCACTGACACACCCACGATATTTTCCTCCTTAACTAATCGAAACAGTGACGATTACACTCCACATATACCGGGAGTTTATTTTATCAGTAAACATAGGGTATATGATTGCCATAGTTACGGTATGAATGTTTGACAGCAATGTATTGAAGCGTTTATTTTATGAGTAAACATAGGCGTTTAACATGGGAAGCAGTTTTTGGTAAATACAAAGGTCTGGCAATAAATCAAGCCATGCTATTGGACATGATAATAGTACATTACATTTTGTACATTACTTAATATTAATTACTTTAATAATATTGCAAAAATTGCAATAAATTACAAAAATTGTCAAATAAATAATTGTTTCAATTTTTTATTATGCAATATGAAGTGATTTCCAAATGTATCCGTGGCGCAGTGGTCATAGCACTAGCGTCTGAAATTTTTGGTTGGGGTTCGATTCCCCATTGGGGTAATTATTTTATTTTTTTTTTATATAAAAATTGTTGAACTTTTAAAAATCAGTTTATATTTGCATATTACAATCATTTGAAAATAATAATATCTTTGTAATAAATAAAGAGAAAATAATTGAGAATAATTGATTACAATAATCAAAATATGGATGCAATAACAATGCATTGTATTTCCTTTGATATTAATAAAAATAACTGAAATATAATAAATTTGTGCATATATTAAGTCTTTACTGTATTTATCAAATAAAATGCAATGCATTGTTATTACATTAATATTTTGATTATTGTAATCAATTATTCTCAATCATTTTCTCTTTATTTATTACAATCTTATTATTATTTTCAAATTATTGTAATATGGAAATATAAACTGATATTTAAAATTTTTATGCAAAAAAATAAAATAATTACCCCAATTGGGAATCGAACCCCAACCAAAAGTTTTAGACGCTAGTGTTATGACCACTGCGCCACGGAGACATTTGGAAATCATTTCATATTGCATAATAAAAAACTGAAACAATTATTTATTTGACAATTTTTGTAATTTATTGCAATATTATTAAAGTAATTAATATTAAATAATGTACAAGATGTAATGTACTATTATCATGTTCAATAGCATGACTTGATTTATTGCCAAACCTTTGTATTTACCAAAAACTGCTTCCCATGTTAAACGCCTATGTTTACACATAAAATAAACGCTTCAATACATTGCTGTCAAACATTCATACCGTAACTATGGCAATGATATACCCTATGTTTACTGATAAAATAAACTCCCGGTATATATATATATATATATATATTCAAACAATTCCAGTCGTACCCCACGTTCATCTTATTATTGAATTGTAATGGACACAGAACGCTTGTAGAGGGTGTCGGCACCACATCGTTGTAGAGGTGAACACGCTATGTGCGTTGCTGGTAGTAAATGTGTTAAGTCCAATTTTCATACATTGTCAACATTTATTGTAGGTAATTTTTTATGTGTGAAGTATGTATGTGTGTGCGTGTGTGTTGAACAAGTTTGTAATTAAAGACTAATTTCAATTTTAAATGATAATTATTACAACACTTCAATTTGGATTTAATTGAACGCCCACAATATGCGAAACCATTATAAGTTAAGCATTATTTAGAATTATTATTTATTATTTAGTCAAGGAGTCAAGTGGAGTTGGCGTCGAAGTCGAATATTTAAAATTTCTGGAAATTGAATCGGAGTTGAGTCGCAATTTTTTCCCCGACTCCACATCCTTGCTGACTACAACTCCAGTTTACAGCTAATGCTGGCTGGAACTGAAATGAAGAATTAGTGAAATACACTACTGCAAAAAAAATATATTTTCGTATTGAGTTTTTTAAAAGTTGCTGGTCATATTCCCGAAACATTATGTTCCTAAGATATTTAAACTCGATCTCATATCAATTAGCCAGAAAACACTTTCATTTTGGATAAGTGGCTTTAATGCTATTACATGAAAGTTAAATATTACATCCAACTAAGTTTGGGTCGTCACCAAACACACACTTATCCGAAGCTTATATCTAAATCTAAAATGAACTATACGCGCTTTATAAAATATTCATGAGAGTTAATACGATGAAAATTTACATAATAAACGGAGGTAGGACCACTTCCGGGTTATTTTAATTAGGAACTTCATTTAATTTTCATTTCTATGTTCCTGCCCATATGAGTCTTTTCTCGAGCTACCCTACTTCTTTCCTAATTACACTAGTACATCATAATTAACTTGCAGCGACACGGAGCATTCCGTCATATTTAAGAAATGATGTTAAATTTTCAAGAATTCATTTGCATTTTATAGCTGTCACATTACAGTCATAATTAGAATTTACATTTTCATGAACTTTTTTCGCCCCCTAATATGTTTTGCAAAAAACATTACATATCGCTAAGATTTGTAACAAACGAAATCCGGGTACATACGTAAAATCAGTTATTTTTTATTCAAGACGATAAAATTATATGTCATTGACGAACGAAACTCATAAGAAAAGAAATTAAAGACTTTCAATTTAAGGTAAGAAAAACAAATGTCAAATGAATCAACGTACGGCAATGTTATTAATGAAAGACATGCACCAGTCATCATCTGTCATATGTTGAATATAGTTTTGATGAATTATGGAAAAATGAGATATTTCTGCTTTTACTTTGGAACAAAATATGTCACGTGACCTTCAGCCATTTTTGATCACTCTATATATTAAAAGAGAACTTTTAGAAGTGACCCATATTTTAATAAGGGCACATTTCGTTTAAACGAACCGTAATAATAATTTACGTAACAAGACCTGAAAGTGATACTTTACTTGGTGAGCAAGCATATTCCAAAACTCGCCTACGCTTGCTCATCCAGTAAAGACACTTTCAGGTTATATTGGACGCAATAGTTTTTGGTGGTCCTGAAAAAAGAATAAATAAAAATATATAGTTGAATACGATGATCGACTGTTTACAGAATGGAATAATGGAAAATATTCGGACACACAGTCAAGCAAAAATTATTTATTTTCTTGCCTCCTTTACGACTCTACTACAGTCTTCTCCATCTTCAGGTCTCTAAAAAGTATACATGGAGTAAGTACAACATAAAGATTTCAACCATGAACAAAGTACAATTATTAATAAAACATACAACAAAAAATAATGAAATACTGTTTTTATGTACTACTTACAGAAATGGTCAGTTATAAAAGGTAACATAGGGAACCCCCATAAGACCCACTGAAGAAAACTAGGTGTAATTTATTAAATATATATCAGGTCAATTTAAATTATTTTAGCTGCAACGCCAAAGAACACAACAAATTTTCTAATAATCATAAACTTTAAAATTTTTGTAAAAAAAAGTGTATCTCAACGACGCAAGAATTGTTTTTTTTTTTACAAGGAGAAGCAATTAAAGTTAAGTTAAAGATTAATTTACATTGTCCAATACGAAAGATTTTTATGAGTATATACTTAATTTAACATAAAGATGACCATTAAGACAGACAAATTACGTACATAGAAGCGTTGTTGGAAAGTGTTAAGTTAAATATTAACGCCGATAAAAATAAAATTAATCACCAAATAGATATAAATAATTTAAGTGCAATCTAAAATAATTTTATAAATTATAACGAAAATAATCCATAACAAATGTTCACACTGTAACTTGTTTTCCAACAAGTTTATTATTTTGTAAGTATGAACTCCTAAAAACCCTCCGTATTGGACAATGTTAATTAATCCTTTTACTTAAATTTTCTTGCTTGTCCTTGTTATAAAAAAAATTCATGCATCGCTGAGATACACTTCTTTTTTTCAAAATTTTGAATGTTTTTGATTATTAGAAAGGTTAATATATATCGTCAACATACCGGTGTCTACATACGTTGTAGATACAGACTCACTCATACATATATCCAGTTCTTGTAGAAAGCATATTAAACAAAATTTATTTCCAGAATTACTATCTATAGGGTCAGTTCTACCATGAGATAAGCGTTGAACACTTATTTCACAACCTATACTGGGTGTCCCAAATTGATTAGGGTACCATTGGGATCTCGGAAACTATAAGAGCTACGAGGTCGGTTAAATGGACAATGTTGTGTAGTTTTGAGGGTTGATTCAGATTCCGTTAAGAAACATTCAAAATTCCGAACAGTTTAAAAAAAACTGGAAATCGCGATTTTTAAAAATGTCAAATAACTCCGTAATTATAAGAGATATAACAAAATGTTTCAAATAAATGTTACACTATTTAATAAGGCAAACTTAAAAATGTTTTCAGTATGAAATTCAAGATGGCGGTTTTCAAGATATTAATAGCAACTTTCTTATTTTAAATGGGCGCCATATTTTTACTTGATCAAATAGAACTTTTTTTTCTCTTTTCAACGATGTATAACAAAGTATGTTTACAATAAAATTTAATAAAAATATTAATTATTTCAATTTGATAACTAATCAAATAGGCTTAAAAACAAATGCAACTGAATAAGAAACAAAACAAAATTTATTATAACAGTGAAGTCATAATTAAATTTGTATGTATTCGTTTATTCAATTTAATTAGTGAATTTATTTATTACATATTTAAAATGCCTACTTTTTCAACATTAGATAAGTACGATATGTTTTGTACATACATCAAATGTAATGATAAGGTGTTTAAAAGATTGGATATAAATATGCAGCAATATGGATGTTTAAAAAAACCTACTCGTGACCCACAAGTGATGGTCGAAGATGAAATTCCGGATGAAGAGTTAGCACTGGCATGTGTAGCAGCTAATCCGACCATTTCAACTCGGGAAATAGAAGCCCAGGTACATGTATCTAAGACGAAAGCGTCAAGAATTCTTAATAGACATAAGTTTCGTCCCTTTAAATTACACGTTGCTCAAATTTTACGACCAAATGATCATGTCCGCAGATCAGTATTTTGCAAGTGGTTTACTAACCAAATAAGAAGAAGATTTTATTAATCACATTTTATGGACTGACGAATCTCGCTTTTCTAACTGTGGCTTATTTAATCGTCAAAACGAGCATTATTGGGCACAAGAAAATCCACGCATAGTGATTCCACGGCGAAATCAAGCTTTATTAGGTATCAAATTGAAATAATTAATATCTTTATTAAATTTTAATGTAAACATACTTTGTTATACATCGTTGAAAAGAGAAAAAAAGTTCTATTTAATCATGTAAAAATTCAATATGGCGCCCATTTAAAATAAGAAAGTTGCTATTAATATCTTGAAAACCACCATCTTCAATTTTATACTAATAACATTTTTAAGTTTGCCTTATTAAATAGTGTAACTTTTATATGAAACATTTTGTTATATCTCTTATAATTACGGAGTTATTTGACATTTTTAAAAATCGCGATTTCAAGTTTTTTTTGAATAATTTTCAGACTGTTCGGAATTTTGAATGTTTCTTAACGGAATCAGAATCAACCCTCTAAACTACACAACATTGTCTATTTAACTAACCTCGTAGCTCTTATAGTTTCCGAGATCCCAATGGTAACCTAATTAATTTGGGACACTCTGTATATATATATATATATATATATATATATATATATATATATATATATATATATATATATTTAATAAATTACACCTGGTTATCTTCAATCTTATGGGGGGTTCCCTATGTTACCTTTTATAACTGACCATTTCTGTAAATAATAAAAAAAGTATTTTATTATAGGTATTTTGTTGTCTGTTTTATGTTAATAATTGAGCATTTTTCATGGTTGTTATCTTCATGTTGTACTTACTCCAGTATACATTTTAGAAGACTGTAGTACAGGCGAAACGTAGGCCAGGAAATAAATAATTTTTACTTGACTGTGTGTGATTATGTTCCATATATAGGTTGTGTTATTTTATTTTTCTGCAAGGAAATAAGAAATAAATAAATAAATAGACAACTGATCGCCAGGGACACATGTCCCGGGATTGGTAAAGTTACTTTCTGATCCCTTATAGACAATTTTCCGAGCTAGCTCAGTACAGAAGAAATCTAAGAATCAATCAGAAACAGCTCATTTTCTGGTCGCTAGCAAAAAATAGTTATTTGTATCACTAGGCCAAAAACTGAACGAATATTTGCGAGAGCGAGCTTATTGTAACAGGCCGAGCTGAAAGTGAGGCCTGCAAATTACGAGACCTCGCATAACACTTTCTGGGTGTGTGATACCCAAGATTTTTTGTACCGACGAGCCGACGACATTTTTAACTTATTAAAGAAATATTATTACTACTTCAAATATTGTATACTATAAAAATTTTGTTGGTAACATTTTCGATTTACATGGTTTTATCAACAATTCATTTGTTTTATTGAAAAAATATAGTGACATTTTAGTCCAATAATCCGCATTATAGGTAAGAATTTGAAGATACATTTCCTACTTGTATTCGTTCAACAGAACCTCAAAAATAAAACGAATGTGATGATATTTTACAACAATTAATGTAATAGTAATCGTATAATACGAGTATAACATGAATAATAAATCAAAAATAGTGTTTTTAAATAATGTGTCACATTTTGAAAATATTTATAAGTTGACATTTCACCAGAATAATACCAACTTATAGTCATAAAATTCGCTATCTGTTTGCTGGCCTAGGCCAGAAAATAAGTGTTTCTGGCCGATTTCGAGATATGTAAAACAAGCTATGCAGGACGAAGGCACGAAACATTGTTAACACGTTTTTCATACTGATTTTCTTATTACTCTTTAGACCCGATCTTATCATGTCTGGTTGAACTGTCTGTTAAGTTAGATATATAATAAAAATAGCACCGAAAATTGAAACTTAAGTAATTTTTATAACTTATGTAATCGATCTTATATTTTTCTTTTAATTGACCATTACTATAACAGGCAATTTAATGAAAAAACTTTAATACCGGCCTTCATTTACTTTACTCTATTTCAAAAGTGCTAAAAAAAAATTAAAATTACTAGACAATGGCAGTTTCAATAAATATTTGAAATTTAAATTATTACGGCAAAAAAAATTATTTAGAAATACTCTGGATTTTAATACTTGTACTTTACCAAAGTTCAATCTTGATTAAAACCGTATCACATAATTGACTCTAATAGCGAAATATGAAAAAATAATGAAATAATGATTGCACTTCACAGTGGCGTATTCAAGGACGAGCAAAGAGGGCAATGGGGTAGTTATCATGTGTCGAATTTTATTAAAATAAATATCTTTATACAATAAGTCACGCATAATAAGATTTTGTATATGATACAAAACAACAATTATTGCTTATATATTTATAAAATGCTAATTAAAATTCCGCCTCTTTGAATCAACCTCTCCGCTGTGACGTCACACGCTGAAGCGCTAGTGTCGTATTTGAACAGTAAACATTAAAAGTCACATCTAATAACATAACCTTGTTTTAATGGATAATCACTGATCACATACCTGTATAAATACTCAAAAGACACAAAATGAAGCTACGAAAAACAAAGAAGTAAGCAAACTGACTATCAAATACACAAAAAACAAAACTGACAACTACCAAACAATGGAATGTAAACAAGTTCCTCTTGCCCCGCAAGACATACATAACGAGAAATTGTGCTATCTCTTTCATTCAGAGAAACTGTATGTCGAGACTCGTTCGCAGCGGAAGGTAAATACGTGACGTCACGTATAGCGGGAGAAAAATTATTTATTTTTCTCTATTTTTTTTCTCAAAAAAGAACAAGAATTATGCGAAATAAAAAAATATGGAAAACTTTAATTTAAAAATACTATAACACAAAAATTTTTCAAAAAGAGCAAAACTACCCCATTACCCCTCCAAAATTTATATAAGCGTAGCCGCGCCTTCTGGTCTCCCAAAGAATATGTTGTTTTTTATTAAAACATATGTTTTTTACTACAAATAAATTTACCTATTTATTGTCTGTAATAAACAGCTCCAATCTCGAAAAAGTTTGAGCTAATCCCCATTTTTGGATTAGCGAATTCTACTCTAATTTTAACATTTTATATCTTAAAATATAGTCTAATATATTTCTAGAATCTACCTTTTTGACAATATTTTGAAGGATAAAATTTAAATACCGGAATATAATAGAATTCATTAATCATAAAATGAGAATTAGCTTAAACTTTTTTGGGAATCGAACCGAAATTGATTTATTTTAAACAATCCGTATCTGTTATTTAATATACTCCCATCCAAAATGAATTTCTGAATGCGCCACTGGCAGTTCGTTATGTTTTACGTGTATAATGCAGGTACGTTTATCGTTTATTATGTTGATAGTTGATTACAAATAAATTTTAATTTTCTGCAGTTTGAATCGTGAATTCATATCTGTATGTAGGATAATAAATAAAGGAAAATAATGAAATATTCCGCCCATACTAATGTATTTATTTGTTCATTTGTCTATACACTTGATCACTATAATCAGGACAAAAAAATGATGGAATATGTAAATAAAACAAATATTTTACAATTTAGAAAACAAAGAATAAATTATGTAATAAAAGTTGTATTTGTTATTTTTTTAAATTACAATTAAAATTTTGCCGCTAAATGACCAATCGAATTTTTTTAGCAGTGGTACAAAACAACATTTTGTAGTATAAGTACTATTAGTCAAATTGATCTAAATATTTAGTTAATTTATATGAGCTAGATAGTGAAGCCGATTGATCCAGTAGATGAAACTGACATCTAGTTAAAAAAATGGAATCTTGAGCAAAAATTTTTTCTAAACATAAAATAAAATAAAATACAATTTATAATTATAGCAGGTATTGTTTTTTATCAATTAATATTTATTTTTAATAATAATTACAACTGAAACTGAAGATAAAGTATTAAAGATAATTTTTCAAGAAGGCGTGAAAAGACCAACCATTAATGGTTTAAAGGTGAAAACAAAAGGCATAAATGGTCCACGTGTATTGCAAAATTCTTTATTTCGGACGTTTCGGGCTTTAGGCAAGCCCATCTTCAACTATTAATACATAAAAGATTAACAAAAAGCGAATTAAAGTAAAATGTATAAATTCTTACCTATCGTTGAATGTACAGTAATTGGTAAGAATTCATACATTTTACTTTAATCCGCTTTTTGAAGTTCAAATAGATCATAGTGTCAATACAATTTAAAAAAAAAAATTGTATTAAATTTTAATAATTACTGTATATTCAACGATTGATAAGAATTTACACATTTTACTTTAATCAGCTTTTTGTTAATCTTTTATGTATTAACAGCTGAAGATGGGCTTGCCCTAAGCCCGAAACGACCGTAATAAAGAATATTAAACGTAATTTTTATAAAGAATTTTAAGTGTACTTTAAAACTTTAAATTAGAAGAATTCGGTATATTTCGTTGATATTTGGCTTGCTTTTTTTTATTGCCATTATATGACAAGTACGAGTATAATTGAATGGCATATAATGAATATTATTATTTTCTTAAATTATTACAATAATAATTTCATCAATATCAATACATTAATTGATTACAACAATTAATATAGGTATAAGAAAATATCTTTAAATGCACTAAGCAGAAATCATTTTTAATTTAATTATAAAAATCTGTTGTCGCCAGCACAAGACCTCTCGCCAGTTCCATCTTATGTTATATAAGTATTGTATTGCACTTCGCTATCGAACCGTCGTTTTATAACAAAAACATTACAGAACTGTACCCAAATATTGTTTTTTATTATATTTAACATGTCTTCTGCTCACATGCAATTCTAATTATATCTATTTTCATTGTATGAGAAAGTTCCTAAATGTCAGAGATTCTTCCAATTCATTAACAAGATTGGTGGTATTTCTAACGGATATATGCATGTTACTTATAATTTTAAATATTTAATTAATAAAATAATAAGAAAGATTAAATGTATTTCCCAGAAAAAGCTTTCAGAATGTAACTAAAACTTTTGATTTTTGACACTGACATCTATCATTTACAATTATGTTATAAATATTTGAATTTGTCAACTGGTTTCCTTAGTGTATTTTAGCCTACTCGACTTATTACATCCCGTTATTCTATATATTATAGCGTCTTTATCACTAAATTTATAGAAGGTATAATAAAAATTTTAAGTGTATCAGATGTAGAATTTTATATTCTTCAATAATAGTAATATCAAAAATTTTCAAAAATTAATATTTAGAAGATTTCTTTTTAGAAACTATTACTTCCGGTTGTCCAATTGTTAGCAAAACCTTTGCAGCTCTTCCCATGAATGTCAGATTAAGGAATTCATAGTTATACTGGTCTTATATCTTATAGTGTTTGAGAAATCGTCCCTCCAACATCCACACATAGACACATACATACACTACACACATACATACACACATCCACACACACATACATACACACACACACAGACGCACACACACACACACACACATCATCGCAAAAATGTTAAAATCGGTTTATATGGGCCTTAAACCGTGCTTATTCACTTAAATTTGGATATGTGATTTTTAGCATGAATCCAATACCTCTCTTAGCGAAAGTAAAAATAGACTTAAAATTGATTATGAAAAGAGACTTGTCTTAAAAAGCAATTTACTTTCAATATACATGTAAATGGTACCTACGTCGAATTGCGGCCTGAGTAAAAGTAAAATTGTCAATGTTTCGCACTGAATTTTCACAGATAACTAATATTTTGACGGGGAAATAGATCCACGTTTAAATTCATTTTTGACATTATATACAGTCACGTGTGACACATCCAAAGCAGATCAAACTCTCTGAAATGGAATAATATTCAGGAATAAGTACATAGAAACTGGAAACTGTGTGATAACCTCAAAATATAATACTTACATCCTTACAGAAGAGAATGGAATAATTAGTGGAACATTTATATGTTTCTCTCCCTCAAAATATTCAGGAGCATTCAAAATAATTTCTTTGCACTGTTTCGATCATTTTTTACCGCTCAATTTTTAATTGTCCCACATGTACTACACATACAAATTACTTATATAGCTCAAGTTACGACATGCGACAACAAACGCTGTATAAAAATTAAATAATCAAAACAAACACGTTTCTAAAATTATTTGTGATTACTCTTTTGATACTCTGCAATCACGTGATCACATTGGAATGTCATTCTAAGAAAAATTTGAGTATAAGTACTCATTTTAAAACTATACAGGTGTCTCTTAAATAGGGGGACATGGCTTAGCCAAAGATTCCTGATGCTAAAATAAGACGATTTAACTAAACTTGCTTCTACCGGAAAGTGTACCATTTAGTTAGTATTCTGCTTCAAAGTTCTTCGAAAAAAAATAATAATAATAATAATAATAATAATTTTGCTTATAATAACAGAACGCTTTATTCGATTTGGATGATATTTGGTACCATAGTTCGTATGGTTATGTCATCTTTTAAGATAATACGTGTTATTGTAAATAGCAACTCAAAACTACTTGATTTAGTGTTAAGTAATAATAACACATCAATCTCAGTTCATGAAGGAAATCAACCATTATTAAAGCCAGATATACTTCATCCAGTATTAGAAATTGTAATACCTTATTATTGCGCAACCGATTCTTTACAGTATTCCAGTAATTGGAGATATGATTTCAAAAATTGTAATTACAACAATATGAATGACTACCTAAGTACGGTAGACTGGTTCGAAATATTCAGTATAGATAAAGATATTGACCAATGCTTAAATATTTTTCATAATATATTATATTTTTACATTGAAAATTATGTACCTAAAGTTTTTTTGTCAACTGATAACTTTCCTTGGTTTTCTGTTAAAACTAAAAAAATAATTAAATTGAAAAATAGATTCTATAAAAAATTTAAAAGAACCAACTTAAATGTACACGGAAACAAATATTGCACATTAAGAACGCAAGCAAAGAAAGCTATCATTAACGACAATTAATTATTTATAGAAAATACTGAACGTAATTTAGGAAGTAACGTGAAACTTTTTTGGAAATATGTAAATAATAAAAAATCTAATAGCAGTAGAGGTATACCTAAAACCATGAATTATAATCAAACTAGTTCGTCTGTAGGGACAGATATTGTAAATATGTTTGCTGATTTTTTCGACACTGTCTATATCCGCAATAATGATGAAGTTAGACTCGGACAAGTAAATATATCATCACACTTAAATATAAATTCTATTCAAGTTACTCCTGATTCTGTCTTCCAAAAATTATCTGCTTTAGAAACTAATAAAAGTGCTGGGCCAGATAATATTTCACCCTACTTTATTAAAATGTGCAGTCCAACACTGTCTCTACCATTAAGCATACTTTATAATATCTCACTCTCAACTGGTATTTTTCCTCAAACCTGAAAAACATTTTACATTACACCACTACATAAAACCGGTAGTAAAAATAATATAACCAATTACAGACCGATATCCGGATTAAGTATATTTTCAAAAGTTTTAGACTCGATTATATCCGATAATTTAAGTTCAGTATTCCACTCAGTAATTTGTCCACAACAACATGGATTCATTAAGAATAAATCCACTTGCACCAATCTAATAGTATATAGCAACAGCATAATTGAAAATTTAGAAAATGGATCTCAAATCGATTCTATATACACAGATTTTCGAAAAGCTTTCGACCGAGTTAATATTAATTTACTTGTATTAAAATTACAATATATGGGTATAGGAGGTTCATTGTTGAGGTGGATACATTCATATTTGTCAAACAGAGTACAAATTGTAAAAATAAAAGATTTTCTTTCTCGATATATTTACGTATCATCAGGAGTTCCTCAGGGTTCTCATTTAGGACCAATTTTATTTACATTATATATAAATGACATTAGCACTATCTTCAAAACGTCTAACTTTTTATTATTTGCCGATGATCTCAAATTATTTTCTAAAATAGATAATTGGAATGATGTGTATGTTTATCGAAAAATGTAAACATATAACATTTGCTAAGAAGAAAAATTATGTTCACTCTAGATACCATTTAAATAATGTTTGTTTAGAAAATGTAAATTCAATTAAAGACCTTGGTGTTGTATTTAACTCAAAATTTAACTTTCATGAGCATATAGACTTTGTTGTAAAAAAAGCTAATAAGATGTGTGGCTTTGTCATCCGGCAATCGAGAGAATTTACAAATATTGATGCCATATGTAAATTATATTATTCTCTTGTCCGCACACACTTAGAATATTGCCATATTATTTGGTCTCCTTATTATCAGAGCCACATACACAGAATCGAAAAAATTCAGAAGAAATTTGTACGTTATCTTTTATATAAACTACATATTAATAAAAATAATTATTCATATTCTGAAAGATTATATTTGTTAGGTTTAGATTCCGTAGAAATACGACGTAAAAAAGCTAAATTATTATTCGCTTACAATATTATTCATGGTTACATCGATGTACCAGATATTTTAGTAAAATTTAAATTTCATGTTCCTTCATATAATACGAGAAATAAACTTATTTTTGAACCACACAAATCAAATGTTTTGTATGGAAAGCATTATGTAATTAATGAAATTGTAAACTGTGTAAATACTTTAATTCCAAACATCTTAAAAGATGACTTGTATTCATATAAACTGTCATACCAAATTTTATCCATATCGAATAAAGCGTTCTATTATTAAAAGCAAACTTAATTTTTTTTTCAAAGAATTTTGAAGCAGAATACTGGCTAAATGGTACACTTTCCGGTAGAAGTAAGTTTAGTTAAATCGTCTTATTTTAGCCTCAGGAATCTGTGTTTAAGCCATGTCCCCCTATTTAAGAGACACCCTGTATAATTGCAATGATAATAAAGTTTTATTGGAGTCTAAGGTTAAATAGATATTAGGGAGTTAATGCAACTTGTAAGATGAAAGAACGTAAACGTTAACCTTATGTAGAAAACACTTTATTTTAGAAATAAAGGACTTTCAATTTCAATTTTTCCCGCATTTAATTAGTGTATTCCCGCTAACGTTAATGCTAAAAGCAACACAAACAAGGTTACATCCACACTTTTCATCGAAACATAACCTCAAAAGATACACAACGTGTGACGTTAAACGCTCGCTATTCCATTGCACATAACGTGTCTCCTTATTAATTTAACGTGAACCTTATTAGTACGCATGCGCACTCGGGCTGTCACGTGACTTTAAAGTGCACGTTATTTTTGCGTTAAAACTGCAATAACTCTCTAATAGTTAAAAAAAAATCCCTAAACCTTAATAAAAAACGCTAAAACTAGATACGTATTTCGGCAACTAAGTTGCCATCATCAGTAAACTTATGTCTAAGAGCAGATCAATTTTGTATTACTCAACATGTCAAGCATACCAGAGGTCCAAAAAAAATCTGAAAAACAGAGCAGATTTGTTTTTGGGCCTCTGGCATAATTGACACGTTGAGTATTCCAAAACTGATCTGCTCTTAGACATAAGTTTACTAATAATGGCAACTTAGTTGACTAGAAGCTTGCTTAGTCGGGATTAGTCGCGAGCTCAGATGCTTGCCTATATATTCTCTAAAATGTCAACTTGACAAGCATAAATAAAGTCCTATACACCGATACTTGACCTTTACGTCATAGATTGATATTCGTAGGAATTAAATAGTTTTTGTAGTGATGGAAACGTAATTACTAGCATATCCGAAACAGTTTTGTGTACAAGGCAACTACGTCATATATTAACCTAAATTTGTGCAATTTTATAATGAATTATTATTATATTTATTCTTGCCTAACCGGCTTAGAATCTACATATTATATATATTTTACAATAAATTGTGGTACTACATCATAAATTATAGTAATAAAAGGTAAATATCACCAATAAAAGGTAAACATATCAATGGCACTAACACATCCAAAATATCATACTTTTTGTCCATGACACTGATACAAGTAAAATGTTAAATCTAAATTTCAGATATGTCACATACTTTTTGTCCAAAATGAAATTCATACTTTTCGAATTTCGCGACAATTATCGTAAATAGAAGGGGCCATAAGGGTCCCTTCACTAATTTCTCCTGCTTCCAAATGTCATATTCAAATTTAATGTAACTATCGTTCTTTAAATGTGTTTGTAATATAAAAATGAAGCTATTAGATATATGTATCGAAGATACATTGTAGGAAGACAGAGATAAATATACAATTACTTGTTATTTTGCAGTTCAAAAATCAATGACGTGAAGATCAAGTGAAAAATATCGGTGAATACTGCACATGCATGCGTCGTTCGTGGATCTATAAAAAATAGAATATGAACAAATAAACAAATACATAGTATGGATTCTTTTCCATTATTTCCCTTCATTTAATAAACATGTAAATGTATTTTCCACATATTTTTCAATGTTTTGAATAGAACTTTATTTTTTAGAACTGTATTCAACTTTATTTAATTCATTACTTTCTTATTACTTTGTTATCACGTTCCATTTTTAATGACTTTAAAAATTAATATAAAAGTTAATTAATTCAGTACGTTTATTTGGAAAATCTAAACTTTCTAATAAATTTGTTTTCTACAAATAAAACTAAAGTTTTATGATGAATATTGGTATTTTCTTGAGAAAGGTGTACTTATTCATTTTACAAATGTGTTATAAATATAGCATACATATGTAACAGAAAATTAAATTACGCATTCAAGTCATTCATTTAGATATTTAGATGGAATAGAAATATCATATCAGTGAAACATTGCAAGCATTGTAACTTTCAAGAAAATTAATTCCATAAATAGTTTACTATTGATTCCCCATGTTACTCGTAAATTTCTATGTTCGAATAATTAGTTATGTAGCTTAGCTTGAGCCTACAGGAGCACAACTCAAAAATCAACAGTTTCAAGTTAAATCTGTAGTTTCACTCTATTAATGGCCAGTTGCACCAACAAGACAAATTTTAAGCGTTCCTTAAATTGACAATAAAGCATCGAAATGTAATGTGAAATGAATTATAATGCATTCCTGTCACAATTTCGATATGATTTTTTTTTGTTTAAGAGCCATTTAAAATTTAAACCTTATTGGTGCAACTGGGCATAAGTGTATTCTATTTCCGGAAATAGTGCCAAAAACCTGCCAGTATGTGAAAGACCATACTTCTTCTGTATGTTTTTCTTATAACGTAGGTCCATTTCAAAATCAGTGTACCACCTGTTTTCATAATGGACTATGGACTCAGGTATCTCGGCAGGGACACAAATTGACTGAACTCAAAATAAGGAATTTTGATATGTTGGTGGACGATATACTGCTGCACTCCAATTTTTCAAGCACCTGTTGCTTATGCAACCTAGTCGACGTATCCGCATCGAATTCGTCGTTTTTAGTTACCTTCATTTATTTATTTGTTTATTTATTTATTTATTTATTTATTTATTTATTTATTAAATTTTGACGTGTTAAACTGTCATTATTAACTCCATAGCAACAATTATAAGTAACATTTTATTCACAAGTGAATTAAAAAATTTTATGTCACTCTCACAAATTTTAACTCACTTGCAACAAGTAATGCATTTAAAATAACATCAGGTACGAAACTAACACTTACCATAATATTAATCAGACATTATCAGCCATTTTCATTATTTTTCACGGCACAAATGACAGATAATAAAGCGTTTTAAATAGATGATTCCACGTCTATCAGCTACGATTGTCATGCTCAGCCTACTAATTGATCAGTTTTTTATTTTGTCAAAATTAAATGTTATAATGTTTTTTTTTATTATTTATAATTATCTCACTCGCCCTTGCGGCTCGTGAGGTACTTTCTTCTCATGAATAAACATTACCTTAGCTCACTTGGTGTGTTAATATGTATTATTTATTTATTTATTTATTTATTTCTTTTTTAATGCAATGCCTGACATGTAAAGAGCTAATAAGAGTGCACAAAAATAAATGAAATGACAATGAATAATAATACTAATAATGTAAAACAACGTGCAATGATGTCAATATATTTGTTTAAGAAGATTTAGTTGAGAGCGACAAGCGATTTTCTGTGTTATCTGCAAGTATCAAGCTTCTTTTTGTGCTGAGAGATTGTGGGAACCACACGTGTTCAGTTTTCTTCCAGTAGAAATTATTATTTTCGAGTAGTTTTTTATCCATTTTGCAAGGAAGTTAAATCACTGTAGCTCATTGGATATATAGTTCATTTCCACCGAAGTTACAGGGATATTATTCATGGCTGCTGAAAGCAGAGAGTTCTATATTTTAAGTTGCTTAACATCTAAGGTGAGATTTTCGAGTGCCACTTATCACCTAAATCGTTCATTGTTGCGTTTTCAAGCGCAAATTCGTAGGTAATTGTTTACTTTCAGAATTTTTTCATAGTTTTAAGCATTTGGCACTCTTATAGCGCATATAACATTCATTTGTTGATTGTTGAAATCCAATTTTAGTTCCTGGAGTCATCGCCTATTTCTTCTTTTCTCTTTTCCCATCTTTATATTCTTTATTTTTTATTATTATTATTTGTTGAGTTAGGTCCATTATAATTAGTTTAGTTCTAGTTGAGTATAGTAACTTTTGAATCCTCTTTTACCTATAAAGGTGGATTTATGCAGACCAAACCGAACTCACAGTTCGCCCAATCTAGGAACTCATCTGGGTTGCACAAATGATAACATGCGATAGCACGTTCAAGATAAAGAGATAGTCATTGAATTCTAGGTAAGTGATTATTTGTACAGGTTGTGTAACAAGTATACGACCGCTTGGCAACCTCCGCTTCTCTTCGTTCGGATTCGTGCTTACGAAATATATGGTAGTTACTTTGCTTTACGCAACCTTGAAATGAGTTGCTGGATTGGGAGAACTGTACACTAAAATTATCATTGAGGGTACCAGTAAAATAATTACCGTTATAACTAAGAAGCAACATTTATAAAAATATGTATTACACTTGCGCAATTGATATTTGAGACGTGTGCTATACCCAAATCATTCAAGCAGCCGATGCACGTCATCACTTAGTGTAAAAACCTTAATGCATTAAATCACTATTAGTGAAAAATGAAATAATATTTCAATCATTTTTAACCGTCAAAAAGTGTATCGCCTTATATAATAATTATTAAGATAAATAGTAGAGTTCATTACTTATCGTATATGACATGAATAATATACAAATAATGTATTATTCGTTTAATTGTTACTATAGTTGGCAACATTGATAATTTGTATGTTCGTACTGTCAAAGTTATTATTTAAAAAATATTTGTATCGTGTTTGAAACATTTTTGTGCGTTGTAAAGGCCTATTTATAATAAAGTAATGTTAAACGCAACGTGACCGTTAACGCAAACACAAAATCTGTGAATCTGTCAAAGGTAGCACTTCTAATCAATCAGAAGAATTCGGTATATTTCTTTGAAATTCTGATCACTTTTATTTATTGCCTTTATATGGCATACATAAATATAAATAAGGTTAGTATTATAAAATCATTTAAATAGAAATGGACCGTGACGAAAATATAGTATTTATTTTGTAGATGTGACAGTTCATCACCATGTCGATAATACAGATTGCAATCTGTATAACTCTTTTCATAAAGATTCTAAAACCTCTGCAAACGTACCAGTACATGACGTCGCACATCTAGTTACTTTTATCAATTTTTATTAATGACGTGCATTGGCTGCTTGAATGATTTGGGTATACCTATCAAATGATACCTGTCAAACCAGAGCTGGGCAATACTCGAGTACATTACTCAAAAGTAGTACTCAAAGTACAAATTTGGTACTCTGTACTCGTACATGAGTACATTTGAAATATCAATACTTATACTCATACTCTAAAGATTTTTGCTATAGTACTCGTACTCAATACTCTGAATGGTACTCTAAGTACATTAAAAGTACTCAGAGTATTTTTAAATACTCTTGAGTATTTTTAGAATTGTGAGTACTTCAAATACTTATACTCTATGTTTTTTTTTTCAAAGTATGAGTACAACGAACATGTTATTTATTTTGTACTTATCATATTTCCTATTTGTATTTATATGTAATGGTAACTAATAATTTAATTTATTGTTTTGCATTGATAAACAATAAACATTTGAATAAAATTACTCGCATTTACTATGATGACATCATAAGTACTCAATACTCATAGAGTATTGAGTACTTTTTGTACTCTGTACTCAGCGCAGAACGGTATTTTAAATATTCAAGAAAAATATTCAAGAGTACTTTTTACTATGAGTACTCGTGTTCAATACTCAAGTACATTTGTTAGGTACTTTGCCCAGCTCTGTGTCAAACACAGGTGACGGTGAATGGATGCGCAATGGCTATGAAAATTAACATTTAGGAAGTTAGAAGTTGGCCATCTTTCTAATTTATTGTTAGTGGAATACATAAAACATTCCGTATTATATTTATATAAGTTTTAATTTTATACGATCCTGCATTAATATATTGAATTTTATCTTACTTACCGGCATTTTGTATACATTTACTAGTACACTAAACCTATACTGGATTTATACAGCGTAAACCGTAACATAACGCATCGTGCCGTGGCGTATTGTGACTTATCATAACACTATTTTCTAAGCTATTTTATTTAGAACTTTTACGGTACATTTTCGTAAAAAGTATGATTGTGTTTTGCCGATATAAATGTACGACAGATTTATATTTAATAGATTAGTTTATTCGTAATACACTGTATTTCATACAAATTTCCATAACGCAGAATAGTAATACCGTAACGTGCCGTAACGTAGAAAGGTAAAAGTTGGCATCTTTGGGTTTTTGATACGTTGCGGCACGGTAGGTCACGTTAATACCTACGGCTGTATAAACTATCACATCTGTTTTTATTGTATTATTCTTTACGTTACGTTACAGCACGGTACGTTACGTTAAGGTTTACGCTGTATAAATCCAGAATTTACTTTAGCTTCCTTATATAATTATAATGGAAGTTATTTTTTGCAGTTTATAAACATTTACATACTTTTGCGAATAGTTGACGATTCTAACCTTTTTTGACGTTGATATGGGTATATTCTAAACACAGATCGTTACATGTAAACGGACTGTCAAAAATTCAAGCGAATCAGTAGATCGAAGCTGGATTTATACAACGTAAGCCATAACGTAACGTACTGTAACGCAAAAAATAAAACTATATAAACAGATGTGATAATTTATACAGCCTTATTACTGAACGTGACGTACCGTGCTGTAAAATATGAAAAATCCAAAGAGCTTTTACCTTTCTACGTTACGGCACGGTACGGTATTACGAAAATTATTACTGTCCTGTGCCAGAAACTGTTTTTGTGTATTTAATACGTGTCAAAGTTTACCTTAATATACCAACCCCCGGTTTTATAAAAAGCAGAACTTCCATGGTAAATTTATTGACAAATTCTAATAAATTTTGTTAATTTTATGGTATTTATAACATTACTGTCAAAAGTTCGGCTGTCATTTGAAGGAATAACTTTTATTTACTTTGGAAGTAGTAAATTTATCTGTCGTTTATAAAACCGGCCATAAAAGGAAACAAATACCTATAAAAAATCTGATGTGGCCAACACAAAACCTCCTGCTATTTAATTTTTAGTAATTTTAATACATACGACCTATTTACAATTGCCGCAAACTATGTTATGTTCTATTGTATAAAACTGTTGCTTTATTTGCTATTTTCATTTTAAAATGTCACTATTATTAGTTTGAAGTGATTAGTTTTTTGACAGTGACATTTATATGTCAGTTACATACATTTGAAATATAAACTCGTAACAAAGGAATTATGATTATCTTAGGCTTCGGGATTTATAATAAAGATTAATTTTTCAATTTATCTGTATTAGAAAAAGTGCTAATATATATTTTTAGAAAATTCACTAATCTTTATTTTTTATAATGACATAAAATGCAAAAAATGGCATTTAATGGTATTTTTTGAAGAATTATGAGCTTCAAGTAAACTGCTATTTCCGGTTAATCGATTTACACCAAAATCTAATGGTTTCTATTTCATATTAGAATAGGGTCGAAATACAAGGTTTCAGAATTTGATGACACACACACACACACACACACACAGACATCATCGTGAAAATGTTAAAATTGGATTCTAGGGACCTTGAAACGTGGTCATATTAAATAGAAATCTGTCGTACATTTCTATCGACAGAGCATGAGCATAGGTTTTGCGAAAATGTACCATATAAGTATAAAATAGCTTAGAAAAATAACAAGATACGTTACATTGCGACAGTTTACTCTGTATAAATGATTCAGCATGACATTATATATATCAATCTACTTGATACGCTAAATTTTTTAACGGTCCGTTTACATGTAACGAATAATAATCTCGTTGGCCAACAAAGTTAGCAGCGATTTACTGACCTTTTTTGTTACCAACCGACTCACAGCACATTTCTCGTATTACTCAGTTTCAACAACGCCGCAGATTGCGCTAAGCTACGACGCTGTAGCTCAATCGTATAACAAACTTTTATATTTTATCTTAATCTTGCGCGTAGCCCTTACTAAAGAAATCACGTCCTATCACGAAGGTTCGTCGATCAGTGAGTTTTCACCGATCAACTAGCGCCCTATAATTACCATTACGTGGCTATATTTAGAACCCATACGGTGTCCAACGAAACTAGCCGCAGTTCAGCCTTTACTTATTTAGGCCCACGGGCGGGATAGGTAATTTAGACGGTGAAACGTTTTGCGGTAGACCGGTGGCTTGTATTACCCAGCATGGTAAAGTTTGGGTCGGTAGCAGTGCAGCCTGATATACTCCTTTTTTGTCTCACATACAATATTCCGGGCTATTTTGAATTCGCAGTCTGCCCCTGGGGCGTAGCAACACTCCTATTTTGGGTAATATATTCACTGGTTTGAATTTGACTTATAACCCTGTATAATGTATCCCAGGAGAGTGTAAAGAACTTTTATATTTTATGGGAATTAAATTCTGTGAGAAAATGTTTCTGCAAATACCGTTCCGAAAAAACTTTATTAAACTTAGATGATTAAAAAAAAAGAAAAAACTGTAAAATTGTCATATTTACGAGAAAGTTAGTATACATAGAGTTTAATAACTAATTCATAAGCATATTAAATATTTACAAAATACCACATTATATAACATATTATATATAATATGCAGCAATAGTTGTAATAAAAGTTAAAGAAACTTTAAGGCCTCATATATTATTTTATATACAACCGGTAAATAATGTTAACTTTATTCTTATCAAAATCATAACTTAATGTGCTTCATTATTTATCGAGGGAAATAAAGTACTCCCTAGGGAAATAAAATGATTCAAGTCCATTGTTAATTGATATTGATTAACAGATAACGAATATTTTCAATTATATTTATTTTGGAAAAAAATATCATGATTTTTGTAAAATTAAATTTAAATAAATAATTTTTCTTCGTTTATAGAAATATGCTTCACTCTTCTTCTTGTCCGGTTGTATATAAAATATTATATATATCACGGGAGTAAATTGTCAATATTTGCCTCACCCTCAAGCGATTCAATCTTCGCTCTCGACAAATAATGACGAACTTTACTCCCTTGATATATAAACTACTATTATATTAATAGGGTGTCCCAGATTTAAACGGCATAACTTGAACCATGGATCTATTACTTATTCGTCTTCATACCTAGAATGTGTAGTTCCATTTACTTTTATATAATCCATTTACTTTTATATAATCATTTACTTTTATATAATCATTTTTCTGATTCCAAATATTGTATTTTACGTCCCAGATTTAAACGGCATAACTTGAACCATGGATTAAAAATGTAAAAATAAGATGACAAGTTCATTTAAGCAAATGTCCGTAAATGCTTTATTTCAGAGATATTCATGTTTTTCTTATTAGAGCAGCGCTACTTTAAAAAATCAACTTTATAACGAGATATTAAATATTATCTTATTAAGTTGTGACACAATAATTAAAATAAGGTAAGTGATTTGGCCATTACCTAATTTCAATACAAAATTTAGTTTGCTTGCACTAAGATCAGGGCAAAAAATGAAAATTGTCGATGAATCTCAGACCAAATATAAATTAGACGCCGCATTCCCTATACTGCGCAATAGTTTGTTGTGAAGCCATTCCTTCCTGGGTGAGGGGTTAGGTGGGGATAGGAGGGAACGAGGCGTTTGTTTTGTATAGCTTGTTGCTTGCCTAGTTTGTTATTATTATTTTACGTGCGAAGGTGATTTTGTAAGTTATTATTTAATAAATATTAATATTTAATAAATATATATATATATACATATATATATATATATATATATATATATATATATATATATATATATATATATATATACTAGCTGACCCTCCCCGGGTAAAGCTAGAGTAACGATTGCTACACGTGTACCAGTAATTTTTCACATTTACTTCGAAAACATGCGCTGCGTAGGGAGCCGGCAACCTGCCTCGCATCGTATATGTAACAGGCTCCGCCCACTGCCCACCCAATCCCCGCACCGCACCTAACAGCGCCCGTTTCTAAACATGTCTCGGGTACTTTTTTACTTATGTAGGTACATATGATGTAAACTATCTCTCCGACAAATATCGAAAATCCACTAACGTTAAAACTTAACTATAGATACAAAGATAAAAAATAATTGAAATCATCCCCTTTTGTACCGTCTTGAGGGATGATGTTTGAAAAACGCTAAAACACTCTTTATTTCTTACCAAAAGCATAAAAAAGGATTTTTATATCCTTAACTTGAGAAATGACGGATTCTCCATACAAACTTTCATCCCCTATTTCACCCCTTTCAAGTTTTATTTTCGTGACAAAAGGTAGCCTATGTCCTTCTCCAAGTCCAATCTATCTCTATACCATAATTCATCAAAATTGGTTCAGCGGAAGATATGATGGGTTCTCCCTACAAACTTTCATCCCCTATTTCACCCCTTCAAGTATTATTTTCGCGAAAAAAGGTAGCCTATGTCCTTCTCTAAGTTCCAATCTATCTCTATACCAAAATTCATCAAAATTGGTTCAGCGGAATATATGATGGGTTCTCCATACAAACTTTCATTCCATATTTCACCCCTTCAAGTTTTACTTTCGCGTCAAAAGGTAGCCTATGTCCTATTCCAAAACCCAATCTATCTCTATACCAAAATTCATCCAAATTGATTCAGCCGTTTAGTCGTGAAAACGTAACAGACACACAGACAGAGTTACTTTCGCATTTATTATATTACCTAGTATGGATTAATAACTCTCGTACAAAACTAACAAATCGACATGTAACCTTTATTGGTTATATTCTGACAGACAGCGGCAGGGGTGAGAACACGTTGTACTTTTACTTTTCCACTATGTGGATAGTTGTCGCTAAATTGCCTGCGTTACACTATAATTAGAAAGAGCATAAAATCCTTAAAAGTAGTGCACTATTTTTTTTTACGTAAATCGATATTTTAATAGTTATTCTGCTATTCGGGGCGGAGACGAATCCAACAAATCAAAAATCATCAAAATCGGTCCAGCCGTTCTTGAGTTATAAATGGTGTAACTAACCCGACTTTGTTTTATATATATAGATATACTTGGTTTCAAAATAATATTTTATTTAAAAAATATTATATATTATATATATATATATATATATATATATATATATATATATATATATATATATATAAAGTTATATTTTTACCTGATGATGAGGTAATACCTCGAAATGTACATTGTACAATATTTTTAAATAAAATATTATTTTGAAACCAAGTATAATTTATTAATTATGTGATTTTGTAAGGTTAGGTGCGGTAAAATATAAATATTTGATAACGTCATTGTAAACATAATTTTTCTTATTCAAATCACTTAATAGGATACAAAATGACAGCTGCTGTCACTTTGAGGTCACTTTCAAATTATTGCAAATGCAACCCGCATTTCATGAACGCCGCTAGCTAGCTCGGCACACCCATTTAAGTTCGTGCTTCACAACAAATGGTTGTATGCGGCGTCTAATTTATGTTTGGTCTGAGCCATGAATTCATATAAATTTATTATTTATATACAATAAAATTATAACATTTTTTATAACTTTTGTTCAAAATGTTCATCTGCAGAAAGCAAACAGGCACGACAACGATCTGCCACTGCATTAGTCGCTGCGTCACATTGCTCGGGAGATATGGTTTCGCAAACTTGAATAATTTTCTGCGTAGATTGTCCAAATTACCTATCGGTTCATCTTAAACTCTTTCTTTTATGACACTCCAAGCAAAAAAATCTAAAGGTGTTAGATTGGGCGAACGGGCTGGCCATGCTTCAGGACCTCTGCGACCAATCCACCATTGTGGATAGTGTAAATTTAACCACTCTCTTGGTTGTCTCTCATAATATGCAGCGCAGCCATCTAACTGTAGCCAAGAGTTTCTTTTTAATGCTAATGTAACTTCTACCATTAAATAATTCAAATCATTATTTAGAAAATTGTAGAACCTCCCTGAATTTAAATGATGTGGCAAAAAAAGGGCCTACTGAAGTATTTCCAATAATACCTAGCCAAACGTTACATTGAAATTCGTATTGAAAATTTTTCTCTTTAATTGCATGAGGATTTTCATGTAGCCAAAGACGAGAATTTCTTTGTTCAAAATTCCACGCCGGGTAAATGTAGCTTCATCAGTCCACCCACAGAATGTAGGTACGAAACTGAGGTTCATTTAAGATTTCTTCACATTTCCATTCGGCTTGAATTTAATATTGCCGCAGCACGTCGGACACTTGTCGTAGGATTATCATCAAAATGTAATATTTCAATTCGTTTTTCATTTTGTAAAAGCGAAAATAAACCACCAACACGTGGCATACAAGCAAAAGAACCTCTATCTCTAAGGGTCAGTTTTACAATCTCCGGTTAAAATTTTAACTTTCAGTTAAATAGACACTATTGAAACGAAATGAACTGTCAAATGATAAATTGTTCATTAAATTCATAAATAAATACTATGTCGGCATATTCACTATTTGTGGCATTGTTGGCGTACGGGATTGCCAACTATTTGCTTCTAGTGGACAGAAAGTCGATATAAGAACATATATGTACACAGGGAAGTAAATCACTATAGAAAGGGGATACACTCGTCGTCACTTCGCTGATGTGCTCGCTGTACCAGGCCTAAGCGCGGGTCACGGGGGTGGACTCGACTCCGGTTGACGGCCCCGTAGCGCTTCTGCGGTGAAGGGAGTCGTATCGGCCTTGTGTACCACGCGACCTGGGTAGACCCTCGTGGATTCGGCGCCGCTATCCGGTTCGACGTCCTGGGGAGCGGCTTCCTCGGAGAACAGAGACGC
Organism: Ophonus ardosiacus; assembly: GCA_943142095.1. Taxonomy (NCBI): domain Eukaryota; kingdom Metazoa; phylum Arthropoda; class Insecta; order Coleoptera; family Carabidae; genus Ophonus; species Ophonus ardosiacus. The sequence goes on from OW964823.1 coordinate 41,978,421, forward strand.
CGTCTCTTTCGTGGCGGAGTGAAGCTCAGAGAGAGTTCGTTGACACCCGGAACCGCTACGTACGGTGATCCAGTGGCTGAACACGTAAGTGGTCGTTCGGGCGTAGTTACCAAGGTCCTGGTCCTCTTCTCGGGTGTCGGTGGCAGCGGCGACACTGGTATGATTGGACCTGCTGTCCGGCGAGCCAGTCGCAACACGGTTCGTGGTACGTGATCGTCCTCTGTCTTCTTCTCGGGTGTCGGTGGCAATGGTGATGCCGGTCTGGCGTGGCGTGCGGCCCGGCGGGCTAGTCGTACCACCGTGCGCGGTACGCGCCCTGTCACGCGCTCCTCCTGGGAATCCGTGGTGCTGGGGTGCGTGTACGATCGTTGATGTCTCCAGTCGGCGCTAGAGTCCCTCTCGACTCCAGAAGAGGAGCGTAGCATTGTGTGCACGTGCGACGCTACAGCATTTTGTACAATTATCACAAGCAAACAAAATTTTCTATTGAAATTATGTAATAACCAAATTATTTACCTATAATTAATTTAATTATTGTCACAACTTAATAAGATAATATTTGATATCTCGTTATGAAGTTGATTTTTAGAGTAGCGCTGCTCAAATAAGAAAAACATGAATATCTCTGAAACAAAGCATTTACGGACATTTGCTCAAATGAACTTGTCATCTTATTTTTACATTTTTAATCCATGGTTCAAGTTATGCCGTTTAAATCTGGGACGTAAAATACAATATTTGGAATCAGAAAAATGATTATATAAAAGTAAATGATTATATAAAAGTAAATGGATTATATAAAAGTAAATGGAACTACACATTCTAGGTATGAAGACGAATAAGTAATAGATCCATTAATTCTATTCCTTCTTTTAGGCATTCCTAATTCCGTAGGATTCCAGATATTTGAATAAGTGAAAAAGAATTTGTTTTATCTATTAAAAAATTAGATCAGATTTTGTTATTTTTCGCATTCATTTTTTGATATTACTTACAACTGACCTCAACACGTTCTAAATTGCAAGAATAAAATGTAGATAAACACAGATCCAAACCGAAATAAACGGATTTTAACGGCAATTCGGAAAATTTTAAGCCAGGATTCGGAAATCTGGTATTTCAAAGATTCGTTTTATCTCTAATTGTAAATATACTTTAATATAACCTAATTTAACCAGTGAGTATAAAGTATACTTTACACTCACTGATATAACTTAACCTAACGCAAAAAACTGTGGGTGTGAGTTTTGTGCTTTATGGTTTAAAGAAAAACGATTTTACAATCGAGCTATGCCATGACAAAAATTAATATTACAAATAAAAATAATTGTAATGTAAGGGTATAATTTTAAATAGAGGGACACCTTCAATTACAAACAAAATATTTAAAGTAGAAATTCGCATTTGTAATACAAGTACATAAGAAATAGGAAAAATCCGAACGATAAAAATATCTGTGGGAAATAGCTATAGGTTATATTTAAAATTAAATTTATTTTGGGATTTGATGTATGTTATCCTTATTTACATATATAAATTGAATTTTTTACGTTGCATTTCAATTTTGCCTGTGATTTATTTAAATCCTTTTCATAGCTCCCAAATACAAAATAGTCCCGGGCGGATTAGAGATCAAAAACGTATCTCTGGAGGATAAGGGCACGTACACATGTCGCGCCTACCAGGTGTCACAAGTCACCAGCATGTTCGAAGAGAAAGGAATTCGATTAAACGTTCAACGTAAGTACAAATTAGACATGTAGAATTGCAAAGCGAATTTAACTTTGTTTCACCTTAAGATTGGAGTAGATAGCGCTGCCATATCTCACCAAATTGCCGGTTCGGCGATTAGATAAAATATGTTAAATGTATTCATATAAATACACTTACGAATAATAATTAATAATACTTTTAAATAGTCTTAGTAATATGAACAACTTATGCAAACTTCAAAATTAGTTATTAGTTTGATAAGTATTCATTCTTCAGTGTAAATCAGTATCGACAATTAATCAATCACTAACTTGAGATATAAGCTCTATCTCGTCCAAAACTCCATTTTTAAGATTGAACAAAGTATAGTTGGATTCACGAAAGATAACTACTCAAGGTCACTTGTTCAAAAAAAAATAAAAAATACACAGTCCTTTGTAAAGTAGTAGCTACCAATATTTCGTATTAAGAAGACATAGGTTATTCGACGTATGTATGTCTAAGTTATGTGACATATACGTAAGAGGTGATATTACTCTTTAACACACTAAAAGTAGTAGTGACGTATGCCGTAGATTTATAGAGATGTAATTATCTACTACACTGTTCTCTGTGTTAATGTTTATCCAGTGACGGTTTACATTTTTATTTTGTGCACAAACATGAATGAAGCAATAAAACTCTGAGACAAGCATTATTTAAAAGAAGCTTAATTTTCAAATAAAGCCTCCTACATAGCTCCGAAAAGAAAAATAAAATTATACACAAACACAGAAATAACGATATAAACAATACGTAGATTCGTATGAAAGTGTTCACAGCCCTCGAAAATAAAATTAAATATGATATAAATACAAGGATTTGCAAATGTTAAATATTTTGCACAAAAATATGCACATACATAACAATTTTCATTTGAGCTGCCAACTTACGGTCTGACAAAAGAATTTCAATACAAATATAATTTAAAAAAAAATTTTTTCTTGATGAAAAACTGGGTGCCACGCTATGATGTCAACAGTTATATAATGCTAAATTAAAAGTAGCTTGTTTAATAGTCACTTTCAAAAAACAGAGTCCCGGAACTTTTAAAAAGCATTATTTTTAAAATGGTCTTCATTATTTTTCATTTTATTAAGAGTCTAATGCCTGTTTTACATTTGTCATTTTTTGTTAATTTTAAGCTGGCCAAGCTGAATAAAATGAACTTAAAATTGAACAATGTGCAATTGTGCACAAGATATTTTCATCATATTTAACAATGCACATGAGAAATTGTAATATGAATGCTCATCATTTTATGTAATTGGCTACAGATTAATTTCTATGTACGCGCCATTTTTTTCTTTTTTTATATATTCTTATTGTAAATTTCAATGTTTGATGTAACAATCATATTGTTCCTTTATTGTAGCGCCAATTTGGCTGTTAGGTTAGCATACTTATTTAAGATTCCATATTATTTTTATGATTGCAAGTATATTATTTTAATAAATTTTGAACATTTTTGTCGTCAGATAAGCCAATGTCTCCTAAGGAACCACTTTATCCCCGGCAGAACGAAGCTTGGGGCTATTTAGGCGGAGAAGTGAATCTGACGTGCGAGGCAGTGGCAGAACCAGCTGCCAACTTCACGTGGTTTCGCCAGCACAAGAAAACCGTCCCCGGCAGGTTCATACACAGGCCGCATATATCCACTTTACAGGTACGAGATTCAAAGCTTATTGTAAATCTATATACAGGTGTCTCTTAAATAGGGGGACATGACTTAATCACAGATTCATTAAAAATTAGTATTTGACATTTGGATAGACTGCTAGATTACATTTATTTTAAAAAAATTCACGATGCAGTCACTCAGGTTTTATTTTTTTCTGTCTGAACCGTAACAGATATCACAAATTAAACAGAGAGAGAGAAAAGTTTACTATTTAATGTATCTTTCTGAAAAAAAAAAAATCATTTTATGTTATCGGAGTGGCCATTAAAAAATTATGTCTAATCAATGTTGGGACACCTAAGTTTCATACACTAGTGGTTCACTAATAATAACAAGTATCACCTTAAAAGATGACATAACCATATGAACTGTCTTACCAAATTTCATCCAAATCATATAAAGTGTTCTGTTATTATAAACAATTTTTTTTCGAAGAACTTTGAAGCAGAATTCTGGCTAAATGGTACACTTTCCGGTAGAAGCAAGTTTAATTAAATCGTCTTATTTTAGCCTCAGGAATCTGTGGTTAAGCCATGTCCCCCTATTTAAGAGACACTCTGTATGTGTATATATATATATACAGGATGTTCATTTTAACTGGTACACTATTGCTATCTCGAGAACAGTAAGAGCTACGAGGTCGGTTAAATTAGCAAACAATTTCTATTTTATAAAACTACTTTAAAGAGTGAAACAAGAATTTTTTTAGACCAGTGGTTCTCAAAATACGGGGTGCAACTTTCTTATTTTAAATGGCAACCTATTTTTTTTTATTTGCTTATTCGATTCAGTATTTTTTTCTGAATTGAATGATATATTAGTTTCATACCCTTGCGTAACAAAAAAATCTGATGTGGCCAGTACATGTCCTCCCGCCAATTCCATGTTTAAAATAGCATTGAGCTTTAAGTAAAGTTTCACTTCCGATTGATCGTTTGTAAACAAAATCTACTTTGTTGTTCCAATAAATAGAACAGTTTGTAATACAAAATTTTAGATTATATTTTATTATGTTTTTCCTGAAAAATCTGTTAGAGCTTCAAATTAATTACTACATTCGGTTTATCATATATAGTCAAAATCTAATATGTTGTTTTAAATTATATAAGAGTATTAAATACCAACTTTGCGAACTTTTGGATCATTAATATATTTTAAGGAAAAATCGTCACACACGCATTATTGTCAAAATCATCACCAACTTCCTTATGCTCTAAAACGCAATCTGTGTAAATTCTTCGCCGTACATTATTCATTTCGTAAATGTGTAGTTGCGAATTATTATTTGACACTTTGAAATCACGTTCTTATTGAGAGCTGTTTGATATATAATGCTGTAAACATCAAACTTGAATCGAATTATCCTATATATTTAATATTTATGTATGAAGGAAAATATATTATTTTTACAAACCTTAATTTCATTGGAATCATATTTAAACTACTAAATTCTTCTTAACACGGTTTTATTATTAATTTTAATGAAAATTGCTGCGTGACAGTGACATTTGTTTAAATATGTCAAATTTGTTATTGAAGTATTGTTTTTGTTTGACGCAGAGGCAAAGTGATGTACAAAAATAAATTATTTTATAATATAATATAAAGTTATTTAAAGTTATTTACTAAATGCTATTATTGTAGAATTGAATATTGTGCCATTATATTCAATTTATATTGGTAAAAGTTGCTAAAAAATTATATTCAATGAATTTTTTACAAGAAAAACTGTTAAAAGCTTGTATAAATGATACTTCCGGTTATCCGATATACACTCAAAACTAATGAGCTCTTCCCACATTAGCATAGAATGGATATACAAAATTTCAAATTTTTCTGATTGATAGTATTTGAGTAATCGTGTCCACATGATCCACACACACACACAGACACATAGACACACACACATACATACCTACAGACATCATTGTAAAAATGTTAAAATCGGATTCTGGGGACATCAAAACGTGCTTATTCACTAAAATCTCTATATCCGATTTTTAGGACGATCCCTATACCTCCCTTACCTAGGGTAGCGGGAGGTAAAAATCGAGAAAAATGCAAAATTAAATATGCGCAACTTTTATTTAAGTATGGCTATACAAAGAGTGCTGTGGAAGAAAACAAATAAATTTAGGTAAAACCCGTCCTCCTTCGGATTTACCATGCAGTTTGCTTTCGTGTTTGTTGCAAAGCAAAAAAAAATTCGTGCAAAATAAAAATTTATCTTAAAATCAGGAGGTCTTGTGATATTACTTCTGATAATTCAAGTAAGTTATTATTTTCACCTAAAAATAACTACTCGTATGTATAGTGAACACTACAAAACGTAGACATGTACATTTAACACAGGAAAACAGTTTTTCGCAAATTTGTCTCTTCTTATACATAGAGATTTAGAGAATAAAATTCAAAATTTTTGGGAGTAGATTTTTAAAATTGAAATCGCCCCATAAAAATTTACGGGACAGATAATATTTGAAAAATACTGTTTTTCCATTATACTCACCTGTCACATATTCTCATATTTACCCTATTTGTAAAATGAAATTAAAGCAGGTGGGCCAACTGACGCCACAATGCAGTAAAATCATGTTGTTACTTGTACACTAATTAAGCAGGATGTTCACCGACCTCAATCGGCCATATATAAGTAGATTACTTGATAACTACTTACAATCTGCATACGATTGGTTAACGAACAATAAATTTTACAAGACGTTTTAAGATCATACATAAGAAGTATAAAACTAATTTGAAAATATTTCTATGAAAAATAACTGATCTTATGGTAAAATTTAAAGTTAAATATATTTTTCTTTTCTAAACTAAGTAAATTACGAGTACACAAAGGAAAATAAAAATATTAAAATGAACAATATGAATAAATGATACAATAAAGGTAAGAATAATAGGGTTGTGACCAGTCAAAAATTTTTCGGTCAATTGATTGACTAATTGACGGTCAATTAACCGTCAATTGACCAAGGAAGCATTTATTAAAAATTAAAATTGTCATTTATTTATATAGTATCAAATGTTACTACATTCAATATTACTGAAAACGTAAAACAATTAACAATTAATAAACAAACCCACTAAAAATTTAAAAAAGGGGCAAGTAAAGTAAAAGGCGCAATGAAATATGTATTTATTCTATTAAATAATAGTAAAATAACAGCACAGCATACAGTTATCTTCAAACTAGGTATATTCATGTTGTAACTGTAACTAGTACAGAGCTAATTTTATTTAACAACAGATGTCGTGGTAGTTTCATTTAGATTATTTGACTAGACCGTCAAATATTGTTGTGTCAATTGACGGTCAATTGCCCACGGCACAACCCTAAGATTAATATGTTAATATAAAATACGGACTTCGCAATCTTTCGGCTTCGATCATTATAATAAATCATCCATAATCTGCAAGTGTCCTAATAATGAGTTAGAATCACAGCTGTTATTGATAGATATGATGAATATGCTATATCATTTACAGAAACATTTAGTTAATTTACTACCTACTGAATATCTACTAAATTTATTAAACATAAATTATGCCTGCATTTCACTAATAATTAGATCAAAGTTTCTATCTTTTACAAGTAATTGTATTATGTCAAATGTTTAATTAAATAAATCAACTAAATAAAATTAAATTGTTAGTCACTGTTTAATATTTAAACGGATAACTAGTGTTATCTTTTCTAAACTATTTATTTTATCACTTCACCCTTTTACACAGTAAACGAACAATCAACGAATGAATCCCGCTTACATGAATCATTCACTTAAATAACATTGTAAAATATTACACAATATTAAATAACACAAGTACATTCTAACTACTAATTATTAAATGTTATCCAACATTCGGCCATCCTGTCATGCGTTCGTCCTCGAACGCTCCATATTAATCTTCTTACCATCTCTCCAGAAACATGAAACCCAATAAATATTAGTACCGATTACCACTTAGTCACTGTATTCATTCTCATTGTTAGTCATTGTCCAAAATAATATGCTGGCCAAGTTCATCATGTGAATATGCATTCAACTTCGAAATTTTATCGTATCATTCAAGATAATAGCTTTTTCAATCTTCGCTTATTGAGCTGGACCATACTGTCAACTCATTATACCACTTGCCTAGCTAGACCATGCTGCCCACTAGCCTACCTTTCGCCAAGCTGAACCTTACTGTTCACTGATCTACCTTTTGCCAAGCTGAACCATACTGTTCACTGGTCTACCTTTCGCCAATACAGAAACTCACTAAGGCTGCATCCCCATGCATCCGTATTCACGTATACGTGATCATTTGTAACCAATCACAATAGCAAATTCATACATAGGTCCGTTGTAAGAACGCAACGGACGAAAGTTGGTTAATTTTAACTTTTCACGGATACGGATTGCTTGACGCATGCGTATAAACGCAGCAACAGCAAGTTTGTTTGGATATTTTATTGACAAAATTATATCAAAATTACAGAAACAATTCAATGAATTCTAAATATTATATTCCTTAAGTGAACATTAAAAAAAAACCAAGAAAATGTACATTGTGAAAATATATTTTTAAAAATGTTTAAAGAACATTTATTTATCAGTAGATACGTTTACGTGGTCCAAGACAAATATTGTTTAACGAGTGCTCCGTACAATGTCCAGTTGGATGTTGAATGGACTTTTCATCACTGCAGACCTGCACCATTATAAATGCAAGTAAAAAACAATGTCAATAAAAAATTATTCCAGTCCTGTGCTCCACATAGCAGATAACGGAACCAGCAACTATATTTAATTGTCTTCATCGGAACTGTCTGATGAATTAATGTCACTACTTTCATCGCCAAATGAAATAATAAAAGGTTCAATTAAATTATCCATTATTCAATCTGATTTACACATTTTTTCTTCTTCTTTAATGACGTGGGCAATACAGTTTTGCCAATCAGCACTTGTTACATTTTGAACTGCCCGTAAAAAAATTTGTTTCACATCCTGCACCTTGAAAGTGGTGTTCTTTGTTGCCACTTCATTTTTCAGCTTTGCCCAAATTATTTCAATTGGATTTAATTCGCAATGATATGGTGGTAATCTCAAAACAATTTTTTTCTCTTACTTTGCCATTTCATCTGTTACATATAAGTTAAATTTATCTTTATGAAGCTAAATTAAAAGAAGTAAATCTGCTCGAACCATGTCTTCATCAAAATTTATATTTTTTGAACGTAACCATTCCTGCATCTCAGTTTTCTTTGACGACGACGTAGGAATTTTTTCTAATTTTCTGCTGTGGTACGACGCATTATCCATTACAATTACAGCATTTTCTCGTAATTTATGTAAAAGTTTAGCGAACCATTCTTCGAACACTGCACTATTCCACTATTCATCTCTTCATGATAGTCTCCAGTTATTTTACTTTCAAATAATAATAAGCCTTCATCAACAAAACCAAACTCAGAACCAACATGCAAAACAATGAGTATTTTCCTTTTCCTGAAGGATTTTTTAAAACAGTTGAAAGACCTTCATTGAATGCTTCTCTTCGGCTTCGGACATTGGTATCAATCCACACTTTTTCTTTTGTATGCCCTTCATTGACCCACGTTTCATCAAGGTAATATATATTCCTACCTTCATTTCGAAATTGCTTCACACTTCTCAAATATTTTCGTCTCCACTGAATAATATCATCTCGCTCTGTCAGGATACTTTTTCGGTTTCGTTTCAAGTACCTATAAAATCATGAAAATATTATTGTTTCTGTTTAATTTTTATTAAACTATGAACTTACTTGAAATTAAGTTGCTTCAACAATTTATACAATGATGAACGGCTCAGAGATGGCAAATCTGGATGTTGTTGTATTTCATTTAAAATTTTATTTAAAGTTGGTATTTCATTTTTGAAAAAGAAAGTATGTACTATTCGACGCACAGCATTTTTATTAGATTCACTGTACGTGGAAACTACTGAAGGTCTTCCACCATGTCGCTGGGATACCGTAACATTTCCAGTTTTTCTGTATTCTTTTATAATACGATAAACTGAAGACTCTGAAATACCTGAAAAAATATGATTTTAAAATGAAACCATATTAATTTTAAAAAAGTTGCTTCTTACCTGCTGTATTACAAATTTCATGTACAATAGCTGTGGTTTTCATGTCAGGCGAATCAGTCACTAACGTCTTATACATATTTAAAACGCACTGCTTCTCAGCTACAGAAAAGTGTCCCAAATCTAGACGCCGGGGTTTCTTCGGTGGTGAAACCATTACACTTGAGCTTGGACAACTCATCTTCTCAAATGTAAAAGCACGCGGAATCAAAAATACTGAACTTGTAAAATGAAAGTCACAAAGAAAAAGAAAGCGTGATAAATGATAATATAAAAATACACAGCGTTAATGAAATAGTAGTAGTTCTGAAAAGAACTGTTTTTATTCGTGAAATATCACAAAAAGAGAAATGAAACAAAAAACATGTGCAAATTCAACAAGTGATTTGACAACTACTGAGAGTTTGACATTTCAATTACGATTGAAGGTTAACTTGAAATTTCGTCTGGTTAAATGCGGCGTTACGAAATAGCGTAACAGCCAATCACAGGCTTTGATTTTCTCACTAGAATTTCTAGTTACTGTCTACAGTTTAAAAACAGAGTATAATTATTAAATGTTATCCAACACTAGCAACGTAATAATACGTCCTGCGCGTCTTACGGGTTATACTGTTGTTACGGGTCTTATGGTTCTTTCGGTTCTTATAGGTTTTACGGGTCTTGTGAGTGAAGAATTGACTCCGACTTGTATACACTGAAATACGGGTGTGCGGGTAGTCTTGTCTTTTGGATCCACTGGTATTCCGAGCACTATTTATCATACAAAGAAGTTTACTCAATTATAAGCCAAAAAATATTACCGAATTAATATTTTAGGAATTATTCCATCTTCAAGAGGAACACACTTGAGCCCAGGGCCGGCTCGTGCGACTGTGCAACCCGTGCGTAGCACGGGGGTGCAAGGCCGAAGGGGGTGCAAGCAAAACGACGACGGCTATTATAATGCTATCCTAACTCAGTTTTATATTTTCAGAACTGATTTTACCAATTTTAGTAATGATAATGTTAACATTATGCATGACAAAAAAAATAAAAATTAAATGAATATTCTAATATAAATTTTTGTTATTTCGCGCTTAAATTTGTAATACGCATCGCAGAACGCAAGCGCTGGCCGACCAGCCTGTAGGAAAAGAGTTAATTCAAGATGCGTCGTAACCTGTTCTACCCGAAACTAACTGATAGTTGTTTGTTGTCTATACCATTCAGAATATTGCTAACTATTCCGGTTGCAGTTGCTACTTGAGAGAGGTCTTTTTCAAAACTAAAATTGATAAAAAAATATCTAAGAACATTAATGTCACAAGACAAATTTAACAATCTGGCATTGATATCGATTGAAAGTTCAGTAATTGAAACTTTGAATCTTAAAGATATTATTGCCGAATTCTCAGCCGCCAAAGCAAGAAAAATATCTTTTCTGTAATACTGTATTAATTTTGCTTTTGCTTGTATTTTTCATGTTCTAGATAGAATTTTTTTTTTTTTATTAAAATGAATTTATAAAGTAGGCACATTTGTCTTTTTTTAACAATAAAACGGTGAAAAAAGTGCTCTTTTTTAACGCTAAGCGTGAAATAATGAAACGTTACGGCACTTTTTTCACACTTTTATTACAGATGTAAAAAAAATGTATGCAATTCGATTAAAAAGTGTCTTATTTCACTTATAGGAATTGACAAAAAATATGTCTACTTTTTACTCTTGTTGCATAAATAACTATTATTTTTGTGGTAATACGCAAAAAGCCAAAGTTGAATTTTTTTTTACATTTATATAAAATTTAGGTACATATTTTTTTTTTTAAAAAAATTTGTTATAGACTATATTTTATTTTTGTGAAATATAACTTATTAACTCTTTTTTTTCTTGTAATTTATATACAATTTTATTTGTGGTGTATTTTGTTTTCACAGTAAAAATATGAAACGTTTCAAACAATTTCGTTTTTTGTGTTGTTAAATGCGAGGGGGGTGCATAATAAAATTTTGCACAGGGGTGCTAAAATACCACGAGCCGGCCCTGCTTGAGCCGAAATTGGGTATAGTTCGTCCAGAAATCATTTGAACAAATGACTTTTAATTCCTTTGTACCAATCGTTACTACTATGAAAATTTTGGCGTTTCACGCAAATATAGCTTCTTTTCAGTCAATATTATATGTCTATGAAAGTTGAAAGTTGCTTAAAAATATTTAAATAGGCAAAAGGTTTATTGGGGTTTCGAAGGACCGTATAGTTGCTTAGTAAATTCTTATCCAAAATATTATGCTTGCTTTAACAATGAACACTCATTGCTGAACTGAACACCTGATAATGTCAAAGTCAAATGTATATAAGTTACAGGATTGTTTTGAATGATATTTAAAAATTTTTAAAGTATCCACATATATGAATTTACGAATTATAATAATATTGTGATCACCAATGGGGTACTACTATCACCTTGTTAACCTTTTTTGCTACAGCGATTTCCCCTGGAGGCCTATTTCCGTATGTCAAAAAAAAAAACTTAGATTTTAATTAGAATCATCGCTGTTATTTTCAGAATCTGAACCATTTAATTCTATAATACATAGCTGAACAGATGCAAAATGTGTTAAGTATGATTTTTATAAATTAGTAATATGTTCTTAGCATTTATTTCAATGTTCTATACTTATTATTTCTACTTCTTCTCTAATCGTTTCACAGTTACAGCACCTTTTACAGCAATCTTTCGTAATTTTAAAAATATCATTCATATAATCCTGTATAGTCCAGGCAACGAAGGAAAAATAGCGGAAATAATTCATGTAGAAGCCAATTTTGGCACAGTTATAGGGGAAGGTGTCCTTAACAAAATACTAAAAGTACTGATGGGTGGGAGTGGAGCTAAGGGGGGGAGGGGTCTCTAAAGGTCCCTTTCTTCAGTTTTTTGTAAATAACTCGAAAACTACTGCCCCTAGCGAAAAAATGTTTATGTATTAGATTAATCTACATAAAATTCTCTACAGAAAAGGTTCTATATACATTTTTGCTAGGATCAATACTTAACGAGATATAGAGGGGGGAAAATGAAAAATTAGAAAAAAAAATATTTTTATTGTTAAAAATCAAGTTTTAATGAAAAATGAACCATACAGAGCCCACGTATTAATAACTTTACTACAAGTAATATGTAATGGAAGAATTGTGTGAGGGGAGGGGGGTTGGTACCACAATAATGTACGTCGTTGGAGATGACTATAGACTATAGACAGAAGGGGAGAACGGTTGAAATGAGTTCAGGGCTCCCCGTCACTGGCTGTTGGTCCCGTTATCTTCCGGGGCCTTCGTATTGGCGTTCGTCCTTATCAGGGACAATTCGGGACCCGCTACTCAATGTTAAAACTAATGTATCGTCTAAACGTCCTTGTCAGTCAGTTACGACCTCACCCACTACGTTGGTGCTAGTATCAATTTTTTATTATTAATTTTACAGTATAATAAATGATTAACATTTGCATTCAAATAAATGCTTTGCATACTTCTCTTATTTCATGTAAGTAATAAAATGTTCAACTTACCTTAATGAAATGTAGAAAACAATCAAAATCGCAAGTCCAAATGACAAAGTAGAGTCAAATATCCACGTTGGGCCAATCCGAAATTAGATCGAAATCAAAATCGAATACGAAATGTGCTCATCTGTACGTGCAAGACATGATAAAACTGAAAAATATCCATCCACAGCCGTACAAGGAGTTTCACCATTAATCGCACAGGTACACCTTGGGCAGGACTTTGGTCGGATATGGTCATAAGGTCATAGAACAAACTCTTATGCGCTCCATGAAAAGTTTAGGTGGCCTAACGCGAGGAAGAGGAATTACTGATTCTGTACTCGCCAAGTGGGTTTGTGGATCACCGGGAAGCACCGCCATCTGCACGTCATTGGAGGAGTTCGCTGGAGTGGCTTTTTCAAGTGGAGAGCAGCACATTTCCGTATATCACGGGAAACGAGAGATTCACGGGATCGATCTAAGATTCACGAATGTTTCAATGACCATCCCCCTTTTCCAAAGTTGAATTCGCTCATGTCGCTGTCAACGGGCATCCTGGGAAACTCCAAAGTAAACTGCCACCAAGCCCTGGATATTGGAACCAAAACCATGCAAAGTTTCATTGGCAAGAAATTTGGTGACATGAAGCAATCTAAGAAGACCCTGTAGTACCCGATTCCGTTTTGAACACGATCTTTTGCCGATGCACGACTAGGTGTGGAGTGCGCTGCGGTTGCCGCAAAGCAGGGATTGCCTGCTCCGGTGCCTGCGGGGTGTGCCTCGGCTCATGTACGATTGCAGCCCCCATCAAAGACAGCACCGATGATGATGATGAAAATTTAGAATTTGAAGAAAATTAGTATTCAAGATACATCCTTCCTTACTATATATTTCATTTTTACAATTAACATTTCATTTTTAATAATATATTTTTTTTAATTTTCCATTTTCCCCCCTCTATATCTCGTTAAGTATTGATCCTAGAGAAAATGTATATAGGATCTTTTTTGTTATTAATACGTGGGCTCTGTATGGTTCATTTTTCATTAAAACTTGATTTTTAACAATAAAAATATTTTTTTTTCTAATTTTTCATTTTCCCCCCTCTATATCTCGTTAAGTATTGATCCTAGCAAAAATGTATATAGAACCTTTTCTGTAGAGAATTTTATGTAGATTAATCTAATGCATAAACATTTCTTCGCTAGAGGCAGTAGTTTTCGAGTTATTAACAAAAAACTGAAAAAAGGGACCTTTAGAGACCCCTCCCCCCCTTAGCTCCACTCCCACCCATCAGTACTTTTAGTATTTTGTTAAGGACACCTTCCCCTATAACTGTGCCAAAATTGGCTTCTACATGAATTATTTCCGCTATTTGGCTCTTTTCGGTCTTCGTTGCCTGGACTAGTAACTCGTGTACATTTACATTTTGACATTACCAGGTGCTCAAATCAGTAATTTATATTTATTAGATCTTTTTTATTTAAAATTATTTAAATAATATATTAATCAAATATTGACATTTTCTCGTGAAATATTCAGATATACTTTAAAAAATTCCTGAAAATTTATTGAATGCATAAGCTACTGCATTTTTGTTCCCGGTATCAAATGCTATTACAAATAATCTGTAAAACAATGGCATTCTGCTAACACAAAAGTCGTAACTTATCGTTATTTTATGTCGTTAGATAGCGCCATTTAACGACAACCGTTGTATAGACGCTGCAGTCGTTAAAGTTAACAACTTTATTGTAATATGAGAAAAAATTCAAAATATATGACTGGAATTTTGTTACACTCTATTGTAAAAATTATTATACATTTTTGCGCTGTATTATATACTGTTAACGATATTTTTAACATTATTTATTTTACTTTACGTGATGAAAAACAAAAATAAAATTGAAATAATTTTTATCAATATGACTAATAAAAGAATTCAGTGATTAATAACATCATTTAAAATAATTATTATTTATCACGTTATAACGTTTTACATAAGGTTTTTGGATTTGATTAAAATACTTATTACCTAATATATTGAAAGATGTTTTCAGAACTCATTTTAATAAGATAACACAATATTTGGGTATAAGTTCTGTATTATTTATTGAAAAATACAACGTTTCGACAGCTAGGTGCTGTCTTCTTCAGGTAAAAAATTATAATAAAAATAAATATGTAGTCAAGACAACTAGCAATTCAAAGGTACAATGATTAATGGAAAAACATACGAGTATAATACAAATCATAAGTAACTTAGAAAAATTATGCAATTTTTTGGCACAAAAACAGAAAACAGCAAACAACCTGTTTTCTGTGAAAATGCAAAACCCGGGCAAAAAAAAAAAAAAAAAAAAACCGTTAACAAAACCCGTTTTTTGCCCGGGTTTTGCATTTTCACAGAAAACAGGTTGTTTGCTGTTTTCTGTTTTTGCGCCAAAAAATTGCATAATTTTTCTAAGTTACTTATGATTTGTATTATATGTTTTTCCATTAATCATTGTACCTTTGAATTGCTAGTTGTCTTGACTACATATTTATTTTTATTATAATTTTTTACCTGAAGAAGACAGCACCTAGCTGTCGAAACGTTGTATTTTTCAATAAATAATACAGAACTTATACCCAAATATTGTGTTATCTTACTTATTACCTAGTTTGTCAATCACAAAAATTCTGAATTTATAAATAATAAATATCATTCACGTTGTTCGAACTGACCACTCATAATAAATTTATGTTGATTGTTGAATTATGCATTCATTACACTTACTCTTGATTTATACCTCGATACTACCATTGTTGTTTGTCAATCACAAACCACAACCTTAGAAATAATAATCTTTTACTATCTAGATTTAACAATTACTCGAATTCATAGTTACACGTTATTTATTTTCTCTTGCACAACTGACGTTTCGGTATGCACTTGTACTTTCATTTGAGATCTTACTAAAATTTACAGACTCTCATGTACCCAAATTGTGTGTATATATATATATATATATATATATATATATATATATATATGTGTGTGTGTGTGTGTGTGGGTGTGTGTACATGAGAGTATGTGAATTTTTGTAAATTATTACTTACAAGAGTATAGCGAAACGTTGGTTGTGTAAGAGTAAAGAAATGCTGTATGATTCCGAGTAATTGTTTATACCTAGTCTATACCACAGTCGAGAAATTTATCATATTTAATAATCTTTTATGATTGGTCACGATTTTAAATAATAGTCAATGAGGAACGTTATAACGAACGGAAATGCTACAACAAATGAAAAAATCTTGAGTAAAGTAATTAATTAATTCTAGATTTTTTTTTTAATGTTAGAGCGCACAAATGTTAGTACGAACTCAATTGTGTTCGATGTAAGAATGGCATCGTGCAACAAATAAGTGTGATTCTTGCCGTAAGAGAAATATTTCTTTTTGTCATACGAGTTATATAATCTGTTTATATGGCGACGTATGTCGTAACTCTGTTCAAAAAATATATTTTGGAACTGTCAGCCTAGTTCGTATACATGGACGTGTATTTAGCATTTTTGTGTCAAGGTGTTGATTTATATGATTTATGAATTATGCCTCAAAAAAATATGGAAAAAGCTGGATTAATAATTTTGTTTGCATATGCGTCTCATGGTGCAGAAAAAGATAGTTTCCTAGTAGATGTCAGCACAGAGTATAAAGTGAATTAAAATTTTCAACATTTTTCTAAATATACAGTATATCCCATTAAAATTTGCTAATATTGGTATTTCGAAAATTATGAGAACTACGACTTCGGTCGAATGTAACTTTTTATGTGCCTGTCACAGACCATCTCAGACGTGCTTATGCTTTATCAACTATTTTTAAAATATAGGTAAAGTATGACATTTTACTGAGGTACAATGTGGATCATTACATCCTTTTCTTTTAAACTAATGTACTTTTCCGATGCTACAATTTACAGTAGTATTATAAAAATTTTATCTTCAGGTCGTCATGGTTGCAGCGGTAATCAAAAAACGTCGTATATATCAAAGATCTGAGAGCATTAGAATGAAATCGACACTTGGGGCAAAAATCCATACAACAAAATGCCATTATGTATCGAGTGTAACATGGAATGTGGGGCGTAGATATTGCTTTTCAATTTTTTAGGTAGAAATACCTGTAAAAAATCGTAGGATATCTATATGCAGATATTTACAAAATAACAATTTAACAGTGCTACGCTAAAGCCCAGTTTGACCATCCCTGATTAAAATTTTAACTTAGTTAAATAAACAATATTGAATCAGATTATTGACAGCGATGATCAATTTGTCATTTGATAGTTCATTTCGTTTATTTATCTAGCAGTTAAAATTTTAACCAGAAATTGTAAAACTGGCCCTTAGGTATTAAAACTACCGATATATAAACATGTTTTTGCGATCTGTCATCTAGTTTTACATATTGTTAATAATAATAACAAATTTGCAATGTTAAAATAATTTTATTTACATTTTACGAGCCCTAAAATAACCAATAAGCAGCTATAGGGAAATTGAAATGGCAGAAGCCTTACGTCATTGCCGTGAAAAAACCTTATAACGTGAAATATACCTTGTAGAAATTATTTATTTTTAAATAAAGGAGAACGAAAAATACTAGTATTAAGAAACGTATATATTAATGAAATTTACAAGTGTTTCTAAGTCAATCTCTATTCCTTTTACGGAATATAAAATTATTTGAAATAATTGTAGTTTATTTTTATAGCAAACGTTGGCATGACAATGTTTACATTAAATTTTATATCGCTCGAATATCGATCCTATCACTATTATCACTTGGTGTTAGTTTTCTCTGCTTTACGTATTTGTGACTTGCGGTACAATATTACGTGTCTGTTTTAATAAGTAATATACTATAATCGCCCGCACGGTACAAAAAAATATGTCATCATCATTACCGATATCTGCGATAAAGCAGATTGGCACACCCAGAAATAGGTAATATGCCGTGATGATATATTTATTTATATTTATCTATAATACATCCATAATAATGCCCGAAGCTTTAATAAAGCAATTTCAGAAATTATCCATGAATATTGTGAAGTATTTGAACGGGAATTGTTCAACGATGGGCCATTAATTCTGTTGAAACCCATTCGAAAGGTATTTTGTTCAAATATTTCTTTTGTTATCAACCTTTAATTAAATTATGTATTTTTAGAAAGCAAAAGATGCCCTGCAAATAGGCAAATCTTGAAAAGAAGATATGGGGCCCGTGTCAGAATGACAACTAGTAATTATGTACATAACTTAAAAATGTCTTAAATTTTAACTCTAAATTTCAAGATTTTCTAAGATCATCTGGTTTAGTTTCATAAATTTTGGATAAATTCCACTACTTTTGCACTTTTTTAGGAAAATACTTGGTTTCTTTGTCACCAGGGGTGTGGACTTTACAAAAACAAATCTGAAAAACAGAGCAGATTTGGATTTGTATTTGGATCTGTGGCATAGTTGACATGTTGAGCAATCCAAAACTGATTCTTAGATGTAAGTTTACTGATGATGGCAACTTAGTTGCCGAAATACGTATCTAGAGTTAAGGTTTAGGGATTTTTTTAAACTATTATCAGTCCTGTACTTCAAAGAATATTCTATACATTATTTTTTCATACCTATGGTAGAAATGAAATGGCAGAAGACTTATGTCATCAAAAAAAATCCCTAAAGTAATTGTTTTTGGACCTCTGGCATGGTTGACCTGTTGAGCAATCCAAATCTGACCTGTTCTTAGACGTAAGATTACTGATGGTGGTAACTTAGTTGCCGAAATACGTATCTAGTTTTAGCGATTTTAGTTAAGGTTTAGGGATTTTTTTTAACTATTATCTATTTAACCTTAGACTCTAATAAAGTTTTATTAACAGGACTGATAATTGCAATTAAATTGGATAGACAGAAGACAGTTTCAGTTGTGTACTATACATTGAAAAATGTTTGCCTCAAATATTTAGTAGAGTTCCAAATAATATCATAATGCGTCTTTTCATAAAGCAACACTTCAGTTTTTGGCGTGAAAATAAATTAAAGGAATAGAACACTCGGCATAATTGTATGATTTAGCCATATGCGAGTTTTAACTATTTTAATTTAAATGTTTGTGCGCGACACTATAATAAAAATCTGTTGTGGCCAGCACAAGACCTCTCGCCATTTCCATATTAGGCTATATATGTATTGTATTGCACTTCGCATTCGAACCGTCGTTTTATAACAAAATATTACAGAACTTTACCCAAATATTGTTTTTTATTGTATTTAACATGTCTTCTGCACACATATAAATTCTAATTATATCTATTTTATATCATTTTCATATCAGAGATTGTTCCAATTCATTAACCAGATTGGCGGTATTTCTGATGGATATATGCATTTTACCACAATTTTACCTATAATTTCAAATATTTAATTAATAAAACAATAAGAAAAATTAAATATACTTCCCAGAAAAAGCTATCAGAATGTCACTAAAAATGTTGATATTTGACAATGACATGTGTCATGTTATAAACATTGGAATTTGTCAACTGGTTTCCTTAGTGCCTTGGCCTCTGCGATTAGTGTACTCTATAAATTATAGTGTCTTTATCTCTAAATCTATACAAGATATAATAAAAATTTTAAGTGTATTAGATGGAGAATTTTATGTTCTTCAATATTTAATAAAAAAAACTCCCAAAAAATTATATTTAGAATTTTTTTTTAAGAAAGTACTACTTCCGGTTGTTCAATTGTTACCAAAACCTTTTCAGCTCTTCCCAGGAATGTCAGATTGAAGAAACTGCAGTTAAATATTTTTTAAGTCTAATAGTTTTTGTGGAATCGTCCCTCCAACATCCATACATACACACACACACACACACATACACACATCCACACACACACACAGACATCATCGTAAAAATGTTATAATCGGGTTCTAGGGACCTTAAATCGTGCTTATTCACAAAAATCTGGATATGTGAATTTTAGCATGATTCCAATACCTCTCTTAGCGAGAGGTAAAAAAATATTTGTATAAATTGTGTATCTGAGAGAATATGTATCGACAATATATTTTTTTTTTTTCAACATCACTTGTGAAAATGACATTTTCCTCACTTAATTTACTTGTGATAGTAACCACTTCCCTCACAAGTAAGGAAAGTTTTTTATTAGATGTTTCCACATTTATTTGTTGAAATAACATGTATACGAACTTCAATACATATGAAAAATGTAATTTTCACATGTAATATTGGAAAAAATAGTATGTAATACATAATACACGTGGAAATGTAATTTTCACATGTAATGTTGAAAAAAGTAGTATGTAATACACGTGGAAAAGGGACATTGCAAAACTCGTACGATTAGAACACTCGCTGTACTCTTTTTACAATGATGCCCTTTCCTCACTTGAATTACAATACCGTGAGTATTTTTTAACGTGAAACATTGGATTTGTCATATCCATGGGTGCAACTTGACATTTGATTGGCAGCAGTGTATTTGCTTGTGTATTTGCCTGTCCCATTTAAAATGAAACATAGGGAACGAATTTGACAGAACTATTATACATATTTAAATATTGTAAGAAATTTAGGCGAGTCAGAAAATCATTCGAGAGCACTAAACATATTTCGGGCACAAGGTGCACACAATATTTTTTCTACAACTAAATTTAATTTTTAGAAAACAAGTACAATTATTTAACCAAAATTAACCTGTAATGATATCTTGTCAATATGACAGATAACCGTTTTTTCTATAAGTTACAACATGACATTTGATTGACAGCAATGTATATGCCTGTCTCGAAACTTAAGGAATGAATTTGATAGAAGTAGGTATATATTTAAATATTGTAAGAAATTTAGCCAAGTCTAGAAAATCACTCGGGCGTAAGGAGCGCACAATATATTTCTACAACTACATTTAATTTAGAAAGCAGGTATAATTATTTAAACAAAATAAACCTCTATTGACTTTTTGTCAAATGTCAAATTCGTTCCATATGTTTAATTTTAAATGGGACAGGCACATACATTGCTGTCAATCAATTGTCAAGTCGTAACCATGGATATGACAAATCCTATGTTTCACGTTAAAAATAGTCATGGTATACTATTTCACTTCATGTATTTAATTTTAATGTACCTCTTTCTCTTAGACACTACCAGTCACTTATGGTACAACAGTATACTGGGCTATTAAGAGTTAAGTACTTTAAAATTCTTATTATAGCAGTATATATATAAAAAGTATTATGCCCTACAAGTTTTATTTGATCTTTATCTGAAGTAATGTTAGAAGCTAGAAGCAATTCACTAGAAAAATGTTTTTCTCATGTTAAAAATCTGTGACCTGCATTTCGTATTACACCCGATATAAATATAAATAGACAGGCATATATCATTCAAGCATACAACCGTCGGAAACTTCGAAATACATTTACAGGTCTAGCCAGGCTGCATAGAACTATTCCTGTTTCTAAAAATCTGATACGCCAACTTAAATGCATGTGGAGACTTTATTGACACATGCTCCAGCCGTCGTAAGTTTGATGCTGGTATCCGATTGGTTGTTACGGTGCGAAGAGCAATATCCTACTTCTCCTGTATCAGTGCAGAACTGCAAAGCAGGCAGAGAGCTACTACAAGTGCTAAAGTAGTGAAAATGAGATTTGAAAACGCTGTATCCGGCTGCAGGTTAGGATCGATTGCCGCAATCCGATTGCGGTGAACGTTATCGTTCATGGAAAAAGAACATAACACTGTGAGGTATACCTCTAGGAGGAAATACGTCCATTTCAAGTTGTAAAATGAAATTTGTGTAAATTATTCAACTTCGTAATAGTTTACTAATTTCTTCCATATTTAACATCGTTTTTCTTTTTGATTACTTTTAAAAACAAATTACTCTGTGTAATTAATTATTAATAGGAAGATATTATATAAAATCGACTGAAGAAAATAAATATTATCTGTTATTTTTATAATTACCGGAATATTTTTCAAAATTCTACTTTCCAAACTAGGTAAAGGTTCTCAAAACCATGTACATAAGTATATTATTACTTAATAGTCCATAAAATGTACCAATTTTAGTTTTTCCGTAGAACCATTTTTTGTGTGTAACATTTTTACCTGCCGTCATCTTTAGGTAAGGAAGGTATTGTCTTTGGTTAAAAAATTCGATACTGAGTTTTTAATAAATAAGCACGTTTTGTGGTGCCTACAATAGGAATTTACTATTTTTACGATGATTCCTGTATGTGTGTGCTTGTGTGTGTGTATGTATGTATATATATATATATATATATGTGTGTGTGTGTGTGTGATGATCGTTTCGGCCGAGATAACTCCAATACTACAATTCTAAAAATTACAATTTTTTCGTATTCCTCATTCATATATACATACATATGAAGACTTGATTAAAGTTTGGTCACAACTAGTCAAGTTATGATCAATTAAAGGAACAAAATATTCACTTCTTTCTGTCAGGGTACTCTAATTCTATGTAAAAAAAAATAACTTGTAGTTTCATTATATTACTATAAAACTTTATATATTTTTTTCTCCAAAAAATTATAAATTATATTATTATATATTAAATATTTATAAATTAAATATTTAATTTTCTTTTAATCCAAAATGAAAAGCATTATGTTACATTTTTGTAATTAAAAAATAAACAAATTATATAGGTATTTTATTTATTTTATGGGGTAAATATTGAAAGTATTCATAATTTCATGAGAGAAAAGTCTCCGTACGATAACCAAAACATTTAAATAATAAACCAATTATGTATGCTTCATAATGAAATATAATATATTTGGATGAGTTTCATTTGGGTTTTCCACCAGTAACTAAGCGATGAGCCACCGTTACCACGGTGGCGTGTTATGGAGCTACTCTAAGAGAGATTACGAAGGTTGATATTACCATTACCCCTGATCACAGAACTAGTTAGTTATGTGATCTGGGATATTACGAACGAATTGAATGATAAATATTTATGTAGCGAATTTTTAATTGTTTTATTATCTGCATATTGTTAATTATAACATTTATATATTTGTAGAAGGAGAAGAAGAATAATTAAATGTCCGTATGTCGTGCTTATGCTTTAGTAATACGTGAGATTCTAAGAATGTTTGTCAATGCGAACTGAGCATATTATATTTAAAACATATCTAAACACAATATGTAAACTTTTTTTATTAGGTAAGTTCAATACATAAAATACAAAATTTATAGTGCTCTACAATTTCCTTCTCATATAATAAAAGGTGAATTTGAAATTAATGGTAATGAAGGTTACGTATAAGAAATGTTTTATATAAATTATCACTTATACCTACCAAAAAAAAGGTGTAACATAAAATAACTTAAATTACATTTCAATTCAACAAAAGTTAATATTATCGTTTCTTTTATGGATAATTTATGCAAACGTGTATCTTTATAAACTAAATTTACAGAGCTTAATATGACATTAAACATCTGGATGGCTACCCGTAAAATTAATAATTACAGTATCACTTTTTATGAAATGGCACAGTTTTTTATTCAAATTTATTGTCATTTTTCGTTACCTAGGTAACTGAAAAATTTAGCGTGTTTTAATGGTCGATTTACGCACGCTTTTGCGTGTTTTAAAGAGCGATTATGATGCATGTGTAATAAAATAGTATATTATGATACAGGTGTATAAGCTAGCCTTTAAAGCACGCACGACAAGTTTAAAGCCATGACGTGTAGCGGAGTGTCTTTAATGTCGTAGTGCTTTAAAGACTAGCTTATACACGTGTATCATACGCTATGTTTTTTTTTATTATAAATGCATCATAACCATTTAAAACTGAAAATTATTGCTTATTATACGGTTTTGATTTTTGATCCAGTGAGTTTGAGCGTTTCCAAGGTGACAGCAATTATTGGTATTGTTTACGTTAAGTCAACAAGTCAATATTTTTTTTTTATTGTTTTAGTTATTATTCATATTTATTGTCATTTTTCGTTACCTAGTTAACTCAAAAATTTAGCGTGTTTTAATGGTCGATTTACGCACGCTTTTGCGTGTTTTAAAGAGTGATTATGATGCATTTATAATAAAAAATATCTAGTACATACCTAAATTAAATACATTTTATTCAATTTTGACGTTTTAAACTGTCATTTTTAACTCCATAAGAACTACCAACGACCAAATATAACTAGATAAAACATCGTTTCATTTGTTTTGATTTCGGCTGGCCAGACAGAGATAGAGATATGTTTTATCTAGTTCGAGCATTTCTCACTAGAGGCGCAATATCATTGACATTTTAGAATAGAAAGTTTTTTAGAATGTACATCAAGTTATCATATAATTCGGGTACAGGTCAAATCTGTAAGTCTTACAGATCTGTAAAACGCATCCATTTTTGCAACAAGGTTGCCAAGATTATAGTTTGTGTACCTTGCCCGTGTTGCCAAATGAATTTAAGCGTAAAATTAATTTATAAAAATATCCAATATATTTTGTTGATTTAATTATTTATAAGCTTTGATATTAAATAAAAACCAACGTGTCACTCAGAAACATAACCGCAAATGTCAAATTACACTGATATATCCAAGTGGCCTCTAGTGAGAAAATCACGAACTAGATAAAATATATCTCTGTCTCTTTCTGGCCAGCCGAAATCAAAACATTCAGTGAAGAGGGATACGGAATGTTTCGTCTAGTTATATTTCGTCGTTGGGAACAACTATAAGTAACATTTTATTCACAAGTGAATTAAAAAATTTTAAATCAGTCTCACAATTTTTTTAATTCACTCTGCAACAAATGCATTTAAAATAACATCAGGCACGAAAATAACACTCACCACAGTTTTTATTAGATATCATTATTTTTCACTACACAAATGACAGGCAATAACGCTTTTTAAATAGATAACTTGACATTTATCATTGACGATTGTCATGCACAGCCTACTAACTGATTAGTTTTTTATTTTTGTCAAAATTAAATATTATAATGGTTTTTATTGTTATTTCGTCAAAATTGAATAATAAATATTTACATACTAAGTGAGCTAAGGTAATGTTTATTCATGAGAAGAAAGTTTAGCTCACGAGCCCGCAAGAGCGAGTGAGTTAATTTCTTCGAGTGAATAAACATTCTTAGCTCACTTGGTGTGTAAATATCTATTATTCAATTTTGATGAAATAATAATAAAAACCATCATAATACTTAATTTTGATAAAATAAAAAACTGATCAGTTAGTAGCCTGAGCATGGCAATCGTCGCTGATAGATATCAAGTCATCTATTTAAAAAGCATTATTGTCTGTCATTTGTGTCGTGAAAAATAATGAAAATGGCTGATAATATCTAATAAATACTGTGGTAAGTGTTATTTTCGTGCCTGATGTTCTTTTAAATGCATTATTTTTTGCAGAGTGAGTTAAAATTTTGTGAGAGTGATTTAAATTTTGTTTAATTCACGTGTGAAAAAAAATGTTACTTATAGTTGTTGCTATGGAGTTAATAATGACAGTTTAAAACGTCAAAATTGAATAAAATATTGTAGAATCTTTATTCACTCGAAGAATTTAATTCACCCGCCCTTACGGACTCGTGAGCTAAGCTTTCTTCTCATGAATAAACATTATTAGTTAGCTTACTTGGTGTATAAATATCTATTATTATAACGATTTCGTTAAGTAGATAATTTACTTACAGAATAGATCTGTTAATTTTAATTACAATATAACGTACCAATAAATAATGTAGCGAAAAAGAATCTCTTATGCTTTTCTATTTTAACATTTATTTTCGATTGTTTGTTATCGATAAACAAAATTTTGTTTGAAACACGAATCTGAACGAAGAGGAGCGAAGTATGCCGAGCGGTCGTATAAGTCATGCAAAAAAATAGCGCCGCAGGCGAAATTGTTTTTCATTCAAGGTCAAATGCTTTATAACTAACATTTACATTTTTTTCAAGGGATGTGAAGTTGCAAGTTTTTCCCCTTTTATTCATTGAAACAATACGTACATTTTGTGAAAACGGGACAATTTTGTGTTCGTTCGGGGCAACGGGACAGATAGCGCGAAAACGGAACAGTCCCGTTCAACGTTAGGGATGTTTATCAAATATAATTATTAAACGTAGTGTTAATAAATTTATTGTTATGTTTTATATTCATCGTACAAAATGACTAGAAAAAGTAAAAAGCTAAATGCACTCACAGGGGACATGCAGGTTGCTTTTCGCTTGCGTAAATAAAACAATTTGGTACAGTCGTCAACAATTTCAATTTTAATTTTACAAACATAAGAAAATAATAAGTTCCGGGATACTAATCATTCCCAAAGGAAGTAGTGGGTTGTTTTCACGCTTAACAAAATGTAGTGGGATGCCATCCCGCCTCATCCCGCCTCACTTTGACCACTATATACAGTGTGTCCCATTTAGAGTTGCCACCATTGGAATCTCGAAAACTATAAGAGATACGATGTCGGTTAAATGGAACTTTTTTTGCACCTTTGGGAGGTCATCTCAGATGTGCTTTTGTTTTTCCAAAAATTCTCATAGGGCACTAGATAATGACGAAAAACTGGATATTGTTGATTTTTCTTTCCCAAATAACTTCTAAGCTATTAGAAATTGAGAAAAGCGTTTCAAATATAAAAGATAGATATTTTTATTATCTAACCAGTGGCGTACGAAATAAATTTTCATATCCGTCAATTTTCGAGATATAACACAAACTTATATTTTTTAAATGGAACCCATATCTGATTTTAGTCTCAAAAAAATCAATATTTTTTTCTCTTTTCAATGGTGTAAGGGTTATTATGTTTTATATTTGTTTTGCTCCTAAAATTTAATTTTTCTCTTTATTTTCTTAAATTTTCTAATTATTTCCCAAAAAAACATTATTTTTATTAATTATATTGTATTTGATCAAAATAATTTGTTTTATGTCTTTATTACTTAATATTTTCATTCTAGACTCATAATTACAAATTACACTATGATGTGCCAAGGGCGACCTGATACAAAATATTATAAAAATTAATTTGATACGAATTTTGAGCAAATATTTTTAAGGAAATAAATTATTTAAATACAAGGAGTATTTCCAAATAGAAATCTACCAATATTTTCAAAATAATTGTAAATTTGATACAAAATAAGGAAAAAATAATAATTTTTGAAGGCAAAACAAATATAAAACATAATAACCCTTACATCGTTGAAAAGAGAAAAAAATATTTTTTTTTTTGACACTAAAATAAGATATGGGTTCCATTTAAAAAAATATAAGTTTGTGTTATATCTCAAAAATTTACAGATATAAAAAATTATTTCGTACGCCACTGGTTAGTAAATTAAAATATCTATCTTTTATATTTGAAACTTTTTTCTCAATTATTAATAATTTAGAAGTTATTTGAAAAAGAAAAAATCAACAATTTTCAGTTTTTCGTCATTATCTAGTGCCCTATGAGAATTTTTGGAAAAATAAAAGCACATCTGAGATGGCTTCCCAAAGGCGCATAAAAAGTTCCATTTAACCGACATCGTATCTCTTACAGTTCTCGAGATCGCAATGGTGGCACCTCTAAATGGGACACACTGTATATATATATATATAGAAGGAAGGAGAAAGGTTCTGGGCAAATGTTTCGTGTGAAATCCTGTGCCCTTTTAAATGAAGATGTTAGGATAAAATTTGTTGATAGGTTGAATGAATCCATGCCTGAATGTGAGCCTAATTATGATTGTAATATAAATGAAGTTTGGAAGAAATATAAGGATTCCCTCCTTAAATGTGCAAAAGAAGTTTGTGGTGAAAGCAGATTAGGCTGTTGTCCGAAAAATGCGTGGTGGAACGAACAGGTGAAAGAAGCGATTGCTGAGAAAAAGAGGGCGTATTTAAAGTTTAGAAGGAAGAATAAATGGGTGAAGCAAGTGGTGAGAGAAAGTAAAAAACAATTTGATGATTTGTTGAGTGAAAGGTTGACAAATGATTTTAGTACAAATAAACGATTGTTTTGGTTAAGTGTGAAGAGACTGCGGGTTGGATGTGGTCGAGTTGTGAAAGCTGTGAAGAGTGCGAATGGAGAGTTATTGTGGAATGAATCAGACGTAAGGAATAGATGGTGTGAGTATTTTAAGGGTTTGTACGGAGGTGAGATTGAGAGGGATGATAGTAGCGAAGCTGCAAGTGAAAATGATAGTGAAGATGATTATGATATAGATGAAAGTGAAGTATGTGATGCATTAGCGCGTGTAAGGAATTGTAAGGCTGCGGGTTTGGATGGGATTACAAATGAGATGTTGAAGTATGGGGGAGAGAAAGTATTTGATTGGTTCATGTATTTATTTAGATTTTGTCTAAAACATTGTGCAGTTCCTGATGATTGGAAAAAAGCTGTTATTTGTCCTTTATTCAAAGGCAAAGGCAGTTCGAGTGAATGTACAAATTTTCGCGCGATAAGTCTGTTGAGTGTGGTAGGGAAACTCTTTGGTAAGGTTTTAATTCATAAGATGCGAACCTTAACAATTTCAAAAATTAGTGACGTTCAGGGTGGTTTTTTGCCTGAGAGGGGATGTGTCGATCAATTGTTTGCTCTTCGTATGATTGTAGAGAAGTCACTTGACAAGAACAAGTAGGTGTTCTGTGGCTTTCTAGATTTAAAGAAGGCGTTTGATAGTGTTCTTAGAGATACTTTGTGGGGTGTACTAAGAAAGTACGGCGTGAATGGAAACTGGTTGGGAGCGATTCGAGCGTTGTATGAGGGTAGTAAAGCTGCTGTGAGAATAGATGGTAGGTTGAGTAGTTGGTTTCGTATAAATGTAGGTGTTAAATAGGGTTGTGGTATGTCTCCGTGGTTGTTTAATTTGTATATGGATGTGTTGTTGTGGAAGGAGTTGAGTGGATTGGATGGTGTACATATTGGTGAAAGTATTGTGCCTGCGTTAGCGTATGCGGATGATGTAGTTGTCTTAAGTGAAAATGAAGAGCAACTGAGAAGAATGATAGAGAGAATAAACGAAGTTGGAAGAAGTATGAATTTAATGTTGAATGTTGATAAATCTAAGGTGTTAGTATTTGAAAGGAGTGAATTGGTGACTGAGTGCAATGTGTTGGTGAATGGAGTAAAACTGGAGCAGGTGAATGAGTTTGTATATTTGGGTAGCATGATGTCGAGGGATGGACGAATTGACCGTGAAATTGATAGGAGGGTGAGTGCGGGATGTAAGGTAATGGGTGCTCTGGGCACGTTAGCTCGTAACGTAAACTTATCTAGAGAAGCTCGGTTAAGTGTATATAATGGAGTGCTGGTGCCTGCTTTGATGTATGGAAGTGAATGTTGGGCATGGACGAGAAAGCATAAAAGGAAAGTGACTGCTGTGGAAATGAGGTATTTACGTGGTGTTTGTGGGTATACAAGACGGGATCGCGTGAGGAATAATTTGGTGTATGAAGAATGTATGGTTAGGAAGAATGTAGTTAAGAGAGTTGGAGTGAGTCAGTTGAGATGGTTTGGTCATGTGGAGAGAATGATGAGTGAACGATTTGTAAAACGCATATATGTTGGTAAAGTTGAGGGTGTTCGATTGCGTGGCCGTCCAGTGTGTAAGTGGATGGATGTGATTGGTAGTGTTTTGAAGGAGCGTAAGTTTCCGAGTGGAAAGAGAAGAAGAGCATATATGAATACAATTATGAATGTGGCTGAGGCGAAAGAAGTTTGCCTGGATAGGAATGTGTGGCGAAGGTTGATTGTTTCTTAATTATTGTGGTGTGAAGATGTATGGTTAGTAAGAATGTTTTATGAGAATGGAGAGACAGCTGAACTTTTATGTGGACGAGAAGAACGGAGTATGTTTGTACAGGAATGTGTAGCGAAAGATGATTTTTGTGTAACTATTATTGTGGTCCGGATGCGATTATTCGCTACCGAAAATCGGTCACTTTAATATGTTATTATGTATGAATACGTTTATGAATGTGGCTGAGGTGAAAGAAGTGTGCATGGATAGGAATGTGTGGCAAAGGATGATTGTTGCGTAACTATTATTGTGGTCCGGATGCGGTTATTCGCAACCAAAAATCGGTCACGTTAATATGTTCTTGTATGAATGTTATGATGATTTTGGACAAGGCGAAAGAAGAATGTTTTAAAGAGTTAAGTGATTCAGTGGAGCTCTTACTTTCATCCCTTTTCTTATTGTTTTCGGGTTTTTGCTAACCCACTAAGTGGGAAACGCGTGATTTTGTGTATGTATGTATGTATGTATGTATATATATATCCTTATAGAATATTAGAATAGAGTAAGAATATACTTTCTGAATGATAGTTTATGAGTGCAAAGAGGATCCACACACATGTAAATACACACATACAGACATCATGAAAATGTTAAAATCGGATTCTCAGGATCTTAAAACGTGCTCATGTATTTATTTGTAGATTTGGTGATAATTACAAATTCGTCAAATAATATAGAATATATTTGAAAATAACATTCTTAGTTTAGATAAAGAATATATTTTCAGAAATATTTCAAAATATACTTACCCTACTGCTGTGTGAATTAATAGCACAGGGTAACTTGTTATAGCTTATTGAAAAGAGATCACGTTTTTAAACTAAAAATATGAGGCCTAGCAATAATTACAGACTAATAGTTCTTCAAATTAATTCGAGTCATAATACGCTTTCACTAAACTTATTGTGTCGTGTATACATATTTTTTGTCAATCCAAACCCGTCTTTGTACAAGAAGAGTAAATGTACGAGAAAAAATCTGCAGAAAAAGCTTTAAATATAAAAACTGTATTAAAACATGAAAGTACGGTACGAGATTTAGATTTAGTCTCTCGGCGTTGCTAAAATAAGTAAAATGTGAATGTGTATAATAGTTCTCAAATTTACAACCACCTCTAGTAAATATACGAATATATACTGTTGAATAGAAGCATCAAATAAATCTTTGAATAGCTTATTCATTAAATAAGAGAAAAATATCGCATCAAATTATGACAGCTAGAACAAGTACCTTCATTTGTGTTATGGTATCGATGCAATTTATTTGATGTTGGTGAATACGGGCATGTGAGTCTGTTCCATTTATTTTGAGTTTTTAGTTTAGTTTTTAAGATATTTTTACTATCTTTCCTGAAAATTGCTGCAGAGAAGTTAAGTCACATCGAGTTTCTACTTAACTTGATTCACTTGCCATTGGCGTGACTTTGGTTTTTTACCTCATTTTATTTTAAATTTTTGTTGTATTTGTCTTTCGAATTTCTAGTTTTATAATTATTGTTTTATTCGTCTGAGTTATACGTAAGTAGTTTAAGGTGTTGAACGTCTACTTTATCTATTTATTATTACTTATTTACTTTTTAAGGTATTTTAATTTGTTGTGACATTTTAATTTTGGGCTTATTTTGTGTTTCAGTATTTTAATCTTGAGTTTAATATTATTTTATTCAATTTTATTTTAGTTTCGGTCTTCAATTAATAGTATTTAAAAGTACTTTGAAGGTCGAGCCTTTTTTATTTTAGTTTTAACTTTATTTTATACTGAATATTATCTTTAGTTGATTGGCTTTTATCAATCATTCGTTTCTGCATTATCAGTAAAACTAGTTCTCTATTGTTGCCCTTTCCGTGGTCCAACACCTGTACGAGCCGTGACGGACCGCACTGGCGCGTTCCTATCCTACTCTGTGTCCTGAGTGTGTCATTCATAGTCTTTCTTTAGATTTTAGGTTTTTTAAATTATATTTATATTATTTATTTTATTTATTTATTAATATTTATTATTTTATTTATTTTTATTATTAATAATGTTAAAAAATGTCCAATTGCGGTAAATGTCGTTATAAAAGACCCGATCAGGCAACAATTGATTGTGAGGGATCCTGTGGTAAGCCATTCCACATGTCAATATCGGAGATAAAGATTTTGAATCAATTTCCAGACATAATAACCTTTTCTTTTTGTGTGATGCCTGTAAAAAAAACATGCAAGATAGTGAATAATGCTGAAACACTAGATCTCGCTGCTAATATTAAACTAATATATGAATCATTATCAAAATTAAGCTCGTCTAATGTGGCAGTCAGTATTACTTCACTGTTTAATTCTTTACAAAGCGATTTTGAACAGAAATTTTCATCACTACAAAATAAAATCGAAAAAAATCTTAAATGTGAACTAAATAAAGTACGTGATACCATTACTAGTAAACAATCTTCCGAATCCAAATCATATGCTAATATTTTAAATAATAAAAAAAATCGGGCCTCCTTTAATTGTTCGTCCAAAGTTAGGAAATCAGAAGCCCAGTATTACTAAATCTAATATGTTACATTCATTAAATCCGGTCGAATCTGAAATAAATATCACCAATGTGAAAAATAATCGCGATGACAGTGTGATAATTTCATGTGAAGATAATGCCAATGTCAATAAATTAAAACAATTAGCTTAAAATTAAATGAATTAAAATTATTGAATCCTAGACTAAAAATAGTAGGTCTAACGGAAAAACTAGAGTCTACTAACCTGTTAAATTACATGAAGAATCAAAATAAACCTTTATTCTCGCAAGACAGTGTATGTGAAGTTGTGTCCATTAATTCTCTTAAGAATAATAAAAATGTATATCAAGCCCTCTTACAAGTTGATCATAATACTTACCAATCAGTTCTTAATGCTGGAAAAATCTTTGTTGGTTACGACTACTGCTCAATCTACGATGCGATCGACTTACGTAGATGTTACAATTGCTGTGGATTCCATCACACTTCTTCCAAATGCACAAAAAAGAATCCCACTTGCCCAAAGTGTGCAGAAGCGCATACCTTAAAGGAATGTAAATCTGATGTACTAAAATGTATACACTGTTCGCAACTGAAAACATATAAACCGAATATTTCAATTAATCACGCTGTTTGGGATCAATCTTGTCATGTATATCAAGAAACATTAAAAAGATTTAGAACTAATATTCTCGACAATGCATAGCAATTAAAGGATTCTAATGAGTCCCTTAATAATATCTCTTTTCTGAATGACACTCTCAATTTTTCTAATTCTCATTCTGTCTGTGAACAGGTGTCTACTTCGTCACATAGTTATAAATTTACTTGTTTCTATCAAAATGTCACAGGACTTAACCTAAAATGTAAAGATTTGTATAAATTTCCTTATGTGCATCTCATTATCATTTATTTGCACTTACTGAAACTTGGTGCCATGATGGTGTTCACAGCTCCGAACTTTTTGATAACAGTCAGTTTACTGTGTTTAGAAATGATCGCAAATTTTGTAGTACGAATAAATCTCGTGGTAGCGGCGTCCTGTTTGCTGTGTTTAACAATTTTAAATCTTCTAATATTGACATTACGACTTACAATGACGGGTTTACTACGATTCCGCATATTGACATCTTATTAATTAAAATTTTGGTGAATCACACTGTCATCTATGCTCTTATAATTTACACACCGCCATCTTGCCCTGTTACAGATTATAATACATTATTTGAATCACTAGCTAGTATACAATTATTACATAACTCTAACATTATAATATTTGGTGATTTTAATATACCTCTCTACCTAAATTGCTATAACGACACTGCATCTTGTCCTTACTTCAATTCTTTAAATAACTTTCTTAATTTCATAAACCTTCAACAGCATAATTTTATAAAGAATGAATACGGGAAACTGTTAGACCTAATTATTAGTAATATTTACTGCGAAGTTTCAAGATCAATTGATTCTTTCTGTCGCGAATACTCTCATCATCCACCATTAACAGTACAAATTCCAGCCATATCTAATCATAATAAATTTCACTCTGTATCCAATTCTGGTTTTAATTTTAAAAAAGCAAATTATACTTCCTTATATTCAGATCTATCTGCTATCAAATGGGATAACCTTGACAACTTAAGTGATGTAAATAGTGATGTTGAAATATTTTATTCTGCAATAAATAACGTTTTTCATAAAAACGTGCCCTTTGAAACAAAAATGTACTAAATCTTACCCCCAGTGGTTTACAGGCTCTATAATACACAAACTTAAATTAAAGTACAAAGCTTGGACGAAATATAAAAGATCTCCATATTACATCGCAATGAGTTTATAAAACTGAGAACTGAAATTAAATCTGAAATTGATGAGGCTTTTAAGAAATATTGTTCAAAACTCCAAGATGAATTTAATTAAAAAATTCTGGTCATTTATAAATAACAAAAGAAAAACATCTGACATACCTGCCATTATGAACTATAACAATATTTCGAGACTCCTCAAGAAATAGTTAATTGCTTTGCTGAATACTTTTCAAATTCATTTAATAAAAATTTGCCATACCTGACTATTAGAATACCTTAGTCATTAAATCAGTTTCTGAAAATGAGGTTATGTCAGCTTTATGTAAACTAAATGCAAACATGACAACTGGGCCAGACTTAATACCGGCATTTATTATTAAAGATTGCTCATCTGTGTTCGTTAAACCTCTGACTACTTTATTCATTCTAATTTTAAGTAGTTCAGAATGGTATGGAAATTATCTAGAATAAGACCAATTTATAAAAAAGGTGATAAGAATAAAAAATTTTGAAACAGTTTTACACACTAAAATTTTTAATCATTTTCAAAATTCGATTTCCGCAAATCAGCATGGCTTCATGAAAGGCAGATCTACAGTCACTAACTTGATGTGCAAAACCCAACTTATATGTGAGGCTATTGATAACCAAGGTCAGGTTGATGCTGTTTATTTAGATTTTTCAAAGGCATTCGACAAATTAGACCATGACATTCTTTTACAAAAACTTATACTTTATGGCTTTTCCGATTGTCTTTTACAACTCATTTCGTCATATCTAAGTAATAGACTTCAGTTTGTTTGTATTAATGGACATTATTCAGAGTATTTCCCTCAGAAATCAGGTGTGCCCCAAGGTTCAGTTTTGGGACCCCTTTTGTTTAATATTTTCATTAATGACATTACCGCATGTCTTACTGCCTTACTACCTAACTAGTTACTTTATGCAGACGATTTAAAACTCTTATGCAGTATAACTTCCATAAATGATTGGATAATTTAGATATTATATTTCAATGGTGCAATGACAATAAGCTTTTTTTTAATGTTGAAAAATGTCAGTGTATGTCTTTTACTAAGAAACAAAATCCTGTCATTTTTGACTATTCTATAAACAATAATATATTGCACAGATCGGAATTTATTTGCGACCTTGGGGTATATTTCGATCCAAAACTTTCTTTCAGTACACATATTACAAATAAAACATCGTCCGCATTAAAGTGTTTAGGATTCATAATCCGTAATTGCGATATATTTTCCAGTTTGGATACATTACGTCTTTTGTTTGTTGCACTCGTTCGTCCTCACCTTGAATACTGTTCGGTGATCTGGAATCCGACATAAAGTAACCAAATAGAGTCATTAGAGCAAGTACAAAGAAAGTTTTTAAAATTTGCAACTTACATTCTGGAAGGAGTTTATCCGCAAAGAGGTACACCGCAATCACAACTTATTAGAAAAATTTGATTTAGCCTCACTCGAACAAAGACGACAAGTTTCTGCAGTAATCCTATTGTATAAAATTATAGACTGTATGTATATTAACAATCGACTTTCCATCCAATTCAATAGATTGTCGTCGAGATTTAAAACCATCTTCTATTTAAAAACAGCTAAATCAAATATTCTTTCAAAATCCCCTATTTATTATATTGTTAAATCATACACTACCATTGAAAGTGAGATTGATATTTTCCACAATTCAGTTCAGGAATTAAAAAAAAATGTATTTTCTCTTATTAATGTATCAGTCTCCTTACCCTAGAATTGGGCATATGCTTGTAGGGTATTGTATTTTAATAATAATAATAATAATAATAATAATAATAATAATAATAATAATAATAATAATCATAAAAATTATAAGAGCATGTTTCGACTTGAATTGGTTTTAAATACTAATCGTGTCTAACCGCAAATCTTGAATCTTGAACTTTAAAACATGATCATCCATTAATGAGCTACAAATGCTATCATTTGCAACTAATTCTCGTAGAAATTACAGTATAAAAATTACAGTTTCCACAAAATCGTAGACATTAAATTTTGTAGCACTGTGGGAGTGTATAAAAAGGAACAAAAAAATTCTAAACGCAGTAAACGTATTGAACCATTTCTCTAATCAATATACGAGTATATATACCGTTAGATGGAAATAAATAAAATAAAAATGTAGGGTCACAATAACCCTCAACACAGAATTGAACTTGGTACATTAGAGTTTAGAGTCCAGTTGTATATAATTGCACCGTAGTAAATCAAGAAAAAATTCTACGTAGTGAACATTCTGAAAAATCATAAAAAGAGATTTCGTATTACAATTTAAATGTGAATATAATTGTAATAAATCCTATTTATTTTCGTAATTTTATATAATTTTTTTACTGTTAACAAAATCAATTTTCGCGTTTTGCGTTTAATGCTAATTCCATTATATTTCATTACATTTTAAATGTACATAAATGTAGAATGAAATCTACCATTTGACATGTGAAATAAATAAAAATAAGTGGAATCAAATTGCACTTTTAACGGATTATGAACCCCGGCATTAAATATTAACAAGTCTAAAAGCGATCGAATGCCAGTTCAGGAAAAGTCTGCATATTTTATATTTAGTAATCGTTGTGCTACTTAAATCATAAAGTAGGGCACCGGAAGAAATATTAAATTCAAGACGAACATTAACGTAGAATAAACTTCAATACCTACTGTGATATTTTTATTTCTGAGAAAGTTGAAATGAAGTTTAAAACGAAAAGGATTTTATAATTCATTACATTCGCTTCTCCACAAATTTATCGCACTGAAATCATTAACCTAATTTCTTTTGCTTTTTGACAGCATACGCCACAGTTACAGTCCAGTTATTATTAATTAAATGCTAATTATCATGTATTGAGAATTTTGACATGATGATTGATATCATGTCATGTTCCCTTTTATAATCTAGACATTCCCATATTAGCTTCTCACAGAATAATAGTATAAATCCTGAAATAGCTTATCATCATTAGATAATAATGTCACCATTGTTTTCTTGTACATAACAGATGCTATTGTAAACTATAACTTCGAATGCTATTGATATGTACATTTGTACATATTTGTTTAAAGATTGAACAGTCATGAGTTTGATCTTTTTAAAAAATGAAGCCCCTGGCCAATTTAAGAGTTCATATATACTATACTTGCTGTCAAATAAATATGGACTGGATATTTCTACACTGTTGCCAATTCCACTGATCATGATGAAAATGCTAAATTATGAAGAAGCGGTAAAACCGCCGGGCAAGGGACAGGGTGCGAAGAAGGGAAAAAATTGAGCATCAGTCCATATTTATTTGGCGGTGAGTATGATTTGTTTAAATATTTAATTATCTGCAGTCTGCCGTAACAATATGCATGTTTTCTTATGTCCTGTGGATAGATAAATTACTAAATAATGTACGTATATGCTTAGCAGGGACGTTATTATCATGAATCAAATAAAGCTACTGTTTCAGGCTTCTAAATTTCCAGGAATTTTTCATATTAATATTTGTCAGTATTTATCCTTAAATTAGTTTCCATTATAGAACAATTTCTATGATACACACTAATTAATATATTGTTTGATGGTTACGAATATCAATTTTTTAGTACCTATACTTATTGAAATAAATTATTTGTGATCCTACCTGAAGTTTTTAATGAAAGAAATGGGCTTTAAGGATCATTTTGCCATTCTTCGGATTCTATTTAGTATTGTACGAGTCAATGTGTCGGATGCATTCAGCTGAATATAATTTTTCAGTATCGTCTTTTTTCTTAAATTTTTAAATATACCACAATGGAAAGAAATGACCAACAAACGCTAAACTAAACTTCCATTCCAGATATACATTCAAAACGATTCAATCTTCGGCGGCTACATGTGCAAGGCGACCAACAAACTTGGCTCCTTAAGTCAGATCATCACACTGTACCGCGGGGAGAAGCCTCCGCAGCCGGAAAAGATAAAAGTACGTGGGGCTACCTCAGACACCCTGTCCGTAGAGGTGTTGGGCCCTGATTTCAATCACACCCGCCTAGAGCCAAAAATGCTGCCATTCGGCCTGCGCGCGCAATACCGCGCAAAAGGAGAGAATGTCAAGTGGCATGAGGCGGCTACATCTGACTTCAAAATGATCAATGATGGTAAGAGGACATATTTATTATTTCATTTTACATCATAAATATGAGAATCCTTTATATGGACGTTTAACATGAGAAATCAGATTTTTAGTTCGCCAAGCTTTCATATACTAAATAAAAAGTACTGGGTGGAACAAATTCAAGTTCCGTATATGAAAAACTTTCTTATTATGCACGCTGCAGAACAATGATGTAGGTCTCTATTGGGAAACTTTTTGAGACAACTTTAAAAAACACCACAGGAAATTTCGATAGTCTTTTGTTTTTGAGCTACAGGCTAAATTAATTTTCTCTCTTCTCGCTTACTATAAAAGTTGAATAAAAAATGCTATAATACAAATATACTCGTAATATATGTCTTTTATGGGGTCCCGTGGCCGCGTGCCTCAGTGTGGTTTGATCCCGACCGACGCTAAATATTTCGAATTTTAAATTACACAAAAGTGACCCCTGTGGTGCACTCTCCACGCCAGCAATGAGTGCCCGTGAGGTGACGCCTGGTAACCGCCCGCACGGTACAAATATGTCATCATCATTACCGATATCTGTGATAAAGCAGATTGGCACACCCAGAAATGGGTAGAATGCCGTGATGATATATTATTATTATTATTATTATTATTATATCATTTCCTTATTTCATAAGATCTAAACATTTTTTTTCTTTATCTTTTATAGTAAGCGAGATATAAAGCATTTTCAAAATAAACGAAATTAAGTTTTAGCTTGTAGCTCAAAAACAAAAGACGATCGAACATTCCTGTGGTGCCTATTAAAGTGTCTCAAAAAGTTGGCTTATAAAGGCCTACACCAATTTTCTGTATCGTGCATAATAAGAAAGTTTTTTATATAAAGAACTCGAATTTGTTCCACCTGTACATAATTTTTTTAGTGTGAATATTGTGTGAAATGGCAAGTACCACTTTTATATAATAAATAAATAAATTCTTTATTAATGGTGTGGGGAAAAAAAATACACATTAAAGGCGAGGTTCAGCTAAAAGCTATTCTACCACCTAACCCAATTTACAAGAAAAACATAACATGAAAATAATATTAAAAGTATAAAGACAGTATGAAGAAGCAGTAACAATAACAATTATAATAATCTGAAGACTTAAATACATTGTGAAAACCTTAATTTCTGCTTGAAAATATTGACAGATAAAACCTTCAAATCTGGAGTTAAGTTATTATATAGACTGGGAGCTAAATACGAAAATTAACCTTGGAATTTATTTTTCTTAAATGATGGAAATTTAAACAAAGAAGAACCACGTAGGGAATATTTAAAATCTTTTTTGTTAGCTTGGACAATAAAGAAGAAGGTGTACTAGTTTTTATTAATTTGTGAACTAAACATACTCGTACATATAGAGTGTTAATACGATCTTCAATGAAATAGTGTTATACGTTGCCTATCCTTTTAAATAAATTTAGAACATAAACACAACCGCAATAATCAAATAGCGGGAAGAAAGTCATTTTTAATTTCGTATTAGAAGAGAGGACGTTTTTAAATTGATATAGATGTCTAAGTCTAAGTCTAGGTGCTTGATGCTTTTTTATGAGATGGGATCTAAAATTTAAATCTTTATCTATGTGAAGTCCTAAACTTTTAATGACTTTACTACACTGAAGTGGTACACCATCCAATAAAATGGGCAGATTTTTCTGCATTTATTCTTAGACCATTATTCCTGACCCACATTGACAGATTTTGTAAATCCTGATTAAGCTGACTTAGTTGCAGTTTTTCATTTTGTTGGGAAAAAGATGTTATCAACTGAGTATCATCAGCAAAGAGCTGTATTTATATGCATCCTACATATATTAGTTTTTACTTTGCACTACCCTAGGTAAGGGAAATATAGGGATCATGATGCGTGGTGTCTTGATGTCATTTGGTAAACCGGAAGTAGTACTTCACTTTAAAAAAATACCGATTTGCGTTCTTATAAAAAGCAAATTATTAAATTTACAACGCGTTTGGAGATATTCAGATTTGCTTCAAAAAATAAATTATTTTCAATTAATAATATGAATTTATGAATAAAATATTAGTAACACATTTTAATAATTTGTAATAAGTATAGATATATAAAAGTAAATTACATATTTGTCAGTAGTCATGTTTATTCGGGCTGTGATTTTAATTTTCTAGTAATCATGATCAAAATGAATCATATTTCTTTTTTTGTTCAATATTCCCGCTCATTCCTTTTCTGATCATGACACAACGTTCCCCTAGATTACTTTACATATCTGACATTGGACCAATGCTGACTCAATATTATAGGCCTGGCCCAGCACGCGAAACGCGCGGATGACGTCACATATTTAGGCCTAGAAAAGCGAGCGAGTATCTCCGTATTTCACTTGAAGTGGGATAAAAATTCAGATCAAAATCACTGTACTACTCTAAAAATGTTATGAAGTATATTGTATTAAATATAAATATGTATCAATAATGAATATTTCAAAATGACAAATTAAAACAAAACAGAGAATACATTTCGGTTTTCTTCATTAGAATAAGGAAGAATGATTACCGAACAAGATATACATAAATAATAAAAATAACTCAACAATATTCACCAAGAAAATAATAACTCCGTTATATACAGGGTGTTAAAAAAGTGTCACAAATTATGAGGGCATATAGTACTGACCAAAATGTGTAAAAAAAAACTTAATTAACATGTGTCCGATCTTCAATAATTTCCGAGATATAAGGCAATGAAAAATGAGCTTTTTCGTTGTTTACCTCTGCTATCTCGAAAACTGTAAGAGTTACGATTTTAATTAAATAAGACATTTTGTTTACCTTTCACAGGTCATCTTATGTGTTTTTGTTTTTCAAAAAAAATCAAATAATTGTACTGAGACAAAACTTGTGGCGCCCTTGGCCAATACTTAGTTTTCAAATAACTTCGAAAAAAATGTTTCATATAAAATGTTATTGTTTTTTTATAGTCTATTTACTGGCATAGACAAAATTTTGTTCAGCCACTATCTTAGTCAGTTTTTATTCGATTCTAATACAAAATGGCCTCTTTCTCAAAAACAGTTGAAGATCGGACCCATGTTGATTAAACTTTTTTTACTCATTTTTGTCAGTACTATATGCCCTCATAATTTGTGACACATATTTTTTAACACCCTGTATAATCTGTAACCATATTTGTACCTTTTCGGTGTAAGGCCGGGGCCTCAACGGCGCACCAACTCCTAGCACCGATACTCGCACTGACCCTAACATCGACTGTAGCACTTGAAGCATCGCACCTATCCTCGCACTACTAATGTCCTCAACGACGCGTCGTACTCTAGCACTAGACCTAGCATCTACTCAGTCATTCAATAATTAAAAATGTATTCGTCATTATCGTCAGATGAATATATAATAATTAATTCAAATTTGCAATATTTTCTAAGAAATAGAAAATTAGGAATTCATCCTTTAAATAAAAAAATCTGTTGTGGCCAGCACAAGACCTTCCGTCAATTCGATATATTTTGCACAAATCCCATACCAAAAGACCGTGGAACAGTGTCTATATAATATCATGTAACATCGAACACGAACACATACTATTTTTTACAAATTTCATACCAAAAGTTCATTTGACACATTTTACTTTCTGCTTCAGCTTTCCCCTATTTTATTAGGGGTCGCTGTTTCCTTTTCTCTTCCACTCATTCCTGTCCAACGCATCTTCTTCACACAGTCCTTCCTTTCTCAAGTCTTCTGCGTTACAGTCCTTCCATCTTCTTTTTAGCCTTTCACTGCATGTAACTTGAGAGGACCACTATGAAATACTAATTTTTCATCCCATACTTTCCATATTTGGTTTTGCACTTGCAACACAATTTTGAATGTATCAGCTGTTTCCATGATAAATAGAAAAGCTGACTAATTTTTGAAAATTAATTTCTTTATAATGCTTAAACTCTACATCTATTGAATATGAAGGAAAATGAATAATCAAACCATATAGAGAAGAGTATTTTCTTTAATAAATATAATAACAAAATGTCAAAAAATAATATATAATTGCGTTTTTTTTAAGAAAAACTGTTAAAAACTTCAAATAAGGGTACTTCCGGAGGATCAATTGTAACCAAAATCTAATCAACTCTTCATATGAATGTACAGAAGAGGAATACGAAAGAATTATAATTTTTAGAATTATAGTATTGGAGTTATCGTCGGAGAAAAATTTGTCACACACGGACACATATACACACACGGACACACACACATACATACATGCAGACATCATCTTAAAAATAGTAAATTCATATTGTTGGGACCCTAAAACGTGCTTATTCATTAAAAACTCACCTTCGAATTTTTTGACCAAAGACAATACCTTCCTTACCTAAAGGTGACGGAAGGTAAAAAGAAAAATTTACGGGGAATTTAGCTATTTATATGAGGATTTGAGAAAGGATTCATTGCTTATTTTAAAAAAAGAGTTGTGGTGACTTTTGTGTGCTTTATTCTATATAGCTTCCGTTTTAAACACGGATGATATGATTTTTTTTATCTTTATCCAAGGTGCGATGCCGCGAGCCTAGAAAATACTGAGCGGTATTACCTAGGGTCGGTGCGCAGGTTGGTATTTGGGTCGGTGCGAGGTGCAAGGCTCTGTTATGGCCAGTCTCACTAGAATACACGTAATCATTTTTTCGTGTTGGTGCGGTGATACGGTCTGTGCGAGGGTCGGTACGCCGTTGTGGCCCCGGCCTTAGGATGCCAGGCGCATCGAGCCGCAGTGTGATAGATTTGTGTTGCTGAGCGTTCAACCATCCAACATATCGCTGCTGTGTTGCCTGCTCGGACTGCCGATCACAAAGCTGACACTCTAACCACACCGCCGTACTGCCGACTATAACTCCCTTGCAAAATAAAATAAATAAAACAATAAGCTTTAGGCACGTGTGTAAATGTTTAATAAAGATACAGTCAACTGTTTTCCCGTGGCACCAGTAAGTATGTTCAACTTTGCGTTTTGTTTTTCAACTTTCCATTTGTTTTCGTTAATTCATCGTACTTAATTATAACACAATTATTCAATAAAAGAGAATAGAATACATATAATATTTAGCAATTAACATATGTGATTACCATGGGAAAATAGTTTTTCCTTGCGCAACAGAGGCCTATTAATTATACATAATTTTTCAAATAAATTTATGTAAAGATACGCTATATGCTCGGCCTGAGTGTGTAACATCATGCGCGCTCTGGGCCAGGCCTGTTGTATTGAGTCGGCAGTGATTGGACGCTAGATAGTGTTCATATTATTCCAGTTTTTTTTTTCCTTGATATTATTTTTATTCAAGGTTCAGTCATGATTACATACAGTGTAGGCATTACACTAAACATATGATGTAGGAAATCACAATTAAAAAGCGAAAAAATACGGCAATTGTTAAATATGTGTTTACATAAAATAAAAATTGAAATGGCGGAATGTAATGCGCTACTCAATCAAATTTCCTTATATTGTTAGTTGGTGATACAACTAACTCCCCTAGATTTAAAATATTTGCGAAACAAAAAATATTTGCCCGGTACCTACTCACAAACCACAGACTACCATTTGTCGAATGTAGGTTAATTAAAAAAGATAAGTAACTAATGTTCATATAATTTTATGAATTTTTGTGCGCTATAAATAAATTAAATAGGAAGCGATGTGGGCTAAAAACTGATTTTCCATTGTGCAAGGTTTGTGCTACAGATTCTTATATGTGCCCTATGTATATTAAATAATATGTAAGATTACATGAAACGTATTCACGTGGCAATGCTTTACAATACTGCACAAATAATAGAAGTTGATCAACCCTTATTCATATTGCTTTACGTTATTGCAATGTGCTATCCTTTTTTACTTGTTCTGTTCCTCTCTAGAATGTTCCTTCCTTCTCTAATCTACCCAGCTGTTTTTTTTTTCTTCTCTTCTAACTTTTAAGTTACCTTGATATGGGTCATATCACATTGATTATGTTTACAAGTAAAATCAGCTCCAATAACTAATTGGCATATAATTATCTAAATCCCATCTCATCATTACAGGAAATTAATATTCTGTCAAAATCCATTTATCTTAGGATTTACAGTTACTGTTGCTTTGTGCGAAGACGGATTTCCCATAGGATACCTAAGCCTAGTGGAAGATTTTGGCTTGCGGTAAAGTTTAGTTAGAACATTGCGGAATAATTTGTGAACCTCTACATCTCTCTAAATGTAAACATTATTCTGAATTCTAAATAGGGCATTGTTATGTTTTTGCCCGATCGGTTTTTTTTTTTTAAACTTTACCAATAGGTTTTCCAAGGCAGGAAACGGTATGTACAAATTACTGATCGGTAAGTGATGTGAATCACCTACGATCAGGAGGCGGAGGCGGTAAGTACGTAAATAAAAACGATCATAGCTTACTTTCAAAATGACAACCAACATTTTTAATATGTCAAAATAATTTTCAAATCTTATTTTTT
This sequence comes from Ophonus ardosiacus, assembly GCA_943142095.1. Classification (NCBI taxonomy): domain Eukaryota; kingdom Metazoa; phylum Arthropoda; class Insecta; order Coleoptera; family Carabidae; genus Ophonus; species Ophonus ardosiacus. Next base: position 42,023,405 of record OW964823.1, read on the forward strand.
TAAATTTTGTGCGCAAAAATCGTGATAAGCATTGCAGTCAGTAAGTACCACGTAAGTATTCTTCTACCAGTATCAGATGTTCCTCAACCAGTAGGAATCACTTACTGCCTTAATACTTAAATAACTACCTACTTTCTACAACCACTAGTCTAAATTATGTTTTACGCACAGAATACTACTACGGTAAGTTTTTCATTACACACGCGTGTGTTATATTTCATTAAATCGCACAGATTCTAGAAAATATCTAATATCACTATTTCAATAACCTAATTACATAATCAATGTTTAATATTATTATATTTTATTTTGTATTTGACAAGTCACACTAAAATAGTTAATCAATATTAATATTTACTTTAATTTTTCTTTTAATTTTATTTTCAGACATCTATAGGTGAATGGGGGATTTCACGATTTTTTGATTTTACCTCTCGCTAAGAGAGGTATTGGATTCATGCTAAAATTCTCATATTCAGATTTTAGTGAATAAGCACGATTTAAGGTCCCTAGAATCCGATTATAACATTTTAAAATGTCTGTGTGTGTGTGTGTGTGTGTGTGTGTGTAAGTGTGTATGTGTGTGTGTGTGTATGTCTGGATGTTGTAGGGACGATTCCTCAAAAACTATAAGACTTAAGATCTGTTTAACTATGGATTCTTCAATCTGACATTCCTAGGAAGAGCTGAAAAGGTTTTGGTAACAATTGAACAACCGGAAGTAGTAGTTTCTTAGAAGAATTCTTCTAAATATAATATTTTAGAAATTTATGTTATTAAATATTGAAGAACATAAAATTCTCCATCTAATACACTTAAAATTTGTATTATATCTTGTATAGATTTAGATACACTATAATATATAGAGTAATCTAATCGCAGAGGCTAAGGCACTGAGGAAACCAGTTGACAAATTCCAACGTTTATAACATAGTTTGTAAATGACACATGTCAGTGTCAAAAATCAACAGTTTTAGTGACATTCTGATAGCTTTTTCTGGGTAGTACATTTAATCTTTCTTATTGTTTTATTAATTAAATCTTTGAAATTATAGGTAAAATGCATATATCTATCAGAAATACCGCCAATCTGGTTAATGAATTGGAAGAATCTCTCACATTTAGGAACTTCCTCATACAATAAAAAATAGATATAATTAGAATTACATGTGTGCAGAAAACATGTTAAATACAATAAAAAACAATATTTGGGTAAAGCTCTGTAATTTTTCGTTATAAAACGACGGTTCGAAAGCGAAGTGCAATACAATACTTATTACAATATGGAAATGGCGAGAGGTTTTGTGCTGGCCACAACAGATTTTTTTTATATGTTATAGTATTTTTAAATTCAGATATTTCTTAAATTTTCTTTTATTTAAATTCGGCTTCTTGTGGAAGAAAAAAATAGCAAATATTTGGTGTCCACCGTTTCCCGCCTTACGACGTAAGCGAAGCTAGTGGTGGAGAGCAATGGCATGTTCTGTGTTGTGCGGCTAAGTTTATATCGCTTTATAATTGAAAATTTCATTTTGTTCTTATTTCCTTTTCTATTACTTATCTTAAATTTTGTATATTGTAAGTTATAGTTTATTAGTATTTAAGTATTTGTAAAAATAATAGCGTGTAGCCGTATAACCACCATAACGAAATACTCAGTGGAACAGTCTGGCAGTCACTGGTTTGTTGATGGGAACGCCACTTACAGTGTCGGACAATAAAAGAGATCCGGGTTCTGTAGCATCATCAAGCCCGGAAAAATCCGCGCATTTTGAAAGAGTATAATATATTCTGGCATTTATAAACAAAAGTTATAAAACATGTAGAAAAGAAATTTGTGTCAATAACACAGGTATATGGGAAGAAAAAATTATGTATATAATTTATATAAAAATTCGATATGAGTGGAATCCCCTATTTATATTTCATGAGGCTAGTGTGAGGTTGACATTTATCATGACACAATTCAGAGCGAGCCTCTACTGAACTAACGAAGGTAAGCAAAACAAAAAAATACTAGCATAAAATTCTTTTTTACTTTTAGATACAAAATGTCAAGTAACATTGAAATTCTTACACCACTTGATGTAAGAGAAAAGGCTAGAAGTGCCACATACATTTTGATTGTTACCAGAGAAATCTCGTGCGAGATACAAGAATACTTATTTCAAATTTGTGGATAAATAATATTAAATTATTCTCTGAAAATGTGTTGTTAGCATATGTTGAGGATAGTTCGATTAAATTCGAACCAAATTCGCTCTATGTTGACAACAATTATTAATGTGAACAACAATACATAGACATAGGAAAACAATAGTTTTACTAAAGCAAAAATCCAAAGGTTTTAAAAACAAAAACAAAAGGCAAAAGTTCTAAATACAAAATATATTGACAATTATTATTATTATTATTATTATTATATGTAATAACAATGAGATATAATAAAAGTAATAAAATATGATTATAAAACACGTCTATGTAAAGCATATTTTTTTTTTTTTTACTTATTGAGGTCGTAGAAAAAGTATACAATACTTGAGCTGTACAAGCAAATAACGCGCTGTATGATTGCAACACGCCACTATATAGCTCGTGAGCAACTTTCATATAAAGTACATCTATAATGCAGAATATGGCCATAATGTGGCACGTTTTTGGTCCGCCATTACTGCCCAATTGTTATTTGTGTTTTTGCGCAAATTATTATATATTTTCGTGGCTATTTGCTTTATTTGAATGTAAAACATATTTAGGGTATATTCCAAAAATAAAATATAATAACCAAAACCATGGTTTCGGTTACCGACTGGTTCTAGTCACGTGACTATTATTATTGAAACAGTTCGGTTTCATTCGCGGGTGATTCGTGGAAACCCTAAAATTTTCTTTCAAAACATTACGTCTATCATTTTCATAATCCTAAATTATGGAGTGGAAAATTAAAATACGTATAATCTAAACCGTAGAAAATGGATACAAACATCAAAGAGTCAATAAATAGTAACTAACCGCACTAACCTATAAAATCTGACATCTTATGAAAAAGGACAGAAGATGTTAACGGCAAAACCGAGGAAAAATCATGGTTGCGTTGGTGCGCTTCGGTTGCACCCATTTTAACCGGAACCATGTTTCATAAATGTACAATTTTTACCATTTGATATTATTGGAACACTTTTGGTTGACTACGGTTAAAATTTGTTATTTTTGGAATATACCCTTAGATATAGTTTTAATATTTATGTAAAATGTAATACTTTTATTTTATTTACTTGTGTATTTCGTTAAGATACAGACCACAATTACAAGACAATGTTGAATGAAAACAGGTAAAAATTACCAATATTAAGCACAAACATTTAAAGTTTTAAAAAGTGTAGAATATATCATTATTATGTTAATAATAATCACGTATATTAAATTAGATGTAATAATAACAGTATCTTAAACTCTACATAACCTCTAAATCAGTCAATAATAATAATAATAATAATAATAATAATAATAATAATAATAATAATAATTGTATCTGGAAAATAAATTAATAATTTGTGTACTCCTGAAGTGTAATGCGAACTTTACAATTGGTGCTTAGCAAGTGTAACCTACTTTTTACGCTTACTGTATAGTAACTTGTCTAACTATGCGGTAAAATAATAAAAAAAAAACACTGAGCGTTAATGGGCATTTAGAAAAAAATCATCTTTACTATAATAAAGTTCATGTAAAAAAGTACTATCTACATATGTTATTTTTTGAATTTAACATTTTCTATATTTAAAACTAATTTATTATGTAAACCAAAATAAATCACGGCAGCGACATCTGTCATTATTGTAAATTCCGCTGTTGCCGACATAGTCATTGATCGATATACTTGTCAAATACGCGAAGCGAACACTGCTCAAATGTCAAATATCGACACCTACCTATTATTTATTACGAAGAAAACATGAGCAGATAAATATATTATCAATCATAAACAACGTCTATTATTACAAATAAATTTTCGCTAGAAGAAGAACTCTAATGAAGTAAAATCAAATTTGGAAATTGACTTAAACCCAGTATTTTAAACTATCCCTTTTCAGAAATACAACCTATCTCATTGAAAAAAGTCGTGCAAAAAGTTTGATATAATTCTCGTGCGTGAAGTATTTTACAGCACTCCGGCCAATAAAGGACTCTCCATAATGCTATAAAATATAACTTACACGCACTCGAATGTAAATAACTATTTCTTAACTTTATAAATTCATAATGTAATTATTTAATATTTATTTATAATATGAAATTACATTTCTTACAAATAAATACGGAAATGCGTTCTTATTATGTGTGTGTGCGTGCATGTGTGTTTGACGATTTATTCTTCCACGATATCGCTTTATTAAACTTTCAAAAATTTCTATTTTCCGTATTTAAGCTTTTTGCATTAATATAAAAAGTTGATTAGATTTTGGGTAACATTGGATAACCAGAAGTGGTACTTTACTTGAAGCCCATAACAGGTTTTAATCTTAAAATTTTAATTTTTTTTTTTTTTGTAATTTGTTATATGTAATTATTCTTCAGCTCCCTCATTAAAAATTAATCTCATTTTTTTTCACAATGCACGCAAAGCTGTATCAAAATGATTTTCCACTTTTGAATTTTTATGAAGAATTTGATACCTATTGGCCTATTGATAATAAATTGTAAATCATTATTTGTAAATTTTTTATTGTTATGAAAAATTCCATATAAAATTTGTCGTAACATAATTAGCTATCCTTGTGAATATATCATTAATTTTTATATCCTTTAATTATTGATTGGCGAAACAAACAATTCCAATGTGAAATTCTAACTGATTAATTTTGAGAAACATTTATAAGGGTATAAAATATTTATTGCGAAAAGAAAAATGACCTGTTTGTGATTGTAATTAAAAGTATACGTAATTAAAACAACACAAATTATAATCAATATCGAATTTAAAATAGATGTAGAAAGAAAAGATTATAACTTAGTGCTATTAAGGAACAAAAAATAAAAGTTGTTTCCAATAACAAGAAAGAAAATCGAATTCTAATTACCATAAAAAGAGCTGAAATTAAAATGCAAGCCTTTTTGTACTTGCTATTTTATCTTAATTAAGTTTTCTCGTCTACCCTAGCAAAATTCTTTCTAAGGAAATTAACTAAAATTAATTTTTTTAACAATTATTCAATAAACACTTTAACCTTATTTAAACCAGTTGTAATAAGTACAACGAACGTCGAAATACCGATGCACGAATTTAACACTTGCAAGAACAGTATGACCATGTATTAGTTTCCATTAATTTTTTTAAAAATTATCAAAATATTATTTATAAACTATGTACGATGTATCTATACATACATTTACCAATCGGCTCTGAATTATCAACAAGAGATGAATTAGAAAGTCAAAATCAGCAAATTACTTATACTTTTGGAATAGGCTGATGGCTGAGCACAACAACGCGAACAAACGTTGCAGACAGCAGGTAGTGTCACAACGCGGGAAACAAAACCAAACCAATGGCACTCAATCGGATACCACAGATCAGAGCGGAAACCCGTACGATTTTTCGTTGTTGTTGTGGTTGTTGTTGTTAAACGTCTGACTACTGGTGCACTTAGGGCAGCCTATTGAAATTGTTACGAGGGCTGTCATGAAGTATAACAGCTCAGGCATTTGCAATTTCAAGCAAGGGTAAATGTAGAAGGCAATTTTTTTTTATATCAAGTGTCGAAAAAGACTTGATACGTAAAAGTGCAGTTTAACCTACGAGACTTGCCGAGTGCGGAAATCTGTACGTGGTACGTGGATGTAATCTTTTTCATCAGGTATTATAAACAGCAAATTTCCTACAACCGATAATTTAGAAAATCACTAATATATTATCGATTTTATTCTGCAATAACGATATTTTACACTTTACAACGTTACCTAGGCGTTGCTGTGGTATGCTTGTTGATTGCTCATTACTTCATTTTTCCAGATTACTTATAAATATTTCACACTTCACTATTTCAACCAAATTTCTTCAAAATCGTCTAAATTAAAATATTACGTTAATATCTTTCTTCGATTTTTGCCACAGTTAAAACAGACAGTAAGGTTAGTTTGCACTGCGAGATATTTAAATTGCTGTCACTGTCAGTTTGCTTAAACGAAACGCACTTGTGCTGCACGTTTACCAAAAAGCAATTGTTATATATTGACCTCCTTTCTAGGCAGTAATAATTAGGTAATCGCGCTGTTCTCTAACTCAGTGGTTAATTTTTAGCAACTGGTTAAAAAATTATCCAATAGATATTGATCTGGCAACTAAAAATCCAATTTTTTGTTATATACCAACATACCTGATTGGCTGAAAATTTGACCATTTGTTAAAAAGTAACCACTGACTTACAGAATAGGCCTAAATAGCACAGAAATATAACAGTTGTAAGAGAAAATAATAATACAACAAACATTGGTCTTCTTTCCTGCTTCTACTAGCTCCATTTTAACATTTTTAGTTTTGCAACAAACAAAAGCCTTTATAAATATACTTGTGCGAGTTAGAATAAATAAATACCTATACGAGTATGTACAATTATTATAATTAATTAGGTGTTCACAATTACTGGAAATCTCAGTCAAACAGGATTTATTCTCTTACATAACCGACGTTTTAGTACTCTTGTACCTTCATCTTACAAAAATTGACATATGTACACAAAATACGTTTGTTTCTGCATTGTTTTTCATCTTACGAAATTTCAGAAAAGGCACATGCATACAGACATGTACACAGTTTGCTCTCAAATTCTTCTACATAAGATTCTGCCTTTACAGCTATGTTCTCATCAAATTAACAATAACATAAAATTGCGCTTTTAGTTACTTCAAATTGCTTAAGCCCATAATAAAATAGTACATATACCTATTAAAAGTTATCTGCCTAACTAATAGCCATTTAATTTTTAATGTCCAATTAACGAAAAGAGTTCACATAAAATTTTTAACTGCTTTGTTAAAATGACAAGTAATTTTGATACACTTTTTTTTTGTTAAACGCGCATTAAAACTTAAATGACTACGTAATACTAGCCATTAAACTGTCACTGCATTTTACAAGGAATTGACGTTTTACATCTGATATAAACTGAATGTATTATTGATCTGAAATTAGTAAATAATTTTTAATCGTTTTTGAGTCAAAATTTTTTTTCATTTACAAACATTGTAATTTTAAATGGAAAATTTTGAGTTAATATTTTTAACAAAAGGCGGAGTAATGCAACCATTTACATTTAAATTTTATTTTAATTTACATTTACAAATTAAAATGTTGAACATATTTTGATTTTATTTTTAAATGTATTAATTTTATTAAAAATCGTAAAAAGATACGACAAAGAAAATATGCAGTTAGTCCAATCAACAAAGCTCATATAGGAAAAGGATACAACAAAACATAACCCTATACCCACAGGTACTCGAAAACGCAAGCACCGTTTATATTTTCATTTGAAAGATAAAAGTTGGTCATTAAATAAATTAAATGAGAATGAAAGATAAAAAGAAAACGTAAGTGAGGATGATGCATGCATGGCTTCATTCTGGATTATATACATTTTTGAAAAAAATTAAATTAATGTAAATGTAAATTCTTGCATAAATCCGCTAATCCGCATAAGTATCGAAGTTAAAAAGACCTTAATTATTTATAACTATGTGTTTGAAAATATTTAAGCATCAAACGACAAAAACAAATTAAAATCCAAATTTAATGAGGATGCAAAAGGGGAACAGTTTAACTAACCTACTATACGATTTTTTACCTCTCGCTGAGAGGTATTGGAATTATGCTAAAAATCGCATATCCAGATTTTAGTGAATAAGTACGTTTTAAGGTCCCTAGAATCAGGTTATAACATTTTTACGATGATGACCGTATGTGTATGTGTATGTGTGTGTGTGTGTGTGGGTGGATGTTGGAGCCACGGTTTCTCAAATACTATAAGACTTAAAAAATATTTAACTGCAGTTTCCTTAATTTGACATTCCTGGCTCCTGGGAAGAGCTGATTAGATTTTGGTAACAATTGGACAAACGGAAGTAATAGTTTCTTTAAAAAAATCTTCTAAATATATTTTTTTTGGAAATTTTTGTTATTTCGAATTTTGAAGAACATAAAATTCTCCATCTAATACCCTTAAAATTTTTATTACATCTTTGATTTAGAAATAAAGACACTAAAATAATCTAATGTAATACATCGCAGAGGCTGAGGCACTAAGGAAACCAGTTGACAAATTCAAATTTTTATAACATGGTAATGTTTATAACATAGTTTGTAAATGACAGATGTCAATGTCAAAAATCAACAGTTTTAGTGACATTCTGAAAGCTTTTTCTGGGAAGTACATTTAATCTTTCTTATTCTTTTATTAATTAAATATTTAAAATTTTAGGTAAAATGCATACATATATCCATCAAAAAAGTCGCCATCTTGTTAATGAATTGGAAAAATCTCTACAATGAAAACGATGGTTCGATAGCGAAGTGTAATACAATACTTATATAACATAAAATGGAAATGGCGAGAGGTATTGTGCTGGCAACAACAGATTTCTTTATTCGATTTAAACAGCGAAAACCACAATTAGAAACTTTTTTCCCAACAATGTTAAGTGATGCGTATTCATCTTGTACAATGATGCACAAATAAGAAAAAATAGAGTTGGTCAACTCTTGCTCACATTGCTTTAAATTGCAGCATTTCTTTTTTGCTTTTTCTGTTTCTCTTAAGACTCTTCTTTCCTGCAGTATCTTATCTACCTGTTCTTTTCTTTTCTTTAGGGTTTTTCCTCTTGCTTGCCTTAATCTTGATTTTAAATCTTCTCTAGTTATTTGACTTTTTATTAACTTTAAACTAATTCTTTATATTTTGATAATAAAATACAGTATAAATATAAAACATGTTAAATATTTTATATATAACAAGTTGAATTTTGTATTTTAAATCTATTACTAGCACTAGTTATAAATTTTATAGCGGTGTTTCAAATTTAAAAAAAAATAACTAAAAATTTAATTAAAGAAGCTAAAAACAAGTGTTCAAGTTTATGTATACAAAATCCCACTAATGCTTTTGTACGTATGTATGTATTTATGCTCTTACTACCTTTTCGTGCAAATACTTACGAGTATCTCTAAAACGAAGCATTTGTGAGGTTTTGTTTACATAAACTTGTCCAGTTGTTTTTCGGTTCTTTAAATTTTTGTTTTTTAATCTTGGGACATCATCTATATATTTATGTACTAATAGTTATATTACTATTGTTTAAGTTGTTGTTGTTGTAAGTAAATTAAAAATTCAACTTATACATAAAATGTTTTGGAAATATACCGGGCCATAGGCGTTTAACATAGACAAAAATGCTTCAAATAAATAATGTAGAGAATTAAATTCAGCATCTATACCAAAAGTCGCATTTTCTTTTGCATCCTTGGTTACCGAGAAAATTGAATTTAAAATTTTATAAAACTTACTTCTTTATAGTGTTAGCCATGATATTGAAAAAAATCTCAAACAAATATTATGACATTTTGTCTGTCAGAAATTATAAAATATAGTTTTCATGAAAATAATACTACTCAGTGATTTGTATCTTCTCTTCCTGTTCATAATTCTCCATTTTCAATAATGATAACTTAAACGGAGCTTTTCTAACAGATAAAATATGTCACGGTTCTGACAAGGTAAAATGTCATTATATTTATTTGTAATTTTACCCATCAAAAACGCTCAGCTTTGAGTTAGCATTGCTGAAAATGGAGAATTATTTACAGGAAGAGAAGATAGTAAAATATTATTTTGATGGAAAACATATTTTTAATTGACAGGTAAAATGTCATAAAATATGTTTGAAATTTTATTTTAATACTATAGGTAACACTATAAAGAAGTAACTTTTATAAAATTTTAAATTCAATTTTCTCGGTTACCAAAGATGCAAAAGAAAATGTGACTATTGGTGTAGATGTAGAATCTTCTAGATTTATTTAAATCATTTTTGTCTAAAATTAATAAGCCACTTTTGCGCAAGAAATAACTGTTTTCCCATGTTAAACGCCTATGGCCCGGCTTACGGGTTACACCCGGTATAATACAAATTCCTTCATTTAAGTTTGTTTGTTTAATCATGGAACTCCCTATACATTCACTAACAACTCTGTACATGTTTCCTGTCATCATTTATCTTTTATTTAATGAATGTAAAGTATTATTTCATTGTTTGAAAATGGCTTCAACCACTGTTTTGAAAGTAAGGTACATATATCATTCTTAAATCGCGATATAAGTACGAGTATATATTATATATATATATATATATATATATATATATATATATATATATATATATATATATATATATATATATTTTACGGGCAGTGTTGGCTGAGGCTTACTGTCGGTGGTGAACAAGATATCGGAGTTCGATTTTCGCTGCCGCAGTGAAGAATTTTGCGTTTATTCTTAAATTTGTGATGCTGCAGGCCCCGCATACTTGCACACAGAGCTGGGCAGTAACTAGTTACTTTAGTAACTTAGTTACTAACTAGTTACTTTTACGTAACTTGTAACGTAACTTAGTTACTTTTTAAAATATGGTAACTGTAACTGTAACTTAACTTGCTGCGGAAAAGTAGTTGGTAACTTTACGGTTTTTAGTTACTAGTTACTTGAGTAACTTAAGTTAATTAAAGTAACTCAGAAATTAGAATGTAACTTAAGTTGGTCATTAAATGTTAAATTTGACTTATAAAATATATTATTTTCGAATGTTTTCCTCGTTTACAAATGATACGTTTTAATAAATTATAATTAAACTGCCACTAAATCATCAAAATTATTCCAATTTTCAGGTTATACAAAAAATAGTGTATTTTGTTCGTTGTTCAAAGGGTTGCAAGACTTGAATTCGTCTCATTTTTGAAAATTTCCTTCTCACAAGATAAAATGTCACTTTTAATTTTTATATTATATTATAATGTAGGTCCGCAGGGCCTTTTTATCAGATTTTTGGACCCTAGGCCAAATTTTTTTTCGGACCCCCTCCCTCTTTTTAGTAAAAAACAAGTACGTACAAATATTTGTATAATTATTATAATATAAGTTTATTTATTAAAGAAAAATAAAAATTGCCTGCTGAGAGAAAAGCTGATCAATTATACAGTACCGCATGCTCGATTCTAGTTTGAGGTGAAATTTTAGCGTAATATTTTGTTACTCCTCTCTAGGGCCGGTTGGCGATTTTGCCGGGTCTCGGGAATATGTTATTAGCGTAGCGGGGCCCCAAATATTTATAAAAAGATACTTTTTCATCAAATTTTCTTAGACATTTGAATGTGCGGGGCCCATGTGAGCGCGGGCCTCAGATTGAAAATCGACGTCTGATCCGAGGTTTCCAATAAATTAATCATTATCCACTAATAAGTCTAGGACATAATATCTCCATGTTTTATACATTATAATGGTCATGTAATGTTAGAAAGAAAGTAGATTATATCTTGGTATAAGAAATCAAAATTGAAAAATAAATTAATAAATTTTTAAAAAATCACAGCAACCGGGCCCTGCGGGCCCCTTTTAAAGCGGGCCCTAGGCTGTGGCCTTGTGAGCCTAGGAGGTAATAAGGCCCTGTAGGTCCGTTAACATTAACAATAATAATCTAATTGGGTGTTACCAAGCAATAACGTTAAAATTTAGGTTAACGTAGTTAGTGCAAAAACTCCCTGATATCTATACTACACAATAACTAAGTCAACAGTCTAAGTCTTCTCTTCACGCCATTAAAAGTAGTTAAAAAGTAACTCAAGGTAACTAAGTTACTTTTAATGAGTAACTAGTAAATAACTTAGTTCTTTCGCCAAAGTAACTGGAACTTAAGTAACTTAGTTACTTTTTTTCGGAGGTAACTGTAACTGTAACTAGTTACATTTTAAAAGAAACTTGCCCAGCTCTGCTTGCACACAGGCAGTCGAACCGGACCCTAACGCGAATCCAAACCTTCAATTTCAATTTTAAAAGAGCTGAATTCGAATTCGATCTGATATTTTATAACAGGTTACAGGTTACGTTACCCGAAAACCGAAATATATGTACGAGTTAAACTGATGCCATCTAGCATAACAATTTTAAAGTTTGAGTTTAAACTTTAAATAACCGACCGAGGTGGCTTGGTGGTAGCGTACTAGCTTATGCCAGCGGCATTGGTAACTTTGAAGTCGTGGGCCGAATTCAGCACTCTTCTTTAAGTTAGTGATCGTCTCTAGTAACCATGGAAACAGCTTGCATCTTTTTCTTATTAATGCATCATTGCATATGTCTCACTTTATTTTCTTATTTTTAGATAAGCTTCTTTAGTTAAAGAGTACTGAATTCGACCCAGTGAACCGAATTCAGCACTTTTCATTAACTAAAGAAGCTTATCTAAAAATAACAAAATAAAGAGAAACATATGCATATGCAGTAATACATTAATAAGAAAAATATGTAAGCTGTTTCTAAATATTATTGGCGGCCATGTTTTTAATGAAATAATTTCCTAGTTCAAAATCCTACAACTATGCGCGCAACAAAGTTAGGCTTGTAGCTGAGTTGGTTAATTCTATTTTCAAAATGTAAACTGCATACTAAATACTCTTTTTTTAATATTGTAGAATCTACATTTTAGAGATTTCGTTCGCAAGCTGTAATCCATAGTTTACATCTAAAAAGATTTAATATTTTCATTTATTGTATTAAATTAATGCAAAATACACCTTTCTGATTCTGTAGGAAAAGTAAAAAGAATAATATCCTTATTTCTGCATCGTGAATTATTGCACGATTTCACTGCACAGTGGCTTTTATATTTCATATTTGTTTCGTAAACTACAACGGCACACTAAAAATACGCCATTTTAAAAACGAAATATACCATGCGCAAACAATCTGCGCAGTTCAGAATAGACCATTTGCACTGGTGTTGTGCGCATGATTAGAGTGAGAGACCCGAACTTTCATGTGAAACTAGTTACATGTCGTTGATGAAATGGGCAGATAACTTCATAGTTGTTTATGCCAAGCTGTCATCTCTGATACCAAATAAGAAGTATGTTTGTCTTCATTAAAAACATGGTATATTGCTGTGTTCCGGGGTGCAAATAGAAATCAAATGAAAACAAAAATATGTCTTGGCATTTATTCCCCCCGGACAAAAAGATGAAAGAAGACTGGGTTAAAAGAATTAACAGAAAATGTGAAAACTGTGGTGCAAAATTATCTTCATGCAAAATATCTGCGAATGTGGTACTATAATATCGGCCTATTTTAATTCTTCATGCAAGGTTTTTAAACTTGTAGAAGTCACCGGAATGTTTTTCATTTTACGCAATTCGGATCTTCTATTATTTATATTTCTTACTGTAATGTCTGACGATTTCCTTGGCGAATGTTTAACAAAATTTAAATTATTGAATGTCTTTAAAGGATAATTTTTTGATGAACCGTTTTCGTACTGCCTAATTTTTTGACGTACAAGATATATCCTGTGGTATCACAGATCACAGTTAAGTTTTCACGTCTACAATCTACTAGGTACCAAAACAGTGTTAACGAATATTTACATTTTCCTGTGACACCGCGCAGGGCACTCACATTTTGAGGAAATGATGCTCCCTGCCGTACATATTTTTGCACAGACATTATATTTGTTTTTCAGTTTCATTTCTGCTTCTACTGAACCTTTAATATTTACATATTTATCTTTTTGTTTGTATAGCAGCACAATATTGCAAATTTTTTGGGCTTTAAACATTTTATAGCCGGCAGAATAGCCTTTTTTACATTTCTCATCTTCTGCAAAACTATTAATTTTCCCGTCATTAAAGTGGAAATTTTGTCAAATTTTTGGTCCAGTTTCCGTCATTTGTAGGACTCCTACAAATAAACATTGTTTTAAAATAAAAAAATAAAAACAAAGGTCAATATTTTTACATTTTATTCATCTTTGCACAGTTTGTCGGCCATTTGTCGGCGACGGCTGACAGGGACAGCTGACAGTGTTAAGGTCATGTTGAGAGTACAATTTGAACATTTGAAGTTTCAAAAATATGCAGTAGATGTCTCATTCTCACTTCAAATGGTCTATTCGCCCCATCGAAACTCGAGAGTGTCACATCTGTATACGGTGGTAAAGAAATCCCAGGGTTTGATCTACCAAGAAAAATATGGTGTAAACTGAATCGTATCCGAACGGGTCACGGTAGAAGTAATAACAGGCTTCATCTCTGGAACTTACGTGACAGTCCGGCCTGTGATTGCGATGCCGAAAGAGAAACAATTTCACATATTGTGGAAGATTGCCCAATTAGTAAATTTTCCTTTTTATATGTATATATGAACGAAAGATTACATGTTATCATTAATATGAAATTATTTCTTTATATATTAATCAAAGGCATATTGTGATGAAGATATGTTAGGCAAAGGCACATTCGTGATTAACGCACTACATTGGAAACAAACGAATTTCTGTGAAGACTACGACTAAACGACTTTTAAAATAGCCGATTAGTTGGTAGTCGGTTAGTCGGCCAAAACCGTAGTCGGTACATCGCTAGTAATCTTTCTTAATTAACGACAGCAAAAATTGTCGATCTAGTACAAGCTGATTAGATTGTTGTGAATTTAGATAAATTTAATAATACCCGTTCATTCTTTTAGCTGTAATAACCACTGAATCTGTTTGAAAATATATGGATAATCAAACTAACTCATCAGTTATTATGTACAATTATATAATTTCAAATAATTATTGAATGTATAAATTTACGTAAAAACATGCATATGAAATATTTATAATAACATTTGCAATATGAAAACATTGTATTTATTTCTAATATTACTTGTCAAAGTAATTAATTTTTCCATTTGTGGATTGTGGGTAAGATATTACTTTTCCATATGTCTGATGAAAGTAAATAATAAACAACAAATGTTTGTGAATTAGTCGACAAAGACAAGCTATTTCTTCATAGAACGACATGAACTATGTGAATTACCACCAACAAATTCACCTTATAAAACTCATTCGATTGGCACTCGGTATTATAATCACGTTTCTTATTTATATGAAGAGTTTGAATATACAAGAGATATTGACATGGATCATTTTAAGGTAATATCTTGCAATTATACAGTGTAAAGTCAGTAACTATCCGTAATGCAGGTACTCGTATGAATTACATTTTTCAAAATTTCAATACAAATAAAAAATAGTGCTGATTGATTGTGCTGTCACTTCTTGTTGAAACATTTTTAAAGATGTATTTTAAAGGAATCAGGGCCGGTTTTACATAATAGGCTAACTAGGCTATAGCCTAGGGGCGCCAGCTGTTGCTGGGCGCTAAGAAAAATAATATGATATAAAGATAAAACGCATCAAACAAAAAAAAAAAAAAAAATTTTGAAAATACTTTCTTAGTTTCTATGTACATATTCGGCTGCACTTACTCATGTTCGCAGAACATACCAAGGAGTCAATAGGATATAGAAGAATAATTTCCCAAAGAATACATTCAATTTAAAGAGGTTATAGCCAATCTAAATGTTGAATGTATTTCTGTAACGGAGATATTAATTTTTATACAAGATAAAAAGGAAAATCTCCCGCTATTTAATTTTTATTAATTTAAATACATACCTACGTATTTACTAATGCTGCAAACTACAGGTGTCTCAATAAGCTTGCTCACTATTGGTAACTTTTTTATTTGAAGAGATACGAGGTTGGTTAAATTAGCAAAATTGTGCCATTTTATATTAGAAAATTGGTCATGTAGACAAAATAAAAATTGTGTCAGCGGTTCCCAAAATTTGGGACAGAATATATATTTTTTAAATAGAACTATATATTTTTTATTATCTCATTGGAAAGATAATTTTTTTCTCTTTCCAATAAGGTAACATTGTTTATGTACAATTTTTTTCAAATAAACGAGTTATTTACGTTTAAAGATAAAAATTATTTTTTATTAGTTTAGGTCCAGTAAACTATGGAAACAATTGCCTTTTATAAAATTATTATTTTATTAATTTATTTTACAGTTATAACAAAACAAAGAAAATATTCAAATTGAAAGCCATTATTTCTTTCGCACATTTAAACTCTTTTGGAAAGAGAGCCGACCGTTCTACGTAACTGGTGTCTAGATATAACTTTCCATATAGCACGATCATATCTAACTTTTCTTCATTTGTAAAGTTATTAAACATTATTAAACACAGAGAACTTTACGGAGAAATTATTAAACGTAAAATCAATTGTTTCCATGGCTTACTTCACTAAAAAACTAATAAAACAGTTTACAAAATTTAAATTTTTAATCGTAAATAACTCGTTTATTTGAAAAAATTGTACATAAACAACATTACCTTATTGGAAAGAGAAAAAAATACTCTTTCCAATAAAATAATAAAAAATATATGGTGCCATTTAAAAATATATATATATTGTCCCAAATTTTGAGAACCGCTGACGCAAATTTTATTTTGTCTACATGACCAATTTTCTAATATAAAATAGCACAATTTTGCTCATTTAACCAACCTCGTACCTCTTCAAATAAAAAAGTTACCAATAGTGAGCAAGCTTATTGAGACAGCCTGTTTATTATGTTCCATTGCATATAGCTATTGCTTTATTTACTGTTATTTTTTTAAAATGTCACCATTATTAATTTCAAGTGATTAGTTTTTTAACATTGATATTTACCTGCAAGTTACATACATTTGAAATATGAACTATGTAACAAAGGAAATAATTTTTTATTTTCATAATGACATAAAATGCGAAAAATAGCATTTAATAGTATTTCTTGAAGAAAAAAATCTAATGGTTTCTTTCCATATTAGAATAATCCATATACGACGATTTCAGGTAAATGCAGTATAATAATTATTGTACATATAAGATAATTTGGGTACGTATACGATATATAATAATAAATTTGAACGTAAAATAACAAAAAATATGTACATGAAGAACAAGCGAACATTACTATGAAAAAGATTGAAACAAAACATAATTTTAAGTGTTCATTACGATAATCTCAATGTTCGGAGGTTAGTAACATTGAGTATTATATCAAACTGACAGTTACATAAACATGACTTATAAAAACAAAATATTCCTTTCATTTTCACAAATTTTCGATTTCAAATATAATATATACTTAACTCGGCACAGAAGTTCCATTTTATCACTCATATGGTGTATTTTCCTCGACCTTACGGCCTCGACAACTAGATACCATATTCGTGACAAAAAGTTGAACGTTCATACATAAATAACTATTTTAGAATTTTAATTTTTACCTAGAATGTTTTCTGTTTGTCGTAGAAAGGATTATAAAACGCGGCTTTGATATTTTTCTGTTTTAATTTCACAAGTCACAAAATAAGTAGAAAATAAAAACTAAATAAATATTAAAGTTTCTGAAATCTACCGAGTATTATTATTTTTCGTAATTTATATATATATAAATACATGAACGCAGTTGGTCTATCGTTACTCAAACTTTCTTAAGCCCTAGACCTAGGAAATGTACGTTTTCGACTGACTATACAGAGTGTCTCACAACTCGCCCCAGAGCGAATGAGGAAACACGAGACTGCACTCGGATGTGTAATTTCGAACAAAAAAAAAATCTAGCTTAAAAGATATTAGAGAAAAGACGTCTTAAAATTGACCAATCAGAGACCTACACCTTTGACGTGTGTTTGCCGTAATTTTACGTTACTAGGGTTTTATACAAATCAAATCTTCTTTAAAATGTGTGGGCGACTGTAGTTTTCGAAAAATGTCAGTGTCAAATTAAATTTGACAAGGTGAATAAAAAAAGGCAAATTCTTACCATGTATTCAGCCGCTGATTACTTAGAAATGATTATAATATTTTCGTTTAACACATTTTACACAGCTACAGTAAGTCAAACAAATTGTGTAACTCACTAGTAGTATTTTTGAAACCTAGCAACCAGTTTTATTTTGTAATAATATCATCACACCTCAAGATATCCTTCCTGGATTGGTGGATTAAAAAGTGTTGTAACTCCGTTATGCAAGCAGCCGCAAATTATTTTCTTCTATTTGTTGGCAACCTATTGTCGTCGACAAGTGTCAGTTTCGTCTGGGGCGCGAGTTCTGAGACACTTTGTATAGCCGTGCAAAACACCGCTTCCTTCACTTGTTTGCCAGACCTAAATCGACGATCCTTTTATGTTTCCTAAGTGGACTAAACTTTAATAGTCAGAACAGGTAAAACTTAAGTTTTTCGTAGGTATGTATGGGTAAATTATTTCGAGATGTCGTAGGGAGAACGATAACTAATTTTCCGAAGATTTACCATTTCATCAATAGTCACTCGAACTGAGCGAGAGCAACTGGGCAATGGACAACTATGCGAGGGCAACTGGGTGATAGGGAATTGGGCGATGGTCAAGTGGGTGCCGGACATCTGGGTGATAAATAATAGATATGTAGGATTACACAATTATGTATTAGGTTAGGTTATTTATGAAGGTATATTTAGACACTTTTAACAAATTTTACTGTTGCAAAAAAATCCACCAAATTGTATACCCGCTAAGCACGCTAACTTAACCATCGCCTACTTGACTATCACTCCGTTGATTTTCAACCAATGTGACCCACCCAGTTGTCGCGTACCGATAGTTACCTGTTTGTCTAATAAAATCATATGCCTTGCTCATTCAAAGTTGTTATTTGTGACCGTGAGTGGACGTCCAGTGAAAACTGTTCGATCCAATCGTAGAAAATTCATTGTGACAAAACGATGTTCCCTATATGTGTTACAAAAGAAACCATTACACGCTTATCGATAACTAAAACCGGAACATATAACGCTGCTCTCCTTTGGTATAAAAAGAAATCGGAACAGGCTTAATTAACGGCAATGTAGTGTTGATGGAGCTAACTTAGCAATATTAAACCTGCGAAAAAACAACAATACGATCACCTCGATAGTGGCAATAAATACATAGAACTGTATTGTGCATATTTATTGACTTGGACTCACTCTTTATTTACGTACTATAATAATTAAATACAAATATCATATATTTAAGATTGATATTCAAATGACGAGATGTAAAAATAAGGAGACACTAGATACATGCGAGCAAATGACACCGATGAAAATTCAGAGGAACATATGCTTATTCCTTGGCGCAAATAATACCTCCTGGACATCTTATGTGTACAGCTTCGAGCCGCCTTATAAATGTCCATTCAAAAAGGTAATTTTGCACATAACACAGTAGGCCTAGTTAACTTTAGGACACCTGATTTATGACCTTTAAATTACTATGCTGACATATGCATCTTTTTTCCTCAATTTCTATTTAAAATTAACTACAGAAAACTCAGGCATGTAGGAAAAATTTCTGTTAGTACATCAGTTCATCATGGAACTCGTAAATTAACTTCTATACTCGCCGTCAGATGAGAATGGACTGATGTTCAACTTTTTCCCTTCCCCGCACCCTGTGCCTTGCCCTGCGGTGTTGCCGCTTCCTCATTACTTAGCATTTTCAACATTTACTCTGCATAGAAATTTTCAGTTCATAATGCTTTTTGACGGCATTAACTGAAATATAATAAATTTGTGTAGTTATTTTGTTTGTACTGTATTTATAAAAAAAATATTGTTTATTAATATCAAAAAATATATATATTACGCATTGTTATTATATCAATGTTTAAATTTTTGTAATCAGTTATTGTCAATTATTTTCTCTTTGTTTATTACAATGTTATTATTACTTTAAATGATTATAATTCTAAATATGACAGAATTTTAAAAGTTCAACAATTATTATGTAAAAATAAATACCTTAAAGGGAATGAAACCCCAATCTAAAATTTCAGAGGCAATTGCGCTAACCAATGCGCCACTCTGACATTTGAAAATCTTTTCATATTGCATAATAAAAAAGTGAAACAATTATTTATTTGAAAATCTTTATAATTTATTGCAATTTATGCAATAATATTAGAGTAATTAATATAATGTACAATATGTAATGTTTTATTATCATGTTCAATATCAGTGCTTAGTATTCTGCCTATGTCAAGGTTTGCTTGAGACTCCCGATAAATACAATTATACAATAGTGTGTCCCAAAAAGTTTTATATAAATGGAGAAAAAGTTTATCTTACGTTTCACATAAAAAAATATTCTTGATAGAAAGCTCTGCATGACTTGTAGATCCATAATCAAGTACAAAATTTTTAAAATATTGGCCGGAATACAGGAAAAATCAAAATTATGATTTGGAGTGAGAGTAAAATACGTTCAAACTGTAGTGGAGAGCAAAATGTTGTTTGAAATTATTATTAAGTAGCAAAAATTATGCACACTTGTAGATTAGTGATATTCCCAGATAAATATTGTTTGTTCCTGCTCTATTAATCCCGCCAAAATTCATATTACAACTATCTCCCGTAAATGCAATGCATTTATTTGTTAAATCAGTTTTCTTTACTGTTTTAATCAATAAATTATTTATTGTTTCCGATTACTCATCAGGTACAGATTCGAATTCTATCAAGCAATATTTGATACCTGATTCTATGTCAAAATATTGTATCAAGACAGGAAACATTTTAACGGCGCCGTGATTTGAGCCATCAGTACTGACACCTATGTAAGCTATTTGTTTTTCGCTTATATTTCTTAATGTCCTTTCAAATGAATAAGGGGTTAATACCTTATTTTCAACGGCTTCAGTCTTTGTTCTTGCCGAAGAAATTTTACATGCTATTTCGGGATCTGCAAAAATATGCCGAAATAATTTGGTAGAACAGTCGCACGATTTATAACTCTGATGATGTTTGACAGTATAAAACGCAATAGTAGCTTCAGCGGCTAAAATTTTTTCTTCAAGCTTACTGTTCTTACGTAAAGTAGTAAATAGTACAAAAGAGGCAATCCTAAAAAGAGTACGCCTGGTAACTCTACAGTTATTAGATATTCCAAAGCACTCTATCCAGAACGTGTTTAATAAGGATAAATAACACAAAATCAGGCACTCCAAATCATAATTTTGATTTTCCCTGTATTCCGGCCAATGTTTAGGTATCAATTTTAGAAAAATCTAGTAAATGTCATTCTCATTAATACAAAGGTCTTAAATTCCAAATTAAAAATTTAGGGTTATATCTTAATATATTTTTTACGAAAATCTGTTCAGAGCATCAAGTAAAGTATCACTTTCGGTTAATCAATTTTAGCCAAATCTAATATGTTGTTCCCATTGACAAAAAAGTCTTAAGTTTTAAAATTGAAAAGTTTTGGATTATACTTTAATATATTTTTTCATTAAAAACTATTATGAGCTTCAAATAAAGTACCTCTTCTGGTTATCCAATTTTGCCCAAAATCTAATCAACTTTTTGTATTGAAGAAGAAAGCTTAAATACGGGAAATACAATTTTTTGGAAGTTTATTATGAGTTCTTATCCACTGAAAACTTACTACCGAATTTTTTGACCGAAAAGAGTGGTAACCCTTACCTATGGTATGACGGGAGGTAAAAACGTTTCAAAAGGATTGAAAAACTGCATGTAAACTTAGTAATTGACAAGTGACATATACCTACACTGCGACTTTGTCAGATTAGAACGGTAAGGTTTTTCGATTCACTCTTCTTGTCGCAGTGACGCTGGCGTTATAACTTTCGCATCGAAATATTAATAATTATTTTATCCGATATTAATACCATACTGTTATTATGACATAACATAGGCCGTTATTATTGAAAATTTTTTGGTTAAAAAATTATCCAATTGAATCCCTTTATTGCTGACCACATGTGCGAAAGTAACCAATCAAAACAAACTTACACTGATAACTATCCTAAGACAATTATCACTTATGTCACTAAATTGCTAAGTAACAAACAGTTTTTGACATATAATTATAGGTTAATTGTATTAATTTAAAAATGTCATTTTCACGCTGTCAATGAAAATGATAATTTAATCAACAAAATTATAGAAGAAAGCACATCAAAAAATACTGTATTAAATAAAAAACTAAATGTGGGGAATATGTATGGACTTTTGTGTCTTATCTTCTTCTCTTTGGTCTCACTCAAAGAGGTCTCATTCTCAATTCACACTTCACACTGAACATATTCATAGCCACTTTCACGTTCATAGCTACTAGTGACATCTACTAAGCTATGTTAGATACAAAAATTCTGTCAAATACAAATTTTAGGCAAAATTTAATGTTAAAACTGCAAAAAAATATCTCACCGAATACCCCTCGATCATTGATAAATACTTATAATTTTATCACACTTCTTCAAGCACGTTGCTTTTAGATAACATCACCTCCGCCTTCGGCGTCGGGCTGTTACCAAGCAACGCGCTTTCGGTAACTGTCATAAAATTATTTCGTAATTATCAATATCCTCGGGATATTATAGCTGATAACAGTCGCCCACAATTAAGGATCAGGAGTTCCTAGAAAAATAACAGCATATTGATGGACTGTTGTCTAGGAGAATTTATAAATTAATCAAAAGAGTTGTTTAGTATGACAGAAATAGAAAAATTTTATTATTCCTAAATGTGTAAATTTTATGTTATTATGAAAAATCTTGAACGCCACACGGCCGATATGCAAATAACGAACTCGACTGATTATAAACCGCAGCCGCGTCCGTTATTTGCCTCATATCGGCCTAATGACATTAATAACTATAAACAAAAAAATGCAAATCGAAATTTTGACAGCAATATTCTCCTTCTCATTTGACATTTCGTTTGGATACGGTTTTCAATTTAAGAAAAACTTAAAATTTAAAGGTCTATTACTAAAATATGTAGTTGTTTAACATATCCTTTGGCAACTGTAAAGTATCACTCTTTTTAACATCTGACAAAGGCTAGTTTACTGCCGTTTTTACTTAGCACATAAATTTAGTGTATTATTTGTAGCTTCATAAAAAATAATTTTTGGTATCTCAATCGCTCATTTCCTTGGTTAACAAATTAAGTTTTTAGTTATATAATTTCCGCTTTAAGGTTTATAAATGATTTCGACAGCGAATTTGGTGGCCTCGGTTGCAAACCTCAGATTCGGCAAAAAAGATCACTATTACAGCCTCAGTACACACATAAGTATGAAATATGAACCCTGCTATAATTGTAATAGAAACTTAGGATTTATGACATCTTTTTCTTGTTTTTATCTACGTATTAGTACGTTGTATCTTGTTCAGAATTTAGGTACTTAAATTTAACTAGGCTTATTATAAGAATAAGTATATTGGTATGTATGCTGCACTCGCTTTTGTAAAAAAAAATATTATTGTTTTTGCAGGGAAGATATATTCAGAGAAATGGTACAATCGAAACAAGTCTGGCATATTTGATCCCTGTAGAGAAATATTATTGGAAAGCAAAAATTTTTTATTATGAAAGAAACAAATACTTTTTGGTCAAATGTATAGAAGGTACAATTAGAACTTATTAATTTTAAAGGTCAAATACAAATTAGAAACTGTTGCTAATGTTAAAAGTGTCTTTTATTAATTGATTCAACGTGCCTTTCCTCATTTCCTATTCTTATTTACAGCATTTCTTTCACTCAATCTTTCTTTATATAAAAATGATCATCACTATGCATGCAATGTAATATTCAGAAAAGAGGCAAAGAATATGCTGGGAGGCGATTCATTTGCTTGTGCCTAAAATGGTCAGCATTATGATTATGAAAGAGGAGTTAGTAAAATAGAATTGCAATTTAGAAAGAACACGTGTAACAAAATCAGAACTAATTCCATCGGCAAAACATAGACTTTAACAAACGAAACCACGAATATTCAAAAACTATATAGTATAAATAATTTTCCTTCATTGAACTTTTATTTTATATATTGTACATTCACATTCACGTAACTCAAAATTTATTTTATATTAACAATGTAGTTTTTGAAGCATTATCTTACTTATAAGTAAGATACATAAAATAAATACATTAGTTTCAATATTCTTCACACAAAAATCATGAAAGGATATACATATTCGTTTGCCCGTAAATTGGACAACACAATGATAACCAGCCAGAAATATTTTATGGAAGGTTTTGTACGGTGACATCATCGATAAAGACTACTATTTGGCGTCTATAAACTAATAATTTTGTAGAATTGCTGTAGGAATTTAAATAAAATAAATAATTTTTATTTGTCCTGTAATTTGATTTTTCCTTTTTGAATTATTCCAGTACACCAAAATATACTCTATTTAACCATTGTATATCACTTCTTACGTTATTGTTGCAATTATCCCTAATATGTAACATTTCAAGCAACATCTAAGCTATTATAAATACACTTAAACTTCACGGATTAGTTTTACATGATTTGGAAATAACACGATTTAAAAAATTGCTAATTTGTACCGTATTCTATCAAATATTCGTATTTACAAAAAATTAATATCATATGAATGTGTATATTTTTACACGGATTCTTCGGGAATGAGTGTACCGTGCAAAACAAGTTTGAGTATATATTTGTTTATTTTTATGTTTAACTAATTTATAACTTATAACCGCAAATCGAGTCCAGCATGGGCCGATCTGGTACATGGTACATTAGTTATGTTCATACGGATAGTATAATAATGATATCACGTCTATTTTAGTGGCCACCTTCGTTTCTTCCTAACTTGGACAAACACGCACACACATACGCACACACACACACATACATGCGCACCCACCTACCCACAGACACACTTACACATACACACGCACTCGCACACACACACACACATGCACACACACACAATTACGGTGCTTTTTAAACTAGCATGTTATTGGTCCTAATGGAAGAAAAAAGAAATATAAGTACTGCTCTCAACAGACTTTGTCTCCTTGTGCTTGTATCTTAGTATTAGACCGAGTTCAAATTAAATAACAACATTTATTAACACTACTCATTTTCGGTAAATAAATAGTAATATAATAATAGCAAAATAAACATCCTGAGCCATATGAGAAGAACGACAATTCTGAAGTACTATTAAAATAGTTCTCCGGCATCCGATTTCAACACGGGCTGTATTTCATGGACTCGTCTGCTGGACCGACAAATCTACCGGATCTGACTTGTGTGTAGTAAAATGTTAATTTTAATACATTCTAGTCGGCGCCAACACCTGCCCTGATTCCGGTTTTACCGGTGTGTGTGAAAACGGCCTTTATGGTTTTGCAGAAACTGTGTCTTAGAAAAATTTGTTCGTTAGAACAGGCCTTAATGAACATAAATAACTCGTAGAAGAATTTATATTCGAGCTAATGTATGAGTTAAAAGTTACTGGTTTCAACCTTAGAATGTATTCGTAATAAAAATTGGATTCGTGTTGAATTTCGAATTTGTTAATTGCCTTGCTGACTAATCAGCTTTACTGGCTCTTGTCTGAGTAATTTTGATTTTGACATACTCGTATGTATAATCTTTCGAAATCGGTAATAGAAGTACATTATGAATCGATGTACACATTTAGATAAAAAAAATAAAATACAAAAATTCAAATTATGAGTATATCAATTATTTGTAATTATTTGTTTTTTTTAAATACATTATGTTTTACATAATATAATTTTTTAGTTTGAAATAACAGATAAAAGAAAATATCTGATTAGAAATAAATGGATAATACAACTTTTACGTCAATTATTATGAAACATCGCATAATTTCAAAAGAATTTTGAAAACACTCTTGTGCAATATTTACAAAAATAACATATTCAATATAAAACATTGCATATACAGCGTGTTATGTAAGTAAGTGTACAATGCTTAACCTATGATAGAACTGACCCCACAGATAATAAATCTGACAATAATTTTTATTTAACATGCTTTCTACAAGAAGTAGGGGCCTTTAAAACTGATCAATCACGCCATAGTTCAAAATTTTGTAAAAAAGTAAAAATCAATGTGTTCTATGGAAAAAAATGCCACACTTGTCACAAATGACATATAAGATCATTGACGTCTATTTGAAAATAACTCTCTGTACCCTCTTGCAGCAGCACGACTGTCTGTAATGTCTCGCCATAAGCCAGATGCATACTCTTGATTGGTGAAGGTAAATGGCATTTTGAGAATATAAAAAAAAAACAATATAAATTGTACGTCTATGCAAAAAACGTTTAACAAGCCAGATGCATACTCTTGATTGGTGAAGGTAAATGGCATTTTGAGAATATAAAAAAAAAACAATATAAATTGTACGTCTATGCAAAAAACGTTTAACGTCAGTTTTGACAATCAATAGTTTTTCCACAGAATACATTGATTTTTACTTTTTTACAAAATTTTGAACTATAACGTGATTGGTCAGTTTTAAAGGTCTCCAGTTCTTATAGGAAGCACAAAAATTATTGCCAGATTTACTATCTAAGCTGCCTCGGTGGCCGAGCGTGTTGAGGCAGTGTGTCTCCGGGCAGCACTCGAATCGACCTTCACCGCTCGGATCTTGAGGTCGTGGGTTCGATTCCCACCGGCGTCTTGGATGTTTATGTGCATCTATAATACTTTATAATATAATAAGAAATGTAATAATTATAAAAATGTAAAAAATAAAGTATTTGGGGCTATAACTCCAAGAGTTGAAAAGCCGACAAAATATTATTATCTATGAGGTCAGTTCTACCATAGGTTAAACGTTGTACACGTACTTACATAAAACCTGCATTTATAATATTAGTTTACAAAAAAATAAGAATTTTTGAATTTGTGGACTTTTGGTAAGATATTTCTCCCTAGATCTAACCAAAGTAAATAATACCCATAAGAAAAAATATTTTGAATTAAGCTACCTCTGTGTAGAACGATATGATATGTGTGATTTTCCATTTTACCAACAAATTCTCCTTACAATCCTTATCCTTACATAAATTATTATTCGATTGGTAGGTATTCAGTATGTCTTGTCTGTTCTGTAACAAAGTGGTTAAAACGAGAGCAACTCAAAAAAAAAATCTCATAGAAAAGGATTAAAGGATTAAGGAATAAAATAGGTATTTCAAACGTTTTTCCACCAAGCTTGATATATTTTTCTATAAGTTAAAAATTATAATTTATTTTCCATTCATCTAATTTGTTTGCCGTTCTATAGTAATCATTACAGTAAAAAGGATGATTGTACGATTAAAGTTACGTTAATTATATACTCGTATTTATAATTTCTCATCATTTATCACTCTGGTTACCAAAATATATAAATGTCAAGATGAACATCAAATTGAAATAACGTTTAACTTATGAGTCAGTTTAATGATGTATTCACATTGTACCTATATGGGTTTACAATTATCCTCTTCGAATATAAATTATTCATTATTCTACGATATAATCACGAACTGTTTATAATTAGTTCGTGTTTTACTTGCTGCTGTCACATAAGAATCGATTATTAAAAGAAGTCATTAAAAATATGTGTACCATTAATTATAGTAATAATTTACTAAATTGTGACACTTTAGTAAGAGGAAATTTAATAGAATAAAAAGTGAGATAAGATTTATATTGATCCCTATAATGTCATGTGATACTCATTGAAATATATGGACCACAATTTATTTTACGGTCGAAATTTATATCTGTAACACAGAGACCAGTTGATTTTCACGTATTTTTTTCTTTTATTTGGCAGAGTTTCAGTTCGAAACGAAAGTTTTAAACATTTATTAGGTAGGAGGATGATATATAGAAAACTTTAAAATACATTTCATGTTATATGTCACAGTTTCATATAAATTGGGACAGTTGTCGTATATATAATGCAACCTACATACATATTTCACAATAATAATTCAGAAATATTTCTCTGGCTTAATGCAACTCAGTGTTAATTTTGAAAATAATGAAATTGGTTACATAATCAGTTAAAAACGATTATTTTTGTAGCTAAAATTTATTGCATACTACAGTGTTTCCCAAACTAGGATATATAAGACAATTTTATGGAAGAAACTTGGAAAATTGTTTAATCTTGTTATATAATTGTGACAAAATATTAATAACATGCAATAAGTTATACTTAAAATATATATATATATATATATATATATATATATATATATATATATATATATATATATATATATATATATATATATATAAAATACAATATATATGTATATTACCGAAATGTCTCATTTTTCGCTGAAAACCGGATCTCTGAAAAGTATGAATGAAACTGACTCAAGGTTTAATAACGATAGTAATAATAAAAAGAGTGACATAGTCCATTTTGTGTTGTTTGCCAGGACCAGAAGTATAGTAGTTACTCTGAAATCTTCAGATAATTACATAACAAATTAAAACCCCAAATCATCCGACAAATGTGCATCAATACAATAAAAATATGAATTTGTAAAAAAAATTATAAGCAAAAAAGTAATTATTTTTGCAATTACAGTTAAAATCTGTAAAATATAGGATATACTTCACAAAGAAAAAGTTTTAGATTAGATTAATTATTAATTTAGGTATAAAAGTTTTTTTTATACATTGATTTATAGGTATTCTATACTGTGTCAATCTATTTTGTACGATAGTTGTTCTGATTTTCCGAATTCTGTGGTTCAGTATTAAAATTGACACGTGTTTAATTTTGACAAATTATTTTATTTTATTTTATTATAATACACGGACAAAAGTCCAGATTGCACAATAAATATTACAAATAATTTAACATATAATAATACAACGTGCTACGCCCTTAAAATAGAGTTAAACATTAATATTTATATAATATTTAGAATTGTAGGAGTACAAAAAGTTATATAATAAATACATACATAATAAATAATAAATAACAGCATTCAAAATAATTATTCATATATCAGAATTTTTGATTTTAAAAGTCTATCTAACTCGGCCGTGTTAATTTCTAATAAATCAATATCGTAATCATTTATGTATTGACACATACTGGTAATTGGGTTGTTTAGAGTATAAGACTGGGTATAGGTGTCAAGTGCAAAGAAAGGTGATCGTCTAGTTGCTTTAGTTGGGACTTTAAATTTTAAATCGTTCACTAATTGGGAATAGTTAATTTTACCATCTACTAGCTTGTGTAAAAAGATCTAAGAGAAGGAATATTTAGTAACGATGCTATTAGGTCATAGTTGTGATATATGGATCTGGAAGATTCAAACGTAGTGCGATTATGCGAAAAAATGTATGTTATACTGTTTCTAATTTTCTTACATATGTGAATAGTAAAAAAGGGTGACCAGATGTTGGATGCAAACATCAGGATTGGTTTAACTAATGACGTATATAGTACTTTTAAAGTTGTAACAGAGTTAATTTCACGGCTTGTTCGTTTGATAAAACCAAGTTGTTGCGTTGCTTTGTTTACAGTTATATCAATGTGCTCGTTTAAGCTCATTCTATTATCGAATGTTACTCCGAGGTCCTTAATAGTAGTAACGCTTTCCAGAATAATATTGTTCATAGAGTATCTATTTACATAGGCAAGTCTAGAGCATGTGAATGTGATTGATTTACATTTATTAGGATTTAGCGAAAGATCATTGTCGACACACCATTCCAAAAGAGTTGTAAGACAATTTTGTAAATCGGTTATGTCATTTCCATTTTTAATACTTATGAATAATTTTAGATCATCCGCAAATAATAAAAATTCAACATTATCAATAACTAGGCAAATATCATTTATAAAAATATTAAAGAGGAGAGGACCTAAATGTGAACCTTGTGGTACACCCGATAAAACAATTATTTTATAGGAAATGTAATTTTTATACTTCGCATATTGAACTCTATTTATTAGGTAACTACTAAACCATTCCAATAATGATCCCGATATCCCAAAATATTTTAATTTTTGAATCAGTAGATTGTGATTAACTGAATCAAACGCTTTACTGAAATCAGTGTAAATGCTGTCAACAGGTATTTTATTTTCTAATTATTTTAAAATATATTGAGTGTAGCAGGTTAAGTTACTTTCGATGTTTCTTCCATTAATAAAACCGAATTGTCGCGGTGAAAGATAGGGAAAGATTAGAAGTTTCAATTTATCGGTTATTACAGACTCAAATAGTTTAGGAATTGCGCTCATAATAGAAATGGGTATGTAGTTACAAATATTAGATTTATTACCTGATTTATGAATTGGTGTTACAAATGCTGATTTCCATTCATTTGGGAAAATACCTTCGGATAAGGATTTATCAAATAAAATTTTGAGAATGAACGGAAAAACGAAATTACATCTTTTTAGAAAAACTGGTGGTATTCCATCGGGCCCAGCACTTTTGTTTTCATCTAGTTCATTAATTTTAGAAAATATATCTATAATCGAGATTTCCATTGTACTGATATTATAGGGAGTTTGATCACATAAATTTGTATAAGAATTATTTAAATTATTTGAAGGTTTGTAACAGGTTTTAAAATAATCAGCAAAAGCGTTTACGATTGTAATCCCTTGGTTAAAGGGCTGGGAATTTAGATACATTATACTAGGCAAACCTTTGGTACTTCTTTTAGAATTTATATATTTCCAAAAATTTTTAGAATTAAGTATTATTGCCTTTTCCATATCCTGATTAAATTCAATATAATCCCTTTGCGACAACATCTTGCATTTTGGTCTCAAATAAGAAAATTGTGAATAGGCCAATGAAGATTTATTACTTTTATATTCTTTATGATATGTTTTTTCATAATTATTGAGGTTTTAAGTTCCTTACTGTATCAGGAAGGAAAGTTTGATTTACGTATTCTCTTTTTTGGCACATATAAGTCAATATAAGTGTACAAATAATAGTAAAATATATAAATACATTGCTCAAAGGGAAAGTTTATATATTATTTGGTTATAATCGGCAGATTTGTAGTCGCAGCTCGCAGACCCAGTCATCATAATCAATTCCATGCCCGTCAGAAAAAATCTTATATTCTAGAGAGAGAGAAGGATGGTAAATGTCATTTCGTACAATAGATTCATCAGCAATAGTGCAATGGGGGATTACACCATTTTTTTTTTATATAATTTCATCTGAAAATATTAGGAAAACTAAGACTATTGATGAAAATCCGGTGAAAAAATTCCTATTAATAAGCGCGTTATGGTCTCCCGAATTTTCAAAAGATTGGCGTGACGTCACATTTATGTGTTTTTATATCAAACTGTTTTCATCATGGACCTAAATGTTCTTGAAATATATGCTATTTTAAGTAATATTTACATAAAAATAAATGAATATTATGACACCGTATAAGTCTACATACTTTATAATTACAGGTGTATTTAAATTATTAAGTATAATGCAAGAAATTTATGTTAAAATAAAAACTGTTTGGAAACTGCTGTACAGGAATGTTAGCCCCTCCTTTCCATTGGTAGTAATCCCCACCTCCTAACACGCTATTTGTAATGCATGTATAGGCGGTTTCTCAGTCGCCAATCAAAATATTTTCATATTAGTGTCGATGCGCTATAACAAAAAACCCTTTATTTCCGAAATATCTCAATTATACCATTTCATTTTTTTATTAATATTCGTTATTTAGCATATACATTCGTATTTTTTTACTATTTTCCTTTAATTCGATTGAGCCGTAACCCCCCATTCAAATTTTTGAAGTTAGAGAAAATTAAATCTAGCATTACACCGCATGCATTAACTATATTATTTATCTAAAATATCTGATGTGGACAACACATGACTTCCTTGTACGCCTGGCGTTACACTATACATATTTTGTTAATAATTAAAATATGTATTATAACAATCATTAAATTGCACGTATTGGACATAATTTGACATTGACATTAAATTCTTTATTTTTTTATTATTTTTATTATTCACAGCAAACTTAATTACAGAAACCAAAAAGTACATAATTTTTAAATTTACATATCTCGCTTATACAAAGAGCTAATTTAATCATACTTGATATTTTCGCCGGAGAATTCAATTTTCTAAAAGCATTTATTGTTAAATTCAAAATAACACCATTTTTTTTAAAGAAAAACTGATAACAGCTTCAAGTAAAGTATCACTTCCGGTTAGACTATTTTAACCAAAATCTATTATGTTATTTCCATTAATATAAAAGTATAAAATACCAAATTTGAGAAGTTTTGGTTTATATTTTAACATAGTTTTTCATTAAAATCTATTATAGGCTTCAAGTAAAGTACCACTTCCGGTTAGACCATTTTAACTAAAATCTAATATATTATTCCCATTGATATAAGAGTCTTATATACCAAATTTGAAAAGTTTTGGATTATATTTTAATATAGTTTTTCATTAAATTCTATTATAGGCTTCAAGTGAAGTACCACTTCCGGTTAGACCATTTTAACTAAAATCTAATATATTATTCCCATTGATATAAGAGTCTTATATACCAAATTTGAAAAGTTTTGGATTATATTTTAATATAGTTTTTCATTAAAATCTATTATAGGCTTCAAGTAAAGTACCACTTCCGGTTAGACCATTTTAACTAAAATCTAATATATTATTCCCATTGATATCAGAGTCTTAGATACCAAATTTGAAAAGTTTTGGATTATATTTTAATATAGTTTTTCATTAAAATCTATTATAGGCTTCAAGTAAAGTACCACTTCCGAAAGTTATGTACTGACCAAAAAGGGAGGTGCACAACTAGATGTTATAACAGTCCTAAATACAAAATTTTAACTTTCTACGGCTTCCCGTTTTTCAGTTATGCGAGATACGTACGTACGTACGTACATACGTACATACGTACGTACGTACAGACGTCACGCCGAAATTAGTCAAAATGGATTCAGGGATGCTCAAAATGGATATTTCCGTTGAAATCTGGAAACCGAAATTTTTCGCGATTACAATACTTCCTTTACTTCGTACAAGGAAGTAAAAAGGTTTAATTGACCTATTGTATCAGATAATATTCTTGAAACGGTTTTTTCGCGCAAAGTTGTTATTGCATTACATTCTCAAGTGTTAAGGGGGGGAAACACATCGCACCTACAATCAGATTTAATTTTTTATCAAGAATACGAATGAATAAATTATGCTATAATATCGATGCTATATTTTTACCTCTCGCTAAGAGAGGTATTGGAATCATGCTAAAAATCGCATAGTCAGATTTTAGTGGATAAGCACGTTATAAGATCCATATAATTCGATTTTAACATTTTTACAATGATGTCTCTCTCTCTCTTTCTATCTCTCTCTCTCTCTTTATGTGTGTATATGTATGTATGTATGTATGTATGTATGTATGTATGTATGTATGTATGTATGTATGTGTATGTGTATGTGTGTGTGTGTGTGTGTGTATGTATGTATGTATGTATGTGTGTGTGTGTGTGTGTATGTGTGTGTGTGTGTGTGTGTGTGGATGTGTGGATGTATGTGTGGATGTTGGACCCACGGTTTCTCAAATACTGTAAGACAAAAAATATTTAACTGCAGTTTCGTCAATCTGACATTCCAGAGCTGATTAGATTTTGTTAACAATTGGACAACCGGAAGCAAAAGTTTCTTTAAAAAATTCTAAATATTATTTTTTGTAAATTTCTATTATTACTATATTAAAGAATATAAAAATATCTGTCCAATACATTTAAAATTATTATAACTTTTATTTCTTATTTTATTATTAATTAAATATTTATAATTATAGATACATGTATTACATATTCAGAAATCTCATGAATGAATTGGAAGAATCTCGAACATTAGAAGAATAAGAGTGAATAGAATGAATTAAAAAATATAAATATATATAAAGAAGATATGTGTTTTTGTGTGTATCAGAAATGTCAAATACCTATTAGTCCAGTCAATAGAGGTTTTTACCCTACAAAAGGTATGGAAAAACAATTATAACATATGTTGTTTGGGTCGAGACGGGGATGAAAAATTCAAATTTGTGACCTTGGGGAGGCTCGGCGTGAGCCGCCACCTTGGATCAAATGTGCAAAAAATTAGTTTTTCGCTATTATCTCGAAAACAGTGACCTGTATCAAAATTTTACAAGAACACAAATTTAAAGCTACTTGTACTTTTTACAAAAGGGCATTTT
Organism: Ophonus ardosiacus; assembly: GCA_943142095.1. Lineage (NCBI taxonomy): Eukaryota > Metazoa > Arthropoda > Insecta > Coleoptera > Carabidae > Ophonus > Ophonus ardosiacus. Next base: position 42,057,649 of record OW964823.1, read on the forward strand.
TTTACTTAGGATGAACTCTCAAAGAGTTATGTTCAAAAATAGGTAACCAGAACAACAATTTTTGAAAGAAGATTTAATCACTCAAAATATACACAATATTAATTTTTTAATACTTAAGCCTAATAGATTATTTGTAACAGTTTACATTTGTCGTGGTATCAAAAGAAGTAAATTACCGATGATTTTTAAATAATTTTTGTCAGCGCTTTTTCACAAATTCATCAACCACTCTGGCCCGGTTAAAGATACGGTACCACGGTTTAAAATTTTTAATTCAGTTTGAAATTCTCCTTCATGTCATCTTAAACGATTTTTGCTCCGATGAGCGGTTAACGAATTATTAACAATTTAAACTTATGTGAAATTGCACTAAAATTTTAAACATCTGCAAATCAGCTTAGTGTTCATTTTTTCTTCTGAAATTTGGACACAATTAAAGATAAGCTTTACTGTGCATTTAATACGTACTGAAATTTCAAAAGAAAAAATGAAAACTAAGCCGATTTGCAGATGTTTAAAATTTTAGTGAAATTTCACATAAGTTTAAATTTGTAATAATTCGTTAACCGCTCATCGGAGTAAAAATCGTTTAACATGACATGAAGGAGAATTTCGAACTGAATTAAAATTTTTAAATCGTGGTACCGTATCTTTAACCGGGTCAGAGTGGTTTATGAATTTGTGAAAAAGTGCTGACAAAAATTATTTAAAAATCATCGATAATTTACTTCTTTTGATACCACGACAAATTTAAACTGTTAAAGTAACAAAATCTATTAGACTAAGTATTAAAAAATTAATATTGTGTATATTTTGAGTGATTAAATCTTCTTTCATAAATTGTTGTTCTGGTTACCTATTTTTGAACATAACTTTTTGAGAGTTCATCCTAGGTAAAAATACAAGAACCATTTTTGTACAAAAAGTAACGAGCTTTAAATTTGTATTCTTGTAAAATTTTGATACGGGCCACTGTTTTCAAGACAATAGCGAAAAACTCATTTTTTGCACCTTTGATCCAAGATGGCGGCTCACACCGAGCCTCCCCAAGGTCACAAATTTGAATTTTTTATCCCCGTCTCGACCCAAACAACATATGTTAAAATCATTTTTTCCCCACCTTCTGTAAGGCAAAGGTCTTTTTTAGACTCCATTGACTGGACTATATGTAAAATACTTATATAGGTGAATATAGAAATGGTCTTGTGCTGGCCACAATAGATTTTTTATTTTAGGTAATATTTGTAAAATGAAAATAAATATTTAATGTAAGTATTAATTGTAAAATATATCTTTTAACGCCATAAATTACTTGTAGGTAATAAAGATTATCTGTAATGCATTAATTCAGTTCATTGATTTTTGTGGATCCGTGATTGTTGGCAAGGACATATATTAGAGCTGAAGCGACGTTGTACGACACAGGCTCGGATTAAACAGCTTTTAAGCTGCGAAGCTGGTTCGGAATTTCAAAGCTAGGGGCTGAACTTGACGGATGAAGGGCCAGGGCTTACACTTTCTGAACTTAGCTTAGCCTTATCGCTGGAGATACACATGTGTCAACCGGATACATTGCACTAATAATAATGATAAAGTTGTGGAAGCAACTACCCCAGACAACTTTATAAATATTTCACTCACTATATTCACAATTTTCGTGACATTTATTTCTGTAAATATATATATATATATATAGTATGTCCCCGGATTGAGTTTACAAAAGGAAAAAAAATCGTATTTTTGATTTTACGAAAATATGCAAAGGGAAGAAAGGTTATTTTATTATAACGCTTTTTCGTATTTCGTCCTCCTAATAATACACAGCCCGATTCACAAAAAAGTTTAAGCTAATCCTCATTTTTGGGTTAGTGAATTCTGTTCTATACCGGTATTTAAAATTTAATTTTGAAGATATTATTAATAAAGGTAGATACTAGGAATAGATTAGACTATATTTTAAGATATAAACTGTCAAAATTAGAGTAGAATTTGCTAATCCAAAAATGAGGATTAGCTTAAACTTTTTTGTGAATCGGGCTGACAGTGGTATTACATTGAATTTAACATTAATTTAGTTAGCTTTGAAATATTGACAAATGATTAAATGCCAAAAGTAATTCTTATTATCATAAAGTAAGAAGGTAGGTATTGTTCAAAATAGAGAGAACTTGTTAAAGAAATGTTAACTTTAAAACAAGAAAAAGTGAGTTAATTGAAGAAAAAGCATTTTGATTTTCGCTGTTTTTTATCTGTAATTAGAATTAATAATCATTTGTCAATATTTCAAAGCCAGCTAAAATAACAGATTCAATGCAATAACCGTGTTATTAGGAGAAAAAAATACGAAAAAAACGTTATAACAAAAGAACATTACATTAATTAAAAGTTTTAATAACTGAAACATGCGTTTTAATTCAAGCAAAAAAATTTCTTCCCTTAGCATTTTTTCGTAAAATCAAATATAAGAATTTTTTTCCTTTTGTAAACTCAATCCGGGGACATACTGTATGTACATTTATATATATATATATATATATATATATATATATATATATATATATATAGGGTGTCTCAATAAGCTTGCTCACTATTGATGAGGTAACTTTTTTATTTGAAGAGATACGAGGTTGGTTAAATGAGCAAAATTATACCATTTTATACTACAAAATTGGTCATGTAGACAAAATAAAAATTGTGTCAGCGGTTCTCAAAATTTGGGACAAAATAAATATTTTTTAAATGGAACCAGATAATTTTTATTATCTTATTGGAAAGCGTATTTTTTTTTTCTTTTTCCAACTTGTAATGTTGTTTATGTACATTTTTTTTCAAATAAACGAGTTATTTACGGTTAAAAATTAAAATTCTGTAAACTGTTATATTAGTTTATTTAGCCAAGTAAGCCATGGAAACAATTTATTTTTTGTTTTTTGACGTTTAATAATTTCTTACGTAAAGTTCTCAGGTCTCTGTATTTAACAATGTTTAATAACTTTACAAATGAAGAAAAGTTAGATATGATCTTGCTATATGTGCCAGAAAAATAATGGCTTTCAATTTGAATATTTTCTATAATTGTTTTGTTATTACTGTAAAATAAGTTCATAAAATAATAATTTTATAAAAAACAAATGTTTCCATGGTTTACTTGATTAATAAACTAATAAAAGTTAATTTTTATCTTTAAACATAAATAACTCGTTTATTTGAAAAAATTGTACTTAGACTACATTACCTTATTGGAAAGAGAAAAAAATACTCTTCCTAATAAGATAATAAAAAATATATGGTTCCATTTAAAAAATATATATTTTGTCCCAAATTTTGAGAACCACTGACACAATTTTTATTTTGTCTACATGACCAATTTTCTAATATAAAATGGCACAATTTTGCTCATTTAACCAACCTCGTATCTCTTCAAATAAAAAAGTTACCAATAGTGAGCAAGCTTATTGAGGATATATTTGTTAATTATTTTTTATTTGAAAATCTTTTCATATATAGGTATATGCGTATAAAACATTGAAATAATTTTGTATTTCGAAATTTTTATATTTTTACCTGTCTCTAAGAGAGGTATTGCACTTATACTAAAAATCTTATATCCAGATTTTAGTGAATAAGCACGATTTAAGGTCCTTACAAACCGATTTTAACATTTTGGATGTTGGAGGGACGATTCCTCAAAAATTATAAGATTTAAGACCAGTTTAACTATGAATTTCTCAATCTTGCATCCATGGGAAGAGCTAAAAAGGATTTGGTAACAATTGGACAACTGGAAGTAGTAGTTTCTTTAAAAAAATCTTCTAAATATTATTTTTTGAAAATTTGTTTTATTACTATTATTATTATTAATATATATTAATAACTGTACAATAATATTAAAAATAAAAATTTATTAAAATTTCAATCGCATTTTTTTCAATATTTTTATTATGTAAGGATATAAAACTAATACATGGTTGAAGAAAAAAATATGCTATCGAATAGGCATAAAAAATATGTAGAATCCCATTTGGAAAAATATAACTTTGTGCTGTAACTTGAGAACCACTGGTTTAAAAAAATATTTTCTTCCCTGAAAGAATGTCCCCCTTGGTCCCCTACAACTTTAGTCTATAGTATTTTTTTGTAACTATAATCACCCTGTATAGAATAATCGGATTTAATATGTATGTATCCATAAGAAATACCGCCAATCATGTAAATGAATTGGAAGAAACTTAGATATTTAGAAACTTCCACACACACTGAAAAAATAAATATAATTAGAATTTTATGTGTGAACATGACATGTTAAATACAATGAAAAAAAAACAATATTTGGCTAAAGTTCTGTAATTTTTTTATTATAAAACGACGTTTCGACAGCGAAGTACAATACAATACTTATACAGTGTGTCCCATTTAGAGGTGCCACCATTGGGATCTCGAGAACTGTAAGAGATACGATGTTGGTTAAATGGAACTTTTTATGCGCCTTTGGGAGGCCATCTCAGATGTGCTTTTATTTTTCCAAAAATTCTCATAGGGCACTAGATAATGACGAAAAACTGAATTTTGTTGATTTTTTCTTTTTCAAATAACTTCTAAACTATTAATAATTGAGAAAAAAGTTTCAAATATAAAAGATAGATATTTTTATGAACTAACCAGTGGCGTACGAAATAAATTTTTATATCTTTAAATTTTTGAGATATAACACAAACTTATATATTTTTAAATGGAACCCATATCTGATTTTAGTCTCAAAAAAATAAATATTTTTTTCTGTTTTCAACGATGTAAGGGTTATTATGTTTTATATTTGTTTTGCCTTCAAAAATGATTATTTTTTCCTTATTTTGTATTAAATTTACAATTATTTTGAAAATATTGGTAGATTTCTATTTGGAAATACTCCTTGTATTTAAATAATTTATTTCCTTAAAAATATTTGCTCAAAATTCGTATCAAATTAATTTTTATATTTTGTATCAGGTCGCCCTTGGCATATCATAGTGTAATTTGTAATTATGAGTCTAGAATGAAAATATTAAGTAATAAAGGCATAAAACAAATTATTTTGATCAAATACAATATAATTAATAAAAATAATAATGTTTTTCTGGGAAATAATTAGAAAATTCAGGAAAATAAAGAGAAAAATTAAATTTTAGGAGCAAAATAAATATAAAACATAATAACCCTTACACTATTGAAAAGAGAAAAAAATATTGATTTTTTTGAGACTAAAATCAGATATGGGTTCCATTTAAAAAAATATAAGTTTGTGTTATATCTCGAAAATTTACGGATATGAAAATTTATTTCGTACGCCACTGGTTAGTTAATAAAAATATCTATCTTTTATATTTGAAACGTTTTTCTCAATTACTAATAGTTTAGAAGTTATTTGAGAGAGAAAAAATCAACAATATTTAGTTTTTCGTCATTATCTAGTGTCCTATGAGAATTTTTGGAAAAACAAAAGCACATCGGAGATGACCTCCCAAAGGTGCACAAAAAGTTCCATTTAACCGACATCGTATCTCTTACAGTTCTCGAGATCCCAATGGTGGCACCTCTAAATGGGACACACTGTATAACATAAAAATGGAAATGGCGAGAGGTATTGTGATGGCCACAACAGATTTTTTTCAATTTATATAATGATATATTAAAGTAATTAATAATAAATAACATACAGTTGGTAATATACTATTATCATGCTCAATATCATGGCTTAATTTCCCGCCGTACACTTTTTACCACCCGCTACCCTTGATAAGGGAGGAATAGGGATCGTGTTAAAAATTGTGACAAGGTAATAGCAGAATAGCAAAACAATAACAAGTAAATAACTTTATTATAAACTCTTCTAAATTATAGTTTCAATATCAATATTTCAACTTTGTTATATTTGTAAGTCAAAATTATCATTTTTCCCACATCACTCTCTGTTTACTCTGGATATCAGCCTCATAGACATTTAGTGTATTGATAATTAAATCTGTAAGTTATTGCCAGTCTACGTGTAGGGTTGATATTTAGCTATTGATGCTACATAATATCCATTTACCCTGCACCCCTCAGATATGCTTTGCTGAGGGTTATAACCGTTTTTTTAGTAAGTCTAGTACAGAGATTCATACTGGAGTTTTTTGGTCAAGGATGTATCGGCAGGATTTAATTATGTTTACTGTAGTCGTTCATAATAAGTTGTAAATAAATATGTAAAAATTTCATATAAAAAATATTGTCTGTGTCTGTCTCCATAGCAGTGTTCATCAATCATCCCTTTTAAGTGTTAGTGTATGAGTTCATCCTCAAAGCAATGGTCAAGTCATCATCGGACGGTAAACAAATGAAGCGCTACCAGCCTCAGTTCTACCGACACCAGTTTTCTTAGTTACCAGTTAACATATCAAATGTATGTAACTGACAGATAAATGTCATTGTCACAAAAACTAATCATTTATAATTAATAATGATAACGTTATAAAATGAAAATATTAAGTAGAATAATAGCTATAATATTATGTGTAAAGGAACTTAAGTTTGCAGTAATAGTAAATAGGCGGGAAGTATTGTGTTGGCCACATCAGATTTTATTTAAAAAAAAAACTGTTTTCTCATGTTAAACGTCTATGTCAAGGATTGCTTGGGACACCCGGTATAAATACAAACAGCAAAATGGAAAATGAAAATAAATGTTTAGAGACGAAATGACCCTCACCGTGAACGTGGTAATAATTTTTTGTTATTACACCTTTAATAACAAGCTGGCAGCATATATACATCGCATGACCAGTTGTTCACAATTTTGCCACCAGATTAACGCATTGCTTAGCAATACATTCCAGTAACCCAATAACGTACAGTATATGTTATACTATATATACGAATTTGCTCAGAACTAGTTTTGAACTGAAAACACCCAAATCCAAAATTTTCATCTTTAATTAATATTACTTAAATAGAATTAAACAATACTAGTAATTGATATATTTCAATGTAGAAAACTAGTATTGAGCATCTGTTACTGTCCTCTCCCTGTTCAATATTCGATGTAGAAGAGAAGACCGAGAATGGCCAGGAAGGAAAAAACAGAAACAGCCACAAAGTGTTGTGATTTATCTAAACTAACAAAGAATAATGTATTTTCTAACAAACCATAATCTAACCATTACTAGTATTATTTAGTTCTAATTAAGCAGTGAACTGGAAAAATGCGGATTTGTGCATTTTCAAGTGTTCAAAACTAATTCTCAGCAAATATTTCAGATAATGGCAGAATTCGACTAAGGGCCAGTTGTACTGGTCAGAATTTTAACTGTAAGTTAAATAAATAATATTGACAGCAATGATCAATTTGTCATTTGATAGTTCATTTCGCTTCATCTTTGTTTATTTAACTAGCAATTAAAATTTTAACCAGAGATTCTAAAACTGGCTCTAAAGAGAGAGACAGAGAGAGAGAGAGAGAGATCATTGAAAAAAAATAGCTATTTTCTTTGTTATTCATTTTAAACCTCTATAAGATTAAATCACAAAGTTGCGCGCGAAGTTAAAGACCACTTTTTGGTGTAAAAAGACCTGGAAATCTATTTCCGATTTTACAGACAAGAAATTATCGTTGACTTTTTATATGAAATGGTAATCGTATACATATTTTTACAGTGATACCAAATACTTGCATTTTCATTTAGAAATAACCGTTATCAATTGTTGAAAATTATGACATTTGTATATATTATCAGTTTGCCATGACATCTATGCCTTCTTTGTTTGAGGATTTATTTTGACATTAATCTGATGTATTATTTGTTTTGATTATTTGGAACAGTTCGAATTGTCTAAAATTCAAAAAAAAAGTAAATTTGAATACAAATATTATTTTTTAATTCTTTTACAGTCGAAAAGAATGGAAAACAAATGATAGGTAAACGTCAAAATATATCCTGAAACAAAGAATAATTTAGAAATAGCATTTTACGACAGCATTATATTAATAAATGATTATTACCTAATCGAGCTAATATTAATATCAGTTTTAGTTATTGCATAATGAAACTAATGTCAATATTCCAATTTTTTCTTGTTAAAAACATATGGTGCTATTCTGTAACGTTCTATAAGCTCTATAAGCTCTATAAACAACCGACGTAATAGTATGTAAGAAAATAGCTATTCTGTAACTAGGTTACAGTACTATAAGGCCTACAGTCTTATAGAAATTTCTATAAATCTCACAGCGCCAAAATCTTGATTGTAAAGTATTTATATAATAATGTTGTGCCACTCCGAAAAACATAGTCAGTTTCCATTTCATTTAAAAAAAATTCATACTGTTCTTCACTTGTGTTTGGAATCCTTTTTCGTTTCATGTTAGATTTACATAAAAAATAATTAAAGCGATTTTAAAACATTTTCTATTATATAAAATTGAATCATTTTACGTAGCTATATTTGGCACAAAATATATTATATTAGAAAGGTCAAGACAAGGGGAGGAATCAACATTGGTGTTCATAGCTTAATAGAATATTTAAAATAAGAATTAAATGATGTCTTAATAATTAATAATAACTGGGGTCTCGTAGCGCCTGAGTGTCGGGTCGCGAATCTGGGGAACCGGGTTCGATACCGACCGAAGTCAAAATTATTTCGAATCTTAAATGACCGCACGGTAGGAATATGTCGTCATCATTACCGATACCTGCGTATAAAGAAGTTTGGTCCACCCAGCAATACGCCGTGATGGTATATTTATTTTATTTATTTATATCACAACAGCAACAATAATTACAATTACAATAATCAAAATGTATATGACAATAAACATTAATTTAATAATATAATTAAATATATACTTACATATTATTAGAGTTATACATGATTCCTTAACGTATAAATATGGTTATAGAATATTAGCCACACTTGATACACAGAGAGTTACAGAATAGGTAATTTTACTATTCTATAAGGTGTGATCTTATAGAGCTCTGTAGCTTACAGAGCGTATAGAGTTACAGTGTTATAGAGTAAAGTTACAGAATAGCACCAATAATTTCCATAGCATACTCAATTTAATTTTTAATTAAAACGAGTAAATTTAGAGAAAATGGTGAAAAACTCCGAAACTATTGGTTTTAGGCATAGGATACTAAAAAATAAAGATAATGCAAAAATAAACACAACTGAATAATAAAATATAGGGTGTTCCATTTGAAAATGACGAGTTACAGTCATTTAAAATTGAGTATATTTGATTCGCTTTATTTACCACCCTGTATAATAATGTTTAGAAAAAATTATGTGAGAACAGAGCATATAGTTATGGTTATACTGAAAAAATAATTCGTAATTTTTACTATTAAAATGAAGTTAGTACGCCTTTATAAAGCAATGCGTGTATTAGGTCATTTTTAAGGAAAAAAAGAAATAACTTGGCAACGCCGCGGAAAACAAAAAAAAAACCTCTTAGGTGCATATAGGTTAATGACATGCTAATCAAAATATATGAAAATATGTAGGGTGTTCCATTTAAAAAAGACAAATAATTCTTGCCGAGCCGTAATGCAACACTCTGTATATGTGAAAATAATTTTGCGTTATGCTCGTTTAGTAGTCCAATAAATTATGTCCATAAATTTATGCTGTATTTCTAATGACAAGAGAAATATCGAAGAAGGGAATTTCAATGACTCACCATGTATATATGGATATACCGCCAATCTTGTCATTGAATTGGAGTAATATCTAACATTTAGGAATATAGAATGAAAGAATACATAATTATAATTTTTTGTGCGCACACGAAATGTTGAGTACAATAAATAAAACAATATTTGGGAAAAGTTCTGTATTTTTTTTTTTTTAATTACAAAACGAAGTTCCGCCAGCGAAGTGGAATACAGTACTTATATAAATGGAAATGGCGACAAGTATTGTGCTGGCTATAACAGATTTTTTTCGTAATATTTTAGCACACTGTGAACGAAAAAGGTACTTTACGTGAAATAGTTTTTGCTCAACGGTCAAAGCATACTTAATTTTAAAAATCGAAAGTAAACTAAAAAAGTTTCAAGCCAAGCAGGACTTAGTTCCAAATGGTCACATTAAATTTCAAAGCGAGACCGGAAGTAGAATTTCGAATCTTATCATAATTAGTGATTCGGTTGAGACGAGGCGAGACGAGAAATTCATTGTCTCATCTCGTCTCGTTTCAAATTCATAAAATTATGTCTCGTCTCGTTTAATAGAGACCCGTCTCAGCCGAGATTCTCGCCGAGATTTCTCGACAGAAATTTAATATGTATATTTTGGTCCCTTAAACTAATGATTAAATTTATACAATTTATTAATTTAATATTTATCTAGCATTTTCTAATCTGCTATAAAACATTAAAAAGTAAATAACGCTAAAAATCTTGGCTAACAAATTCTGACAGATAAAATGTCAAATACTTTATTATTTTTATGTTCAAATATGCCATAGCTTTAATAATTAGTTTTTGAGATCAAATATTACATAATTTACACGATTTTGGTGTCATTTTTTTATCTTTCTATTGACACCACAACATATAGCATGCCCTGTTTCCCCTCTATTCCTGGTCTAATGTAGTAAACATCACCATGTCAACGAAGCGATGGTAATGGGAGCGTTCACGAAAAAGTAGTCTAGGTAGCAGCACAAGCGCTTACACATTTTTGTAAAAGTTTTCAGTGTAGGTACACTGTAATGAAAATAGTTTTTCATGTTATAGCGTGTAAATAATAAGATATCAACCATGAAATATACAAAGATAAAAAGAGACAGATATCACTGAAAATATGTTAAATTTCACACGCTTGCAAATACATATAACTAATGAGAAATATGACAACCGAGAAATTTCTAAACAGTTTTCGAGAAACTAGATCTCGGCAAATATATCTCGTCCCGTAAAATATTTTTTACATTTCTGTCTCGTCTCGTCGAGACGAGAAATCTCGAGTACGAGACGAGACGAGAATCGAAAAATATCTCGTCTCGACAGAATCACCATTTTCATACTTTGCGCGCACCTTTCTAATTTAAACTATAGTTCTAAAATTAACAATAAAGAAAATAACTACATATTTGGCTCTTATTTTTTCAATCAGCCTGTACACATAAACTGGGGAAAGTTTCAACTTTCTCACCTTTTAAAAACGAACGGTAATAAAAACCAAATATTAACCTTAATGTCTTTTGTCCTCAGACGACAAAATCACGCTAAGCGGCTTGAACCACAACACAGAGTACGAGATCCGGGTGGCCACCCGGAACGTAGCGGGGCTGAGCGACTACACTGGTCCTGTGATAGGGCGAACCCTCGGCCTACAGGCAGACAGCGTCACCGCAGGAGCTCTACTGGTGGGCCCCACCTTCTCTCTAGCTGTGTCTCTCCTCAGTGTCATCATTATAACGTGACTGTGAGTGGTGTGTGAATTGGTGGATCTATGGTGTAAAGTGGTAAGATTAGGAATTTTTAAAATAGGATGGGTTAGTTAAAAAGAATAATATTTTTTTTTATTGCTATTAATGAGATTTTTTTCTGAATGATATCAGCAATAGTATTTAGAAATGTGATTAATGATAAAATAAAATCGTGAAAGGTAAAAAGATTAATATTACGAATAAATTAATTGTCTATGCGCAAGTATTTTAGGAAAAAAGTCGTCTGAGATATACTTATTTTTCGTTCAGTCACAGTACCTACTAAATATTAACGAAACATTTTGGTTCATTTCTTTTTCTTTAAATCTCAAAGATATTTCTTGATTTGAAGTCATTGGAAAAATAATTTCGTTGTCTAATAATGAGGAAATAGAAGCTTGCGTAAATTGATCTCACAAAGGTGTATTAGATGTTCCATTTCATCGAAATCTCTTACATTCTGAAGGAGTTGTTTTACTTGCTCTTATTTATGTAATATTTTTTTCTATGTCGTATACTTTTGGTTTGTGATCACATGGATTTCACAGTGATCATAGAAAAAATATATTGTTTCTTAATATATATCTATTGCCAAAATTAACCTATTCTAATTCTAATTTATAAGAGAATGTGCACTGCCTAAATTAATAATAATTTCCATTATTGCTGTGCGATAATGCAAAATTAAAAAAAATATATTAAAGGCCGTCGTGCACTAGATGGAAGTGTACCGCAGCGCGCCAAAGATCGTCAAACAAAAGTTTTTGAAGATTAAGCCGGGTTTTCATATAAGTCAAGTAAACCCCCACCTCTTTAAAAATTATATTTAAAAAAATATTGCCAATAATTGCGATCTTTATGCGCATATATGCGCCACAATTATTTTTATTTGCGCTTTTGTTTATGTTGTATAGCCAAATTGTACAATATTTTCATGAACGCCTACTTATTTTTCAATGAATATTTGAACATTTTCGCTTGCAATTTTTCTAAACATATCTTCATGTTGCCTAATACACAAAAATCACGCCTGCAAGTTTTATACAGTTTAATTTTGCAATTACTGGTATTATTTTTTAAAAAATAAGTTAAACGTACGAGTACAACTTTACTTACACCGTCAAACCTGGCTTGACTCACTTTTTTTGACTCCTGTACATTTACCGATACTAATTCCTAATCAATCATGAATATTTATTTAATATTTTATTTAATAATTTGTTGAAACTGTCAGTACTACAGTTAAAAATGTTAATGAATAACTTTTGGATATTTATTGGTATATTTATTCTATTTTACAAGTAAACTGCCAGAATAATATAAATTCTTTAGAGTTTGTGTTTGACATTTTGTCCGTAAAGGCAGTATGCTTTCCCTCTGACATAAGTCATGATTTTCACATCAGAAATATCGGTTTTCTGTAGCCGGTGATGAAAAATAGTTATTTACATAAGAGTCAGGAAAATGGTACATTGCTGTCAAGGAGCCATATTGAAATACGAGGCACTTCATGTCGAGTATTTTACGGCTCCGAGTCAAGTCCAGACATTTTACAGACGAGTTATGTATTATTTTTTTTTTTCTGAAGTCTTTGATTATCATAAAAATTAATTTTAAATTTAATAATGAAATCTGATTTTCTGTAAATATCTAGTAGTTCTTCTCTGGTTACTAAGGTGACAGAAAAAAATTAGTAAATAAACAAAAACGAATTTATTGTCAGTTCTGCATTTTTGGTGCGTTTTATTTTTTTCGTGACTAGTCAGGGAAATACAACTCTCGCTCCGCATTTTAGGAGCGAAAATAGTACTTTCGCTGTAACCCGCCTTTATGAGGCGAATAAACAAATAAATTTAAAGAAAGGGTTCATGCCAGATTTGGCAGTTACGTCTTGTATCAAATTAGTTAGTGATGTAATAAAGAATATTATTTACTTACTGTGCTTAGATGCTGACTCTGAAATGGGTCAGATATGTAATTTTTACTTTTCAGCGCGTTGCCCTATGTTTTCGTCTAGTTCGCAACGGCCTTAAAATACATTCTCAACACTATTTTAGTAAAATAAGAATGAAATTAAAAATGAAATATAAATATAATTATTAGTACATGAATATTTGTACAAAAAAATTATTATGTTAGTTATTATTAGACCTCTGTTAGAAGTTTATAAATTGTTTGTGCTGGAAAAAAAAATTAAATGAAATATGCGTATATAATTATATAAATTTATTTACCAAGTACTAATAATTGGAAAAAATGTTGATTTACATTTTTAAATTAATGAAAAACTATACTAGCCAAAATACAGCAGGGTAAAATTCGACAAATAAATTATAAGTTTAAAATATTTATTTGTTTACATCGAAAACATATCTTGTTTAAAAAACAATGAAAGAATTTGTTGTTCATTTGACTGGCCCACAGTAATACGTATTTTGTAAATTATTCATTATCTTCAGAAACCACTTTACATCACGGAAAAATAAATTTTATGTATCATACCACTGTTCGCTAACTGTATCCCCGTCCTAACATTTTCAACGTAATTTATTTTCAGACTGCTAGATTCATGTAGACAAATGAAAACCAAAACCACAAAAATAATCAATTTAAATTTTATTATGAGATGTAATGAAAAACTAGTAACTGAATTTGTAATACCTACTATAATCTATTTCAAATTGTGGCGTACATTTGTTAGAAAATAAATGCAATATTATTTAAATTAAAATCTGGGAATATTAAAATTTATTTAATAAAATATGAATTGATTATTTCTGTGAAAATTGTCAGTTAATTATTTTTAATTATTATATGGTGACCTAAATAACAATATATGTTCGTTGGTATTTCAGATATATGTATATATATTTACTATCAAATATCTATCTCTGTTATTTTATAGATATAATTTATTGTACTGTTTACTTTATTATATCATAAATTAGAATCATATATTATCTTAGAATTCATTTTATAAGAAACTAAAATTAAATGTGTGACTGTGATTATTTAAAAGTAAGGTTATGGATCTAAAAGTTTATATACCGGTCATACGAGCCGTTCTGTACGACTCCTGCGACTGACATTTATGTTGGAATATATTTTATTTCTGAATAAAAATCGTTGAACTGACTGTAATTACGTTTTTTTATTCATATGTCGCTCCGTCCCACTTCCTTAACTACCGTATTGAATTTTAAATGGAAAAAATATAAACCTTAAGATTAAAGTATAAAATACACTGTTTATCAATACATTTGCTACATAAATTATATGTACGTATAAAATCACGCCATTTTCCACAAAGTAGGTTAGCACGAATTCTAATTCCAATTATTCATCATTCATACGAAATACGACGTAATTTTCCGTTCCTTTCTCATTCCACACAGTGCTATCGAAAATCGCTCAATGTTGCCACCCTTCCGATACGTCATACGTCACTAACAATATTGAGTAATCAGATTTTCTACCGATATGCAGCTTCTTTGCATTAATATACCGACAAACATAAATATTACTTATTCTTGCTTTTACAATCATCAAATTTATTTACACATACTTTGTCCCTTAATCATAGGTTTAAGAAAAATATTCTATGGTTCCTTGCTATGAATGTGAATAAAGCCGTAGGGTAGTTATTAGAATGGTATATATTAGAATGTGAATCAGTTCTAACTAAAATTAGGCTATATTCCCTTTGCATTTGAAATTGAATGATACAATGATTGTTGTTTTATTATTCTAATCCAGTAATATAACTTTCTATACCTATTCGCGATGCAAGTTTAGACGTCAGCGCCGCTAGCGACTAAAAGTGAACTTCTTTGGTGGGTGTTGAGATCTGTCAATCTCGTGTTTACTTTGTCATATTTTTGTGTAATTTCGCTTTATTTTTTAATTTTTATATAAACATAGGTTTATAACAATAATATAATAACAGCTACGATGTTATTGAATATTTAATGAAACTGAAATTATATAAAAATGTCACAATGAAATCATTACATAACCTTATTAAGTAATACATACCATAAAAGTTACAATATCAATACTAAATAGATGAAAACGATGCTTATATACAAAAATATTGTATATTCTTATCGCAAAGCACTTAAATTTGTGTAATACCACAAATATAAGAGAAATTACGCAAAAATATTACAAAGTGAACACGAGATTGACAGATGTCATTACCCACCAAGCAAGTTCACTGGCGGCGCTAACGTCTAAACTTGCATCGCGAATAGCGAAAGGTGCCCGGATACGACCTTAAAATCGGGTCGCCTGGAATTTAAAATTGGGATTAATTTTGATTCGGGCCAATCTGTCTCTATCACTATTTGCCCGGGCTGGCCCTGGTTATTTTATAAATATACTATCACCAAGGACAGAGCAAATAATCTGAACGATGAGACGTTTCCCGATGAATAAATTTGGACTAGTAAGTGTAGCGTAGCTCAAAATATTAATCCAATATTCTCACTAATTGTAACCAGGTCAGACGCACCTGTGTGTTTTTTTTTACAACAATAGGACTGTTACAATAATTTTCATATGCCTTGTTAAATTTTAAAAATTACTATTCTTTAAATAGCTTCAAATTTGAAAATATCATGAAATATCCATTAGATATTTTAGGAATTGAATTTTAAGTAATATTTAGAAAAAGTCACGATCTATAACGTTATAGTGTGAGAAATTATCTCCTACAATTATTTGTATAAATAAGTAAGTGATAGATAAAATATTTTCCTATTGGCTATGATTGATGTGACTAATTACTTATGAAAATAACAATAAACTTTTATAATTTGATTACCATAAAAAATATTGCATACATTCATTTAAAATAGGTTTAGAAAAATGAGAAACCGGCTCATTACTATAGGCATTTACGAAAATTCTACCGGTGAACTGTTACCGGTATATACCGGTAAACAACTGTTCATCAAGTTACAGCTACCGGGATAGATACTTTAAGAACGCAAGTGATAAACAGGGTAGATTTATAACCTATGAAAAGCAGTTGAAAGATGAAACAGATTTGAAATTTGACGTAGTTAAACGTTATCTCGTCTCGTCTTCTGTATTAACATAATTAACTTCTTAAATCTACTTCTGATTCCAACTTCGCTTGGCATCTCCACCTTTTTTGAGGTTAGATTCTTCATTTACCGCATTCACCGGCTGAATTACTCGATCCACAAATCATGGATCCAGTAGATGGATCTGGTAGATATGGTACAATTTTCGACCACGGTAACTATTAATCACTTGTGTCTTCGAACGCAGCCGGTAGGTGTGGTATCTACCGGTAGAATTTTCGTAAATACCTTATCAAGTTGAAATTCGAACTTACGTCCACGATTTATAACGGGTAGGCTTCAAGATAATATCAACGTGTATATTCAAGAATGAATTGATATGAAAATGATTGTTTCTTAATTGTTACCTAATTTTTTTGGAAACTTGATTTTTTCTGAAAATTAAAATAAATCAAAAACTATTGTGTTTAACAAGTTTTAGAAAGAGTACATTTTTTGTGTATTTTTTCATTGCATGAAATACTTTATTAGTAATGTTAATTCGTAAATAAAAACAACGATGAAAAAGGTTGAAGGCTTCCCCATGTGAGACAAGATTTCATTTGAAAAAGAATTTTTGGAATAGGTAAAAGTTTCAGATAGGTAATAACAAGGGTGATAATAAAAATATGGAGGGTGTAACAGCTAAAAGATAATTTCTATGTTATTAAAGATATAATAAGATACTATAAAACAATCTTATAGGATACAAAGGCGGATATCCGATTAGAGAAGAAATTATTTTTTTAAACAAGTGGTTCTCAAGTTACAATACATAGTTATAATTATTTAAATTGGATGGTGATGATACACGTTTTTCAGGCCTATTCGATAGAATATTTTTCTCTGAACCCAACCATGTAATCATTTTATATAATTATATAACAAAAATGTTAAGAAAAATGCAAATGAAAATCAAATAAATGTAATTTTTATAATTATATTTCAGTAGGTTTCGCATGAAAAACAATTGAGCTTAAATTAAAACGAAACATATACATATGTATGCAGGGTGTTATTTAAGTAAGCGTGCAACGTTTAACCGAATAGTAAATCTGGCAAAAAAAAAATGTTTTATATGCTTTCTCTGAGAACTAAAGCCCCTTAAAATTAACCAATTACGTCATAGTTCAAAATTTTGTAAAAAAAATGTGTTTTATGGAAAAAATGTTGATTTTCAAAACCGTCGTTAAAAGTTTTTTTTTGTATATATGCTTACATTTTATAGTCTGTTTATTGATTATCAACATACCAAATACCTATTATCTACCGCGATGCCAATAATCTCTTGTCATTTGTGGCAGAAGTGACTTTAAGATTGTCTTATTGTATTTTCTTGTATTTTTAATAATATAGAAATTATTTCAGGTAGCTCGTTTAGCTGTTACATCCTGTATATTATGTAAAATGCATAATATATTATTGCAGATAAAACATATGACAAATCTGAAACGAAAATGTCTTTTATATCATCATTCTTGTACTTGTCTGGTTTTCCTGTATCCCATATCCATTATTTATTTTCTAAGTAACATTTAATTTCTCAGGTGTCTAGCCGAGTGCATTAACTGACTGAACGAACAACTAAAAATATGTTTCTAATTTTCTAAACGCACGACAGTGTTCACTTTATTGCA
This sequence comes from Ophonus ardosiacus, assembly GCA_943142095.1. Classification (NCBI taxonomy): domain Eukaryota; kingdom Metazoa; phylum Arthropoda; class Insecta; order Coleoptera; family Carabidae; genus Ophonus; species Ophonus ardosiacus. Next base: position 42,075,831 of record OW964823.1, read on the forward strand.
CTAGTCACAACAAATTCTGGATATACCTTCTCTGTTTAACGAATATTATACTTCCCCTCAAATAAATATGGAATAGATATTTCTACACTGTTACCAATTCCAATTGTAATATTGAAAATGCTAAGTTATGAAGAAGCGACAACATCACATGGCAAGGGACAGGGTGGGGAGAAGGGAAAGAGTTGAGCATCAGCCCACATTTATTTGACGGCGAGTATAATTAATTATTAAAAATTTACTTTTTCTGCATTATCCGATGCTCACTGGATATCAGCTTACTATCCGGTGTTCACTTGGATGGTTACCGGTTAGTAACTGGATATCTGATGCATCTCTAGTGCACACATAAAGCGCTTGTATACTATGGTAAAAAAATGTTATTTTTTAATCGGTGGGGATCCGTTTAACTGGACTCGGATTTTCGTATTCGCTCTTCTATTTAAAAGAGAATTAATACACGTTTTATTAAAGCTATTATTTAGCTGCAAAATAAGTTTTTTCGCAAAAGATATGAAGAAAGTCTGTATCTATCCTTTTGCTCTCATTGCTTGCATTACTCGACAGTGATGGCACAGACGTTTTAATACAATTTTTCTCGGCGCATATATATATATATATATATATATATATATATATATATATATATATATCAAATATATATATATATATATATATATATATATATATATATATATATATATATATTTGACAAATTACTTTGAAGCTCTGAAATTTAATAATAATAATAATAATAATAATAATAATAATAATTTATTTCAAAAGATCAAAATACATTGATATAGGAAAAGACAAAAATTACAAACACACAATATTCATGCATAGGTTAAATAGTATGTATTTATCATTTACAAATTCACACACCAGCGTACAGGATTCTTTTTTACCTCCCGCTACCCTAGGTAAGGGAGGTATAGGGATCGTGTTAAAAATCGCATATAGAGATTTTATTGAATAAGCACGTTTTAATGTCCCCAGAATCCGATTTTAACATTTTTACAATGATGTCTGTAGGTATGTATGTGTGTATGTGTGTCTGTGTGTCTCTGCGTGTGTCCGTGTGTGTGGATCTTGTGGACACGATTACTCAAATACTATCAATCAGAAAAATTTGAAATTTTGTATACCCATTCTATACTAATATGGGAAGTGTTCATTAGTTTTTAGTATATATCGGATAACCGGAAGTATCATTTATACAAGCTTTTAAAAGTTTTTCTTGTAAAAAATTCATTGAATATTATTTTTTAGCAACTTTTACTAATTAAAATTGATTAATGGTACAATCTTCAATTCTACGATAATAACATTTAGTAAATATCTCTAAATAACTTTAAATATGAATATATAATATAATTTATTTTCATGTATCACCTAGCCTATGCGTCAAACAAAAACATAATTTTAATGACAGTTTTGACATATTTAAACAAATGTCACTGACGGGAAGCAATTATATTAAAATTAATAATTAAACCGTGTTAAGGAGAATATAATAGTAAAATATTTAATTAAGGTTTGTAAAAATAATATATTTTCCATTATACATAAATGTTAGATGTACGGGATGATCTGATTTAAATTTGCTAATTGCTATTTTTGCAGCACTATAAATTAATATTAATTTACAACTACACATTTACGAAATGGATCATGTACGGTGAAGAATTTACAAAGATTGCGTTTTAGAGCACCTAGAAGATGATGCTGATTTTTATAAGAATATATAATTTGAAACAACATATTAGATTTGAACCATATATGATAAATCGGATGTAGTACTTAATTTGGAGCTCTAACAGATTTTTGAGGAAAAACAATAAAACAATCCAAAATTTCGTATTACAGACTTTTCTATTTATTGGACAACAAATTAGATTTTACTTACAAACGATTAAGCGGAAATGATACTTTACTTAAAGCTCACTGCTATTTTAAACATGGAATTGGCGGGAGGTCATGTGTTGGCCACATCAGATTTTTGTTTAAGGTAGTACGATCATTAGAGTAATGTATAGATAAGAAGCTGAAATTTTAATATGTTATTAACCAATAGTATTTACATAAAAATTAATTTTTTTTAGAGAGATCGGACGTGTAGTTTTTGAGTAATTAATTTTTGAAAATTCGATATTTAACATGTAGTAGGGAATCTCGTATCAGACGCACATTTTTGTATAATTTAACTACAACTGCTATAGATAAAGATACAAAAAACTGGAATTTGTATTAATCAGCTATCATAGATTATGTAAAAATTACAACAAAGTATTCTACCGTGCAGTTCTGAAGATATCTGAATAGAAGTAACTGAAAATTCATTAAAATATCTGTCAACCATACTGACAATTAAATGACATATCCGACTAGTGAACGTTTGACAACGTTTTTAACACATACAATAACTACAAAAGACGAAGAATACAATAAACATAAACACAATAGCTATCTGAGGGGTTTTTAACACATACAAGAACTACAAAAGACTATAAACACAGAAAACATAAACTCAACAATTATCTGAATGGTCTGAATCGTTCCAATTCAAAATGACAAATAATGTCAAAATTCGCGCCGACTGCGCTAACAAATGCTGGTATCCGCCATTTACGATGCGCTGTTCCCAGATCCACGCTAGATTTATTTACACAAAAAATACTCTAGTCAAATGATATTTTTTATTGTTAATAAATAAATAATTAAATAAATCTGATTATATGTTATTAATTTACATATTAACATAATTTTATATTAGTTAAAAAAAAAATCGAGATTTTATTATGACTTACAGAGTACTGATCGTTCTACCTTAACAGAAATATATTTCCAACATCGTGTTTTTGAAGCTTAAAAACACGAATTGGAAAAGATGAGTTACCCCAAAAAATAATGCCATAACTTAGGATGGGGTAGAACTTAGCAAAATAGAATATTTTAGTTAATGGTATGTCGGTCACTAATCTAACATTTTTTTATAACGTAGCATAAAGATGATAGTGTACTACAAATTTTATTAATGTGAGTGTACCATTTTAAGTTTTCTTGTGTATGTAATTCTAAAACTTTCGCATTAGCTATTTTCGTTAGCAATTGTCCATTACAATTAACTGCCAAATTATTATTATTATTATTATTATTTCGTCATTTAAAAACTAATGAGTGCGGATTTGATAACGTTAAGCATAAGATTTAAAGATGCAAACCACGATGACAAATTTTCTACAATACTCAACACTTAATTTATATCTGAAAATAGAATCGACACGTCATCCGCATAAGCAACAAATTTATTATGATTTAAAATGTTTTCATAGCCGTTTATGTAGAGAATAAAGAGTATGGGTCCAAAAATTGAACCTTGGAGAACACCAAACGCAACTGTTTTTGCCTCAGTTTTCTGATTTTCGTAAAACACTACTTATTTTCTGTTCTGTAGATAAGATTGAAACCAATCTGTAGCAATCCCTCTAAAACCGTAGGTGTTTAAAATGCATGGTAGGAGAGAATGATTTACGCAATCAAAGGCCTTTAAAAGATCTAAAAAGATGCCAGAAATATTATTACCTTTATCGAGCTCATTATAAACATGAACTATCTTAATTAACTAAAGCAGAAGTCATTCTTATCCTTTCTTGAAGCCATGCTGTTCGTCAATCAAAATCTTATTCTTTTCGAGAAATGAGAGAACTCTGAACAACATAAGTTTTTAAAAAAATCTTGTAAAAAGCTCATACTAATATGATTGGACGGTAGTTGGATACAATATTTCTATCAACTTTTTTGTGTAAAGCAATAACGTTTACAAGTTTTAATTTATCTGGAAATATACCGTTGGAAAGAGATAGATTTATACGAGTCAAAGGTATAATCAGGGATTGATAACAATTTTTTTAATACATTGTTAGAGATTTCGTCATTTCCAGCTGAAAAACGATGTTTTAAAGATTTAATAACAGATATCAACTCGGCTTCATTTACTGGCTCTAAAAATATGGAAGATGAATTATAGATTATATTAATGTTACTTACCTGCTTAGAAATTGGAGGTAAATTCTTTTGAGTATTACATGGCAGATTTATAAAATAGTTGTTAAACATATTCGCAATATCTAAAATCTCATATACTCTTCTTGTAGTGTCGTCTAATTTACTACATATATATATATATATATATATATATATATATATATATATATATATATATATAGGTTCCCGCGGCCGCGTGCCTGAGTGTCTGGTCGCGAACCTGGGGGAACCGGGTTCGATCCCGACAGACGCCAATTTTAAATGGCATAAAAGTGACCCTTGTGGTGCACTCTCCACGCCAGCTATGAGTGCCCGTGAGGTGACGCCTGGTAAGCGCCCACACGGTAAAATATATCGTCATCATTACCGATGTCTACATGTGTTGTAGATACTGTCACACCCAGAAATGGGTAATATGCCGTGATGATATATTTATATTTATTTTATATACAGGGTGTCTCAGGACGAGCTTACGCTATCTATATTTTAAATACTATTTAATATAATTTAACGAAATTTGGTATCTAGGGGTTATCTAACATGCCCGTTTTAACTAAAATATTTTCAAAGCAGTAGCACTTCCGGTTTGACCGGAAATTGACCTCAACTTTCTTATTTTAAATGGAATACGCTATATTTTATTTTACCATTGAATGCAGCGAAAAATTTTACATATGAAGCAATAAACACATTTTACTCATGATCAACTACTTCCGGCGTTATTCAACTTTTTTTGATTTTTTGTCTGAAATCCGGCACATTTTCAAAACTCTGTATATCGGGAACGAGATCGAATTTTTATAATCTGAAAAAAGCCTTTTATAAAGGAGACTTTAAGCTGCATTATCCATAGAAGAATCCTCGATTATTTATAAAAATGTGACGGGTACGTTACACCAAAATTACAGTTGACAAACTTCAAAAAAGACAATTTTTTTAAATGGAACCCCCCGTTTTTTATTACATAAATGTATTCTACGGCAAAAAATAAGGGTACTTTATGTAACATGTCCTATGTTGAAAGTTGATAGAATTTCAGTAAATTAGAAAAACATGTAATCTGTGCATAATTATTTTATTAATACGGATAAGTAAGCCATGGAAAAACAATGTTTGTTTTTACAAACTCATCTACTTGATTTCTTAGATAATTTACCGTTGGATCAAAGGAATTTAATATGGTACCAGCATGATGGCGCTCCACCCCGCCATAGAATAAATACTTTTTTGGAAACAATTTTTAGGTAAGATAGGTGGCTGGCAAATAATGGACCACATAGGTGGCCTCCTCGTTCACCCGATTTAGCTCCACTTGATTTATTTGTTTGGGGTTACATTAAAAACGGCGTCTATCAAAAACCATTTAACAACATGTCTCCTCGGATGATAAAAAATGCTACACAAGAAGAAGTATTAAAGAGAGTAAAGATGTGCTTACATATGAATGGAGGACAGTTTGAATATGTATTAAATTAATCATAGTTTTGTATTTAGAATTTATTTGTTTTTTCCATGGCTTACTTATCCGTATTAATAAAATAATTATACACAGATTACATGTTTTTCTAATTTACTGAAATTCTATCAACTTTCAACATAGGACATGTTACATAAAGTACCCTTATTTTTTGCCGTAGAATACATTTATGTAATAAAAAACGGGGGGTTCCATTTAAAAAAATTGTCTTTTTTGAAGTTTGTCAACTGTAATTTTGGTGTAACGTATCCGTCACATTTTTATAAATAATCGAGGATTCTTCTATGGATAATGTAGCTTAAAGTCTCCTTTATAAAAGGCTTTTTTCAGATTATAAAAATTCGATCTCGTTCCCGATATACAGAGTTTTGAAAATGTGCCGGATTTCAGACAAAAAATCAAAAAAAGTTGAATAACGCCGGAAGTAGTTGATCATGAGTAAAATGTGTTTATTGCTTCATATGTAAAATTTTTCGCTGCATTCAATGGTAAAATAAAATATAGCGTATTCCATTTAAAATAAGAAAGTTGAGGTCAATTTCCGGTCAAACCGGAAGTGCTACTGCTTTGAAAATATTTTAGTTAAAACGGGTATGTTGGATAACCCCTAGATACCAAATTTCGTTAAATTATATTAAATAGTATTTAAAATATAGATAGCGTAAGCTCGTCCTGAGACACCCTGTATATATATATACTAGCTGTACCGGTTGCAAATATTTGCAACAAACAATATGGGGTAATGTTATTAAATTTTAAATTTTATTTAATGTTTGGTACTTTTCTATACTTTTTTAACTACCGCTGCTTTGTTGGGTACATAGGAATAGGGAGATTATTTGACACAGCACTGGTAATAGTAACTAAATTATTTAGAGTCGGTTTGTTAATGCAAAGTTAAAAGTGAAGTAATGGTAACTGTTAGTTAGGTAAATTAAATGTTTGATTGACTGTTTATAAATAAAAAATGGAAATTGGGAACTGAAACTGTTTTGACAGATAAAAAATACAGGTCTTGTAACACAGGACCAGGATGGATTTTAATGCTACGTAATTATTTGATGAGGAACTTTGGATATTATTGTATAAATTTTACAACAAACTGCAGCAATGCTAAATTTTCAACAGATAAACATACCTATTAAAAATATGCAATTTGTATAGAAAAATAATAATAAAAATTCTATAGGAACTATAGTAGGTATTAATTTAATTGACCAGTTTATGATTTGAAGATTTAATGCTAGTGGTAAATTCGACATTTCGCCTGAATTTTTTTTTTTTTTTTACTGTTATAAATTTAAATGAGAAAGGTAAAACATCTAATAGAGATTATCCGCATATTCTACGCCGTCTTTCAATGTTATATTTTATTATTATAATTTATAATTATGAATCAATGTTGCAATCATTCTTACTTAATTTAATTCCATAAATTATAATGTATAAACTTTATTGTCACCAACAAATATTGTTATTGTCGTAATCAATGTGTTTCATTTATGATTTCAAGTTCAATTATTGTAGTAATAATTTATTGTACACCAAAATTTTATGCAATATTGTAATCTATGAGGAATCAACGTCTTTTTATTTTTCAAATTAGGTACCATCTTTATTCGGTTTAAAGCAATATGCAAAATTGCAAAATCATTGCATATCTATACCTTCTAAAGTATAATTTCACATTAACGAAACTTGATTTCACACAAAGGAAACCTGAATTCACAGTAACGAAAACTAATTTATCACTCCTCAATACCGATTTTGCAATCATGAAAACAGAATTCACAATTTTATAAACCAGTTTCAACTAAATGAAAACATATTTTACATAGGAACCTTAAATAGGCGCCGCCAAGGAAGGGCAGCAAGAATGGGTAATAGCCACCTTTGGAGAGGCAAAAAAATACGACAAATGTATTGCCTCTAAATATATTAAAATATTTTTCTGAACTGAATAAATAGCGAATAGTATTTTTAAGAAACTTAACTAAAGACTAAATTTATCACAACAATAAGAGAGCTTGATTAAGGCAATGATGAAACTTGATTACAACAATGATAAAATTTGATTACAACAATGTTAGCTACGCTAGAAGCGAGAATAAGTAACCGATTTCGTTATTTAAAAACTTGTCAATGTACACTTGTCTCTTGTCCATTTTAAAATAGGTAATAATGCTGTATTTTATATATGGGATATATAATTCAATAAATTTTTAAACTTTAGGTTAAAAAAATTATTATATTATAATACAAAATATATATCTTTATTTATTTTGCTCAATATTATTAAACTACTTACCATATTTGAATTAACTATTATATTTATTAATTTTTGAGGGCAAATTTCCATAGGGAAATAGATTCACTATAAGTTGACATGTAGACATATTTATCTATCATTTAAGGTTAACTTTCGACTTTTGTATGATAAAAGCTTTGCACGTTATTTACCTGTTAAATTATTTAACCTTGTATTGATAAACCAGCTCTAAATAACAAAAAATATTATTCTTGTACCAATTTTCACAAATTGTGTGTATTTTTACTTCATTCTCTTCATCTTTTTGTTGCTCAGTGCTGCCATCTATCGCTTGACAGCGGTACTTAATAAAAAATCTTTAAGGCCTTATAAAAAATAGACGGAATCAAAACTGTAACATTTTAGATTTTTATGCTTATCTACATGCTAACAGCTTTCATTTAAAAAAAGATTCATTAAAATCGGTTCAGTAGAAGTCCATAACTAAGGCCCCAAAGAAAAACCTTATTTTTTATATACCGTGAGTATTTTTAACGTGAAACATTGGGTGCGTCATATCCATGGTTACGACATTTGATTGACAGCAATGTATTTGCGTGTCCCATTTAAAATGAAACATAGGGAACGAATTTGACAGAAGTATTATATTTAAATATTGTAAGAAATTTAATTGAGTCAGAAAACCACTCGAGAGCACTAAACATATTTCGGGCACAAGGTGCACACAATATTTTTTCTACAACTACATTTAATATTTAGAAAACATGTATAATTATTTAAACAAAATTAACCTCTACTGACATCTTGTCAATGTGACATTTCATTGACAGCAATGTATTTGTTTGTCTCATTTAAAATAAATCATAGGGAATGAATCTGATAGAAGTATTATATTTAAATAAGATTGTAAGAAATTTAGCCAAGTCAGAAAATCACTGGGGCACAAGGTGCATACAATATTTGTTCTATAACTAAATTTAATTTAGAAAGCAGGTACAATTATTTAAACAAAATTAACCTCTATTGACGTCTTGTCAAATGTCAAATTCATTCCCTATGTTTCATTTTAAATTGGACACACAAATACATTGCTGTCAATCATATGTCAAGTCGTAACCATGGATTTCACAAACCCAATGTTTCACGTTAAAAAATACTCACGGTATACAGAGAATTTATTTTAAAATGCAACATTATGTTTCATTACTTCCATGGTTACTCACTATTGTCAAAAAATGACAGCAATGTAATATTTGTCCATTTTAAAATGCAACATTATAAATAGTATTGCAGCACAGGAGATGCCTCCAGAACATATCACAAATGGTGTCAATTCTTATTACGACCGACTATGATATTGCCGCAGTGTCAATGGGGGTAATTTTAAACATTTATTACATGAAAATTATGAATTTTTGTAAGCTAAAGATTGTTAAGATGTTCAACATTCATGTTTTGATTTTTTGTTAATCGTATGCAGTCCAATTTATTAAAAATTAGTTTTGACAATACAAAACTACAAATTTTGTATGTTGCATTTTAAAATGGACAAATATTACATTGCTGTCATTTTTTGACAATAGGGAGTAACCATGGAAATGATTGACCATATGTTGCGTATTAAAATAAATTCCCTGTATATAGATATATATATATATATATATATATATACAGGGTGTATCAAGATAATGGAACAGTGCCGTTTATTCGTGTATGTGAAAAGATACAGAAAAAAGTGATTAGGATATTTTGTAAGGGATAGAGGGGGACACATTTTAACATAAACTTTATTATCATAAATCTAGTGGTACTATAGGGCAATATTATATTTTTTTAAATGGCATTATATATATTTTATTAACTCATTAAATAGAGGATTTTGTTCTGAATTCAACGATATAATAATATCATACCCTTTACACTGCGAAAAATTTTATAAAAATTAATTCAAAGTTAGTATTTCATTTCTACTGTATCTAAGTAATCTGAGCAAACATTCAAGGAATAAAACAAAAAAATTATTTTAAAAGTAGAATTTATTGCCAAAATCGTAGCTTACTTGCATGTAATAAAACTAAAATAAATTTTATTTTGTTTTATTGATTGAATGTTTGCTCAGATTACTTAGATAAAGTAGAAATGAAATATTAAATTGAATTAATTTTTATCAAATTTTTCGCAATGTAAGGGTATGATATTATTATATCGTTGAATTCAGAACAAAATTCTCTATTTAATGAGTTAATAAAATATATATAATGCCATTTAAAAAAATATAATATTGCACTATAGTTTGAGTACCACTGGATTTAAGATAATAAAATTTATGCTAAAATGTGTCCCCCTCTATGCCTTACAAAATATCTTAATCACGTTTTTCTGTATCTTTTCACATACACGAATAAAATGCACTGTTCCATTATCTTGATACACCCTGTATATATATATATATATATATATATATATACAGGGTGTAAATTTTAAAACGGGTCATAGGGCTATAACATAGGAAAACAGTTTTTTATACGCCAAAAGTTTCTATATTAATTAATTGAAAAAATTATTAGTGCATATTATAAAGAAAAAAATTACGATTTTTTTGATACCAAACACTTAACATTTCTGTTTCATATGAAGTCAGAAAATAAATTTAAAAATTTGCACAATTAAGAAAAAATATCATTAGCCATGAAACTGACAGTAACAAAACATTGTCATTGTTTACTAATATGACAGTTGATAATTTTAGGGCCGTGATATCCACCTCCTATTAAAGTTCTTGATAGCTATCTGAAGAATAAATATGTTAGTAGCTAAATAAATTTATTATGTATATCAAGCACAATTTATTTGCCAGATAGCTATTAGATAGTTGATAGAATAATAAAGAAAATATTTTAAAGTCGGTAGCACGAAAACTAGTTACTTTCGTTTTCACAATCTGAGTTGACGTATGTTTACTCATATTTGGTTATGTTTGTTTATTTCAAGATTTATTATAAGTGCGGATTATGAATTATATAATTGTAGTGTCAATATGGATTCGAAAAAAGTACCAATACCAACAGCTAATTTATCGCAAAATAAAACCAGATTATTAGTTGATATTTGTATAAAATATGCAAATATAATAGAGAATAAAAACACTGAATAATTGTTCTAATCAAATTTAATCTTTCTTGTAATCAAATTCAGTTATTGTTGTAATCAAGTACCTATAATCAATTGTTACCAAGTTTAGTTATTGTTGTAATCAAGTATCTATAATCAATTGTTACCAAGTATAGATATTGTTGTAATCAAGTACCTATAATCACTGTTATACTCAAGTTTACTCATTGTTGTAATCAAAATTTATCATTGCTGTAACTTAAAATTTGGAATTTTTAGCTCATAAACACGGCCCTGAATAAAATAAAAACACTTATGTTCGATTTCGGCGTATTCAATTTAGAATATATAACACAGTTTCACGAGACAACCGAAATCTGTTAATAAATTCTGTGTCGTCCCACTTTTCAAAATTGTCCATTCTAACTAGTACTGTATAAGTACGTCGCAATTTCAAAATCTTATCTTCTGACTCCTGTGCTTCTATGAGATTATCTAATTCTTGTAAATCCATTTTTACATACATTTATTTTCTTTTCGAAATAGTTACCAGTACCTCAAAGTTCCTATTAGTTTATTCTGTTAATAACTAAATTTAATAGCAAGATAAATTTTATTTGTAGGTGGAAATACACAAAAATATTTAATAGTAGAATAAATATATTAGAAACTTTAATAGGAGGTGGATATCACGGCCCAATGTCATTTATGAACTAATACAAAATAACACTAAATAAAGAAAACACTAGTATATTTAAGAAACAATATTATTATTTATTGTAATATTTACAAATTAAAGATCATCTAGATATAAGAAATAAGTTATGAGAAATGAGAAAAACTACAAACTACAAGGGAACAATTAATTAAAAATAATAAAAAAGCCAAAGTAAATTAATTAAATTAAATGTTCAAATAGACCACCATTATTTGTAAGACAATAGCCAATTCTATTATAAAAACTTTGTCGAACATTGCTCAATTGTCGACAATTTATTTGACGACATTCCTCAACTATTGAATTTTTCATTTCTTCAATATTTAAAAAAGATTTTCTATTTATAATATTTTTTAAATACCCCCAAAGAAAAAAATCGCACGGCGCCAGATCAGGGGAACGTGCCGGCCATGAAATTGCACCACCTCTTCCAATCCAACTATTTGGGAATGCATTATTTAAATAATCCTGCACTATTTGAGAGCTGTGTGCAGGACAACCATCATGCTGATACCACACATTTTCATAATTTGTATTTCCAATTGCAGGGCCAACGTCGTTCATTAACAATTCTAAATATGTGTTAGAATTTAATTTATTAATAAAAAACGGGCCAATTATGTGTTGGCCTAGTATTCCTGCCCAAACATTTAATTTTTGCACATATTGCGTGTGCCTTTGCAAAATAAGATGTGGATTTTGCTGAGCCCAATACCTAAAGTTATTTCTATTTGGTCTGCCATTCATAATAAAAGTACACTCATCGGTAAAACAAATATTTCTTATAAAGTGACAATCAGCATTTGCTTTGTCCATAATAAGTTCACAAAATTCACCTCGTGATATAAAATCTTCTTCAAACAATTCTTGGTGACACTGATATTTAAAAGCTGAATAGTTATATTTTTTCAATATTTGGTGTACAGTGCTGTGACTTATACCAATCTGCGAAGAAATTTCACGTACACTTAAAGTTGGTTCATTTTCTATTAACGCTAAAACAATTTCTTCATTTTCAGCATTGTCTCTCTTAGGTCTCTTTTTTGGATAGAGAGAACCATTCTCTTCAAATCTTTTGATGAAGCGTTGAATTGAACTTGTACTGCAAATTCTTCTATGCGGCCACAGAACACTAACCAGGTCTCGAATTTTTCTAACACTTTCTCCTGAATAAAACCATTTAATAATTTGTAATTTTTCCTCGTGCGACAAATTATCCATGATTTCTTCTTAATAAAACCAATAATAATAATAATAATAATAATTTAACAAATAATATGCAAATATACGTTTATTAATGACAGTATTAAGTCAACAATTGTTTTGTTTTGTTTCTGTCAGCTTCATGGCTAATGATATTTTTTTCTTAATTGTGCAAATTTTTAAATTTATTTTCTGGCTTTATATGAAACGGAAATGTATTGTTTTTGGTATCAAAAAATTCGTAATTTTTTTCTTTATAATATGCACTAATTAGTTTTCCAATTAATTAATATAGAAACTTTTGGCGTATAAAAAACTGTTTTTCTATGTTATAGCCCTATGACCCGTTTTAAAATTTACACCCTGTATATATATATATATATATACTGGGTGTATGAAGACTAGTGTAAAAAAAAAAATTAATAGCATATTCCTGACATCATTTTGAGTAAAAAATGTCATATGAAGGTATGTCCGGAAACTTCTCGTTATAGAGTTACAGGCCTTTAAAAGTACACCTCATCAAGCACATTTTTATTAATAACTTTGATACTAGTTGCACTAAAATTTTGAAACTTGATACGAGGATACTACTTATTGAGATGCATATTTAAACTTTCTTTTGTTTCTGCATCTCAACCAGAGGCGTCTCATATGGGGAAGTCATGAAGGTTTTTATCCTTATTTTTTACCTATTTACATTTTTTCATTTTTGAATATAAAGTATTACAAACAATTTAAAAATACACAAAAATGTACTTTTGATAAAAATTGATAAACGCAGTAGTTTCTGAGATATTTTAATTTTTAGAAAAAATCAATTATGCAAAAAAAAATAGGTAACATTTAAGAAACAATGAAATTCACACAAATTCATTCTTTGGTGTCCACGTCGATATTCTCTGGACTACGACAACCATTACTTTTACAATATCTATAAATAAACACCATATCTACATATTCACCAACACTAACATTTTACACTTTTTTGCAAAAAAATTATTAATAATCAGCCTTATTCTTATGAGTCTTGTTAAGCGAATAACAATTGTTATATGTAACAATATTGTTAATATTACAATACAATTATGAATTTGTATTCACGTAATCATTGATGTTTGTTAGCAATTGTCTGCTTAGCAATATTGTTAAGCTTGATAATAATATTGTTATTTTGGCAATCCCCTAATTCTTGTGACCTCTATTACCTTGTTATTAGAACAAGTATTGTTATTTCTGATTGCTAGATAGGCGAGAACTAAAACTTGTCGCCTGAGTGCAACATTGTTATATTTTAAAGTTAAGTATATTTTGAATAAATATGGCAAATATAGATTTTGTTTTACTTTTGGAAGCAATTAAGAACGAAGAAGGTAAAATAATAATTTAAATATTGGAACTTAAATATTTCAGATACAATTTAAAGTTAGAACGACAACTTCTTCGTGATTCAAGTAATCTATTAATGATACCAGAAAAAAACATTTCGAGGTATTTTCAGATTATCACTAGAATTAGCCAACGACTTCATCATCGAACTTGCTCTATACTTATGGCAACTTAGAAGGCCCCAAATATATATTCCGGAGCATTTAAAAATACTCGCATGTCTTTATTTCTTTGCACAATGAAGTTATTGAAAAAGTGAGGGACAGGATTCATATTTTCCCATGAGTCAGTCATCTATCAATAGATGTTTAACAAACGTAACCAATGCTATGAATGAACACATGATATGTTATATTAAATTTCCAGCTACATTCGAGAAAAAAAAATCGTACTAGAATTCAACTTCCATGCAAAAACATAGGCCTCTTAAAATTTATGAATAGACAAGAATAGGTTTCATATTTTTGTAAATGAAACCGGGTGCATACTCAACGCTCGAATATTCAAAACCAGAATATTAAAAATCAGAATATTCAAAAGCAGAATATGCACACTCAAAATCATTCAAATACCGAATATTCAAACACAGAATTGCGCATTGCCCGAAAGCGTATCAGCAGAATCATCGTTAACTAACGTAAACATAACCTAACGTTAAGTAGTATCCTCGTATCAAGTTTCAAAATTTTAGTGCCACTAGTATCAAAGTTATTAATGAAAATGTGCTTGATGAGGTGCACTTTTAAAGGCCTGTAACTCTGTAACGCAAAGTTTCCGGACATACCTTCATATGACATTTTTTGCTCAAAATTAGCTCAGGAATATGCTATTAATTTTTTTTACACTAATCCTGATATACCCTGTATGTATATATACAGGTGTATCAAGATAATGGAACAGTGCATTTTATTCGTGTATGTGAAAGATACAGAAAAAATTGATTAAAGTATTTTATAAGGCATAGAGGGGTACACATTTTAGCATAAACCTTATTATCTTAAAACCAGTGGTACTCACACTATCGGGCAATATTATATTTTTTTAAATGGCATCATATATATTTTATTACCTCATTAAATAAATAATTTTGTTCATAATTTAACAATATAATAATATCATACCCTTACATTGCGAAAAATTTGATTAAAATTAATTCAAAGTTAGTATTTCATTTCTACTGTATCTAAGTAATCTGAGCAAACATTCACTCAATAAAACAAAATAAAATTTATTTTAGTGTTATTATATTCAAGTAAGCTACGATTTTGGCAATTAATTCAACTTTTAAAATTTTTTTTTGTTTTATTGATTGAATGTTTGCTTAGATTACTTAGATACAGTAGAAATGAAATACTAACTTTGAATTAATTTTTATCAAATTTTTCGCAATGTATGATATTATTATATCGTTGAATTCAGAACAAAATTAATCTATTTAATGAGTTAATAAAATATATATATAATGCCATTTAAAAAAATATAATATTGCCCTATAGTTTGAGTACATCTGGATTTATGATAATAAAGTTTATGCTAAAATGTGTTCGCCTCTATCCATTACAAAATATCCTAATCACTTTTTTCTATACCTTTTCACATACACGAATAAACGGCACTGTTCCATTATCTTGATACACCCTGTATATATTTAATATCTGTAACCCTTTTAGTACCTTTCGGTGTAAGGGTGCCGGGCGCACCGAGCGCAGTGTGATAAATTTTTGTTGCTGAGTAGCCTGCTCGGACTTACCGATCACAAAGCTGACACTCTAACCACACTGCTGTACTGCCGGCGTCTAATTTATTAATTTTACTTAAATATTATAAAGCTCCGAGTATGGTAAGTAAAATTGTATTACATGTGCAATATATTATCTTTCTTGTTATTATAAATTCCGTAGAATTTATATCCTATTATTCTTAGAAGAAATATTATCATACCAAACTCGCATCCTTAACGAATCCAACTTAATGCAATGCCAATAGTAAAACGTGTCGATATGCTTTCGTAGGGTCTTACCCGCCTTAGATGTTAGCTGCTGAAGATTACAGTATATACAAATGTTTCGTTATACTCATATCTGCATAATATAAATTAACCTAAACTCCATGTTCATATTAAAGATTAAGCCATAAACATAATGAATTCATAAATTGCTATAGTATGCATTAATTTATTCATAAATTCAAAGTATTCCCGTTAACATTATTAAGATAATATTTATTAATTGCTTTCAAGCTTTCACAAAATTCATGTAGCATGTGTGTATGTACGTTGAAAATAAACGGATATTAATAATATATGTTAAATAAATATGTATTCACACATTTTATCCTGGTTCAACGTAATACCTCTACAAGTACAATCCTATGTATTATTGTATTATGCTCATATTATTATTTGTTATAAATCTGGTATAATATATGTCATGTGTACACAAAATAATATGTCAATAATTTTAAATTAAAATTACGATATCATAATTATAAACACTAAATAGACACAACAGGCATTAATGACATATTCGGAATTTAAAAAAAAAGATAATAAAGTCCATAGACCATCTACCTCTTGTTAGAAAACTACAAATCATTAGCGTTTTCGATTCACTGCACTAGTACGCACTAATTGCTCATTTTAGGAACTATGGATTTCTAAAACTTTTTCGGTATTATCAGGAACCGTAAATAATTTTAATTTTACACTCTACAGACAGGTTTGCAATACTTTGGGCTAGTTCTAATTTTACCATGAAACGGATGCAAAGTTTGCTTTGGCCACTTAGATTGTGGAACCCTATAATATGAAAGGTTTTTCTACGTTCCGTCATTTTTAGGTAAGGAAGTTTTTACTGAATAAGCACATTTTACGGTCCCTGGAATACGATTTTACAAGTTTTACAATGATGTCTGTATTTGTTTGTATCCGTGGGTGTGTGACAAATTTTTCTCCGACAATAACTCCAAAACTACAATTCTAAAAATTATTAATCTTTCGTATTCCTCTTCTTTACAACCATATGAAGATCTGATTAGATTTTGGTTATAATAGGTCAACCGCAAGTACCCATATTTGAAGTTTTTAATAGTTTTTCGTGAAAAAATGCAGTTAAATATCATTTTTCGACATTTTATGTGATCAAAATGAATGAATATCTTATTCTCTCTACGGTTTAATTATACATTTTCCTTCAAATTCAGTAGATATAGAGTTATAGAGAGATTAACTTTCAAAAATCAGTCAGCTTTGCTAAAATTATGGAAACAGCAGATATATTCAAAAAATTCTAATTGACAGATGTCAGTGTCAAGTGCAAAACCAAAGTGGAAAGTATAAGATCAGAATGTGATATGTGACAGAGTGTCCCTCGCAAGTGTTGCAACCTCGCCTCAAGATTGGAAGTGTCAATGTTCGTATTACAATTTTACAGGATACCTATACAGGGTGTTATGTAAGTAAGTGTTCAACGCATAACCCATGGTAGAACTAACCCCAAAGATAGTAAATCTGGCAATAATTTTTGTTTAACATACTTTATACAAAAACTGACCAATCACGCGATAGTTCAAAACTTTTTAAAAAAAGTAAAAATCAATGTGTTCTCCGGAAAAAATATTGATTGTCAATCTGACGTTAAATGTTTTTTTGCATAGATGTACAATTTATATTGTTTTTTTTTTTGATATTCTCAAAATGCCATTTACCTTCACCAACCAAGAGTATGCAGACATGCATATGGTTTATGGCGAGACACACTTATAATCAGTGCTCATAAACATTTAGTTCTTCATTATGAAAATCTGAAATTTGTTGCAACGCCAATGATCTTATATGTCATTTGTGACAGGTATCACATTTTTTCAAGAGAACACATTGATTTTTACTTTTTTTTATAAAGTTTTGAACTATAACGTGATTGGTCAGTTTTAAAGGCCTCTGGTTCTTGTAGAAAGTATGTTAAACAAAAATTATTGCCAGATTTACTATCTATGGGGTCAGTTCTACCATGGGTTAAGCGTCAAACACTTACTTACATAACACCCTGTATAGAATCTTTTTCAAGAAACTTTTGAAATGAAATTTGTACATCCAATTGACGGAAGGTTTTGTGCTGGCCACAACAGATTTTTTAATATTTGCTATTATTCACTTTTGTGTTATTTTCTATTTTTAATATACTTATTGCATTCTTTAATGAGGTATGAAACTAAATATTTATTTTTACATAGTACTATAATCGCCGTCAATGGACTGATGCTCAACTTTTTCCCTTCTCTGCACCCTGTCTCTTGCCTTGCAGTGTTGCGTCTTCTTCATAACTTTTTTGTCACTTTCTACGCAGCCACTGAAATGGCAACAGTGTACAAATCTCCAGTTCATACATATTTCACGGCAACTATAGATAAAAAATCTGTTGTGGCCAGCACAAAACCTTCCGTCAGTTCGATGTATTTTGTACAAATCAAATCCCATAGGTACCAAAAGTTCCTTGAAAAGGATTCTATATATTCTGTAATATTGTAACACGACCACACTATTTTTTACAAATTCCATACCGAAAGATTCTTTGAAAAGATTCTATAAATCCAACAACGAACGTGCTTATTCATTAAAAACTCACCATCGAATTTTTTGACGAAAGACAATACCTACCTTCCTTACCTAAAGGTGACCGAAGATAAAAACTTATTAATCTGTATTATCCTACGCAGTAACATGAAATAAAATTTGGAAATACAAAGACAAAATATGACAATGAAGAAATTAATTTATTGATCGAATATTTTCCAACATTTCAACGTAACAAAGATAAATAATTTCCATACAAAATTTTATGCGACCTTATATTATTATGTATATAAACGGATAATATATAATTTAATGTCCACAAATATTATACATCTGCTTCATAATAATATGTGCTTGATTGTTTTCCTTTACATCTATCTTCTATTCTTGATTTATTTAGGTACATTTGATTCTTGCAATGACACATTGACGTTTATTTTCAAAAATTCTTCTCATCAAAATTGATACAAAAAGTCAAAAATAATTTAGTTGCTTATTACTATTCAAAATACACCAAAAATGGTCATTCACTTATATCACTTATATAATGAGTTGAGGGCACATACCAGTAAATATTCACTTATTTTATAAATTCCATTGAACATTTAGGTAAGTAAACACTTAAGTGAACCCCTCACTTGTATGAGTTTGATCTGTGAATACGGCCCTAACTTTTTTTATTGTTTTATTAATAGGACTGTTGCAAGAATTTTTAATATGACTTCTAAGTATTAAATTTTAAAAGATATTCCTTGTTAAAGAGCCTCAAATTTGAAAATATCATGAAATATCCATTAGATAGTTTACAATTAAATATTGAAATTTATGTAATATTTTGAAAAAGTCACGTGATCTGAAACAGAATGTGACGTCAGAGTACATACAATTTAACGTGTGACAAACTATTGCCTACTTTTATTTATATAAATAACAAATTGTTTTCCTACTGGCTACGAATGACGTGCTGTATGTACTGCGACGTCACAAGAGTAAAGAGTTATTATTCATGACGCCAATATTTTATTGAATTATTAACGGAAATAACAATAAATTATTATTATTTTTGTTATTACTATGATAAACTTTCATTTAAAATACTTTCTAAAAATGTGAAACCGGCTCTTTAAACATTTAAAATTATAGGTATAATGCTGTGACGTAAACAAGGAATCAAAAAATTTTTTAATACAACTAAAAACAAAATTCCTCCTACCTGTCTATCACACTTATAAATTGGGCACGGCTAGCTGTGAAAAAAAATGTCGGCGGCTGGGTAAAGGTTCGAAACTTTTTTCGAGAACAGGTAGATTAATCAAAATGTACAAGTTACGCAAATGGGCAATTTTAATTTAAAATACTAAAGTCAAATTTAGATTTCTCGAACAAATTTTCGTGGGCGCCAGACCTTATAAGGATGAAATAAAGGGAGTAAGGTCCACTCCAAAGAAATAAGCCGAAGAGTAAAATATAAATGTTTAATCAGAGTAAAAAAAATAATATCACACTTACACAATTGAATTTTTGCACGACGTTGGGGTCGCTACCCGCTAAAAGTTACCCTCAGAGGAGTGTCTTGCCCTCCCAGGACCCCACCTCGGAAGCGCTGAACCCTCAGCCCTCCTGCAGGTCCACTGGCGACGAGGACTACTCGGCGCACGCAGCCACGAGCGCAACTTGGCGAGAAAACTCTAAGCGTCGGTGTTGTCGCTGGTACAGGGTGCTCGGCGGATATACGTGGAGTAAACCGCTCGTGCCGATGGTGGCGGAATACAACCCTGGGCGAGAGAGAACTTAAAGAACTCTTAGCACGACAGCACCTCTCCTAGCTTCGTAAAACGGCTCCTCCGTGGCGAGTAGTCGCAATGGTGTTCCAGATAAAAAAGGTTGGGGGCGGAGAAAGAGCTCAGCGACCTCCGAGATCCAATCCCGAAAGGACAAGGCCACTTGTTCTCTTTCTAACGTCCCTAAAAAAATCTAAACCAGCAAAAAGTTTTATCTCCTGAGAGATGTACAAGAGGCCTGAAGGGCTGGGTACTATACATAAAAATGCCCCTAGTTTGACCCCAAACCGCTAGCAAAAATTTTATATAAAAAAGATAAAACTTCCAGTTCCATAATTTAAAAAAATTATACAAGTGCTGAATAAAATTCAAGGTACCAAAAATCTTTACAATAAATTATAAAATTAGATACGGCCGTAGATTGAAAGAACAGGAAAGAAAATAGCACAACAGAAGAGATTGAGATTGTAAATTGACTGACTACCACCGTACTTTAAATCGTTAATTCAAAAAACAATAAACCGACTGAACGATTAAAAAATAACTAACGACAAAAGTAATACTCGACAATTTGAGAATGTGATCACGAGCGGTAGCGCACAATTACGTTACACAACAATATTGCGCCGCAACCAAGACAAAATAACCACGAGAATAAAAAAATAAAAAAACGCGAAAATGGATCACTATTCCCCGACTATAAAAATGGTACAAAACCGAGCCGCTAATTGACGAGTCCACAGGTCCTGTCAAGTCAAGTCACGTCACTCAACAATCACCCGCACTCATCCAAAGGAAAGGGAGAAAAGGAACAGTGGTTAAAATTTTTTATCACAAGGAAGAATTTAAAACTCAAATGTAAAGTTATCATACCAAAATTTTAAACAATGAGCTCAAAATTAATTTGCTATAAAAGTTAAACAGCACTACGACTAAAAATGGTATACTGCAAAAATTGAAGGCGTAGTAACTTACGCGACTAAACCGGCGAATTAAGGGTTGAAACTCGCATAAAATATTAAGCAGAACTACTAAAAAAAAAACAACTTTGAAGATGCAAAATTGCATCGGGGAACTGGAACTATTTAGGTTACTTAGCTCGGGCAAATTTAAACAGAATTACTTAAAAATGCATATCAAAAATTTAGTCAATTCTCTCGGGAATAAAAATTAAACTCCAAAAATTAAGAATTTAAATCACAAGAAAGGAGGGATCCACAATAAAATCCAAATCAAAAAATATGAATTTGAAACTAAGCAGAAAAATTGAATTAATCCACTCCTGCTCGTCAAACAAAAATTATAAAAAATGCTCTCAAAAACTTTCTAGCGATCGTCCAACATTAAGTGATCTTTCACGCAAAAAAATAAAACTCTATTGTAATGGTAAGAAATTTCATTCCATGCGGTCACCAGACCAAGAAAATATTTCGCCCATATGGCGACACAAAAATTTAGCAACACGCCAAAAATTACAAAAATACTAAAATAAAATGGAACATCTTACCAAGTTACTCCAGAGACGAGAAATGCGGGAACTTCCCAGATTATACTCAAAAAAGATACTAATCAAAAAGGTCACTTAAAGTCGATACTCATCACAGAGAGAACAGAGAGAAATTATGCCCGAAAGAGAGTGTCCCGAGCTTGGCCCCGAGAGCCTGGCACCGAGAGAGAGTGAATTTCAAAGCCGTCGCTTAAATAAACAAATCAGTCTTACCAATTCGGAATCAAAAAGTCACTAGATATCGAATTTACAATAATGAAATTTTTAATAAAATGAGAGATAAATAAATTCAGAAATCGGAACTGTAAAATGATAATACGAGTGTAAATAAATTTAATACCGCCAATCTTCTTAATAAATTGGAAGAATCTCTGACATTTAAAAACTTCCTCATACAGAGAAATATAAATAAAATTCGAATTTTAGAGTGCACAAGACCTATTAAATACAATAAATAAAATCTGTTGTGGCCAGCATAAAACCTTCCGTCAATTCGATGTATTTTGTACAACTCCGATACCAAAAGTTCCTTGGAAACACACTATTTTTTACAAATTCCATATTGCAAGTTCCTTTGAAAAGATTCTATAAATTCAATATAATTATAAGACGAATGTACATTCTGTAAATTGCATTTCACACTTCCTCATTCCTATCCAACGCATCTTCTTCACACAGTTCTTCCTCTCTCAAGTCTTCTGCTACACAGTCCTTCCATCTTCTCTTTGGCCTTCCTCGTACTCCCGGCAATGAAACTGCGAGGGACACTCTGTCACTTATGTTACTTTCTGATCCTATACTTTCCACTTTGGTTTTTTACTTGACACTGACATCTGTCAATTAGAATTTTTTGAATACATCTGCTGTTTCCATAATTTTAAAAAGCTGACTAATTTTTTAAAGTTAACCTCTCTTTCTCTATAGCTCTATATTTATTGAATATGAAGGAAAATGTATAATAAAATCGTATAGAGAATAAGATTTTCTTTCATATTAATGATCATAAAATGTCGAAAAATGATATTTAACTGCGTTTTTTCCAGAAAAACTGTTAAGAACTTCAAATAAGGGTACTTCCGGTTGACCAATTATAACAAAAATCTAATCAGCTCTTCATATGGTTGTAAAGAAGACGAATACGAAAAAATCATTATTTTTAGAATTGTAGTTTTGGAGTTATCGTCGGAGAAAAATTTATCACACACACACACGGACACACACACACACACACACACACACACATACAGACATCAATGTAAAATTAGTAAAATCGTATTCTAGGGATCTTAAAACGTGCTTATTCATTGAAAACTCACCACCGAATTTTATGACCAAAGACAATACCTTCCTTACTTAAAGGTGACGGAAGGTAAAAAGAATTTTTTTTATTATAAAACATCGTTTCGACGTGCAATACAATAATGTAAGATAACATAAAATTGAAATGGTGAGAGGTGCTAGCTACAACAGATTTTTTTTATGAAATACTGTGACATAATTATGTGTGACAGACCAGTGGTATTGTAACAATATGTGAGTTCCGCCATCTTTCTCACCAATGGAAAATGGATAGGATGTGGGCATTTATGTGCGGGAATCTCATCTTTCATATTTCTGGCCAATAGAAACATCCACATCCGTCACGTCATAAAATGTTTAATTCGTTATAAATTTATAATGAAGAATGTATTTTAAAATTATTTAGCTTTACTACTTACTAATCAGTAAATATTTTACGATATAAATTTGATATATTTCGATTATGGTGTACGGCCCCATTACTGTGAATCGCAAACTTTAAAATTTTCTACACATTGTCTGTACTTTGTTAGAACAAATTAATTGCTTAAAATACATAACAATCACATTCTTATTTAGAAATAAAATAATAAATTATAAAGAAATGCAAAAATGCATCATATAAAACTTTAAATAAACCTTTCCTTACGTGTCAGGTAACTAAAACAAAATTACATATGCAAGTATCAAGTATTTTCCTCGTAGCTTTCTCCAAACTGTTAATTATAACTATTTTCTACAAAACAAAAACTATTCTATAGATACTTACTTTTCTTGTTGCATCTTACCTTGAAAGACTAAAGCACAACTAAAGTTTCTTTATAGGTAAGTTCTTGCTCTTGCTATACTATGAAACATAATACACAAAGTAGCGAGCATGTTCACTAGATAGTTTGAATTCAAATTAAACACAAAATTCAATACAAACACGTCACTCACGTTGTCAAACTTTATTATTTATATTTAAATTGTATACTTCCAAAACAATATTGAATATATTTCCCAAATACGATTAAAGATTAAAGCATTTTTAGGATTCATGATACGACAAATTACTATTATGGAATATGTACATTAAAAATTTAATTGTCAATTCAAAAATCCAGTGACGTAGATTAGGATTTTTAATGATTTATGTATACACGTAGATATATGTTATAGCCAATACTTATATGAAATAGTTTTTTTTTTACCTTTCGTCACCTTTATGGAAGGAAGGTATTGTGTTTGGTCAAAAAAATCGATGGTGAGTTTTTAATGAATAAGTACGTTTTAGGGTCCCTAGAATACAAATTTAGTATTTTTAAGATGATGTCTGTAAGTGTGTGTGTGTGTGTCAGTGTGTAACAAATTTTTCTCCGGCGATAACTCCAATACTACAATTCTAAAAATTATAATTCTTTCGTATTCCTTTACATCCATAAGAAGAGCTGATTCAGAACTGATCTACCAGAAGTACCCTTATTAGAAGTTTTTAACAGTTTTTCTTAAAAAACCCCAGTTAGATATTATTTTTTGACATTTTATGTTATTATAAATTAAAGGAAATGCTCTTCTCTATACGATTTGATTATATATTTTCCTTCAGGTTCAATAGATATAGAGTTAAAGCATTATAAAGAGATTAACTTTTAAAAATCAGTCAGCTTTGCTATTTATCATGGAAACAGCTGATATATTCAAAAAATTCTAATTGGCATATATCAGTGTCACGGGCAAAACCAAATATGGAAAGTATAGGATCTGAAAATAGCATGTGATAGTGTCCTTTGCAAGTGACATACAGTTGCAGGCTCGCCTCAATGCCGGGAGTACGAGGAAGGCCAAAGAGAAGATGGAAGGACTGTGTAGCAGAAGACTTGAGAGAGGAAGATCTGTGTGAAGAAGATGCGTTGGACAAGAATCAGTGGAAGAGAAGAGTGAGAAACAGCGACCCCTAATAAAATAGGAAAAAGCTGAAGAAGAAATAAGGAAGTGTTAAGTGCAGTTTACATAGTGTATATTCATGTCAAAATTTTATTGGATTTATACAATCTTTTCAAAGGAACTTTTGGTATGAAATTTGTAAGAAAATATTATGTGTTCGTATTACGATTTTACATGATATATAGAATCTTTTCCAAGGAACTTTTGGTTTGGGATTTGTACAAATTACATCGAATTGACGGAAGGTCTTGTGCTGGCCACAACAGATTTTTTTTGTTTATTTCATGTTTAATAATTAGAAAAAGTAAAAATAAAATGTTTTTGTAACATATTTTTACTTTGAATTTATTGAGTTTATTAAGAAAGTAAGTATACTAAAATTGAAACAATGGCGAATGTGACGATAAAGGAATTTCAATATATGGATTATAAAGTATGTATATAAAATAACCACTACAGTTTCCCATTATAATAATGAAAATTAAACATTATTTCCTAATAATTAAGTTATGTGCAATAAGATGACGCGAACGTATACGAGGATTTAAAAATACATCGTTATGATACAATCTGTCGCGTTCGGCATACTAGGACGTCAGATACCCCATCTCCAAAACTTAATAATTTATTTCTCGTAAACTACAAATAAGTAATCGAGTTAAAAAAATATGGGTGCTTTTTTGTCTAGTATGGTAATTTAGTCACATACCACATTCTTATATATTGAAATAACATAGTACCTTTTATTAGTGAAAAATTTCTCTATTGTTAGTGCAGTTTGTGTATTGAAATACTCATAACCCTAATCAAGTATTTATTCTGACTGAAACTGACGTTCCGGTATTCACTTGTACCTTCATTATCATCAGAGTCTACAAACTACAAACTTCAAAAACAAATTAATACCTACATATACAACAGCATTATCCCATTTACAAATAAGATCTTACATTTTCAATTTCATAATTGTAAATTTGTGTACACAAAATTTATACAAAAAAGTAGACTCTCTCGTTGGCTTAAGCCTTTTCCGAATACGATACAGACCCGTTTATTTTTAAATTATAAAAAAAATTTATGTTAATAAAACATTTTTTGTTTAATTATTTTAGTCATATTTATAAATATAATCTTTAAGCATCGTCTGTTTTTACCTTCCGTCACCTTTGGTCAAAAAATTCGTTGGTGAGTTTTTAATAAATAAGCACGTTTTAGGGTCCCTAGAATACGAATTTACTATTTCCAAGATGATGTGTGTATGTGTGGATGTGTGTGTGTGTGTGTGTGTGTGTGTGTGTGTGTGTGTGTGTGTGTGTGTGTACAATTTTAAAAATTATAATTTTTTCGTATTTTTCTTCTTTACATCCATATAAAGAGCTGATTAGATTTTGGTTATAATTGATCCACCGGAAGTACCCTAATTTGAAGTTTTTAACAGTTTTTCTTTAAAAAAACGCAGTTAAATATTATTTTCTTGACATTCCATGTTATAAATATTAAAGAAAATACTCTTCTCTATACGGTTTGATTATACCTACATTTTCCTTCATATTCAATAAATATAGAGTTAAAACATTATAAAGAGATTAACTTTCAAAAATCAGTCAGCTTTGCTATTTATCATGGAAACAGCTGATATATGCAAAAAAAATCTAATTGACAGATGTCAGTGTCAAGTGCAAAACCAAATATAGAACGTATAGGATCAGAATGCCGGGAGTATGAGGAAGGTGAAGAAGAAGATGGAAGGACTGTATCGCAAAAACTTAATAAAGTTTGAAGAAGATGCGTTGGACAGGAAAGAGTGGAAAAGAAGAGTAAGAAACAGTGACCCCTAATAAAATTGGAGAAATCTGAAGAAAAAAGAAGGAAGTGTCAAGTGCAATTTACATAGTTTATGTTCATGTTATAATTTTATTGAATTTATAGAATCTTTTCAAAGGAACTTTTGGCATGGAATATATAAAAAATAGCATGTGTTAGTGTTACGATTTTACATGATATATATAATCTTTTCCAAGGAACTTTTGGTATGGGATTTGTACAAAATAGTTCGAATTGACCGAAGGTTTTGTGCTGGCCACAGCATATATATATATATATATATATATATATATATATATATATATATATATATATATATATATATATACATCCCGCTATCATTATGACTTCCTTTCATGGCTGTGAATTATGGCGTCCTTATACGTCGAAATTTTCATATGAATATCATTGCAGCGTCCTTTCATACAACGCGTTTATGGAGTCCGTATATAATTTTTTTTTTTTTATATGACTATCAATGCAGCCTCCTTTCATATAACGTGTTTATGGAGTCCGTTTATTTCTCCGGCTTTATAGCGTCCAGCAATTGGCTGGTTTCTTGCTGTTTTTATATAACTTTTCCCACAAATTGCTTACATTGCCAACTTTCATTAAACATTATTTTAGATATATTTATTATGTATGTATTAGAGTAGGTGTGTGTGTATATGTGGTGTGAGTGCGTGTGAGTGTTTAAGTGAGTGTGTATTTGGGTGTGTGTGGTGTCTGTGTGTATGTTTGTGTGTGCGTGGTGTGTGTGTGTGTGTGTGTGTGTGTGTGTGTGTGTGGTGTGTGTGTGTGCTCTGTGCTGTGTGCTTGTGTGTGTGTGTGTGTGTGCTTGTGTGTGTGTGTGTATGCTTGTGTGTGTGTACGTGAACACGTGTGCATGCGTGCTCATGCCTGATTGTGAGTGTGTAAGAGTGCGTGTGGTGTGTTTGAGTTTGTATGTATATTTTATGTGTGTGAGCGAGTGTGTATGAATGTGTGTGTGTGCGTGGGTGTGAATTTGTATGAGTGTGAGCGTGTATGTAAGTACGTGTGTGGTGTCTTAGTATTTTAAAATGTGTGTATGTGTTTGCGAGTGTGCAAGTGTATGTGTGTAAGTATGTGTGTGTGAGCACATGTTTGTGAGTGTGTAAGAAGTGTCGGCATGTTTGTTAGTATGCGTAGCGTTTGAGGGTGAAAGTGTGTGTGTGAATCTTGCGAGACTGTGCGTGTGTGTGTGTGTGTGTGTGTGTGTGTGTGACTGTGAATATGTGTGAGAGTGTATGTAGCGTTGTCTTGAGCGTGAGTGATCAGTCTGTGAAAATGTGTTTATGTGAGTGTATGATTGTGTGTGAGTGTGTCTGTGTAAGTGATGCCGCCAGACGAAATATGGCGAGAAACAATTAACTCTCGTCTCGAATTTTCGAGATGAGATATCTCTGCATCTCGTCTCGTCTTACTTTTCTCAAATTTATAATCAGAAATAGTAAATAAATGAACATTACAAGCAACATGAATTTAATGAAAGGACACCACCGAATAAAATATTATTTTACTGAGTCTGGTGTTTGAATGGTAGGTAAAAAATATGTACTCTTTAATATCAAGCCTTTATCACCCGTTGTTGGGTGTAGAAATCTGCTTTGTACGCTAATATTAGTAATTATGATTATAATTCGTATAATGCAGGTACTTGAGGCAACAGTATACCATAGAGGTCAGTTTTGTGAATTTATTTTTTTACTAAAACAATAAATCTAAAATTAGTCAATAAGTATGAATGTGAATGAAGAGGCGATTAAAATATTTATTTATATCGACAAATATTTTGTTATTTTGTATATTTTAATTAGAAATATTTACGTAATATAAAAGAAATAGTACAATGTAGATCTCGAATTTCTACTCTCGTTTCTAAATCTCGAGGGCATTACTCTCGTCTCGTCTCGAAATTCGAGACGAGATCTCGCAGCATCACTAGTCTGTGTGGTATGTGAGTGGTATCTGATTTGTGTGTGTGTGTGTGTGTGTGTTTGTATGAAAATGTGCAGCTGTGTGTCAGAGGGTATGATTGTGAGTAGGTGAGTGTAAAAGAGTGTGTGTGTATGTGTGTGTGGGAGTTTGTGTTTGTGAGTGTGCAAGTATGTGTGTGCGTGTGTGTGTGTGTGTGTGTGTAAAACTGTGTGTGTGTGTGTGAATGTGAAGTGAAAAATTTATGTTATTACAAATATTAAACAGTACAAAATTCTCTATCCAATACGTTTCAAATTTTCATTATATCATCTATAGATTTACAGATAAAAAAATATATATTAAATAGTCTGTTGTAATAAATCTCACAACCCAAACAACCCCAAGTAACCAATTGAAAAATTATAAAATATTTGTGACAGATAAATGTTAGTATCAAAAATCAAAATACATTACTGGCGGCTTTCTCCAGGAAGGATTTTTAATATCACTTACGTATTATATTAATTAAAAATTTAGTATTGTAGGTATATTATATACACTCTTCAGAAATATCACTAATCGCCCAGTGAATTTGAAGAATCTCGAACATTTACGAGCCCCGTCTCACAGCAGTTGGCCCACCCGCTTTAATTTCATTTTATTTGGTTAATTATAATACAAATAATAACTAACGTAAATCATCGTCACTTTTTATTAATATCACAAACATTTTGTCGTTATAATGACACGTAGCACGATATGTTTTCTAAAATATTTCATTTTTTAATGTAAAATAAACTAATCGGTGCTTAGAACCAAAAATTTGAGAAAAACAAAAAAAAAATGAACAAAATTCGTAAAGTTGTTAGGTTTTCTAATATAATAAATCCTTATACATATAACCTTCATTGAAAATGGCAGGAGGTATTGTGCTGGACACAACAGATTTAGTTTATTTGAATTATGCGCTGAATAAATTTACCAACTTTAATAATTATCAAGGAGCACCAAAATATTTATTTATATTGTACTTTGACACGGACAGGTAACAATTTTGATAATAGCATACTAAAAAATATTTTGAAAAATGGTTATTTAATGAATACGTTTTTGAACAGTAAATAAACAAATAAAATAAATGGTGAATCTCACTAAAATTTATTGAGTGAATAATATTTATTTATTAATTACTGAATGATTTATAGAATGCCAAAATTATTGAAAATAAAATATCTAATATGGAAAAACATTGTTCTACTCCATATTATACCAAATTAGAAAATTAAATTCAAATAATAATTTAAATTGCTCCCCAGAATTGAGCAAACGAAGGCATTCACTTACGGACGCTCTACTGTTTTCACAATGAAAGAAAGGACATACGGGCGCTCTAATGTACTCACAATGAAAGTTAGATATACGGAGCCGTATATACGGCTGACGACACCGGACGCTCTAATGAAGTCACAATGAAAGTTAGATATACGGGGCGTATATACGGCTGGCGACACTAGCGAAACTGGTGGGGTATATGGTGAACTAAAAATATACAAAATCTTTCATGGTGGTATCATTAGAGCGTCCCCCCCAACTTTCGTTTTTCGATACTAGATGATTAGATATGATGTTGTGGAGCATCCCAACGGTGATACATTAGAGCGTCCGTATACGGACGCCCTAATGCAACTGGACGCTATAATGATGGTAAATACATAATGTATGGACGCCACATTGATGGTAAGATGTAAATATATATATATATATATATATATATATATATATATATATATATATATATATACATATATTTTTCATGATGAAAGATAGATAAAAAAAATAGAAAGTTTACAGCATTACAAATACAAATCTCAACTTCATTTTACGCTCTCATTCTCGAGATCTTTTCATATACGGAAGAGCGTATTACCGTACAAGCCCAAGAAGCCCGGGCTTGGGGCTCAAAATATTTACGGGCAGGACGGTGGCGGCAGACCCCAAAATTAATAACTCGCTAAGTTTTAAAAAACAATTGATAATAAAATCTTTGTTTTTGATATAACTGTGAAAAATGAATTAGGTATTAATAATTACTCAAAATTTCAATTAAACAGTATTTATTCTCTTATAACACCGAAATTTCGGTAGATAAGATCTTACCAAATATTACATCTCAAGTACGAGTATAAAAAAACAAAAAATACATTCGTTCTTTTCATTAATTTTACAACAAACTACAAAAATTCATGAAAAGCACATACACATTAACGAAGAACGAATGTACTTTTGGTATATGAGATGTAATATTTTGTAAAATCTTACCTACTCAGAATAATTTTCAAGTGTGCACCGAAATATCGGTGATGTAAGAGTTTTACTGAAATTTCGCGTAATTGTTAACAACTAACCTATACCAGTCGAGAAATTTCGCACATGTAAAAAATTAGTTTAATTATTATTATTTAATGGATGTAAAGTTTAGGGCATATTACACGAGGATGAATCATCCGAGAGTACTATATCCATTTTACGCGAGTCAAATACTATAGTTTATCTACAATTATCAGTTACACACATTATAAAAATATATGATAAATACTTTTTGTGTGGTTATAATAATAATATTAATAATAATAATAATAATAATAATAATAATAATAATAATAATAATAATAATAATAATAATAATAGTTTATTGCCCAACAGTTTACAAGAGGAAACCAGTTATAGGACAAAGACAATATTCAAATATAATAATTAAGTAAACAAAATATGCTCTTAAATACATATACAAAGAAAAAATCATGATTCGTATAAATGAATTCAAATAGTGAGAAATTTAAAAAGTAAACAATAATACATTCCTGATTAAAAAATATATTCATAGTAAAGTTCTGCATTACGACACATGATGTGGACTGGTGACCGCTGAAGGATATCAGAGTGGGTGTTAGCCAAATAGAAGGTCCTTGAGTATCTAGGAACAGATCTGGGAGTGTGGAAAGGTATACAAGAAAGCAAGTACGGTCCATCAATTTTATTATTAATTAAAATCCATAAAAATTTAGAAATGAAGTTAAAGTAACTATTTTGGTCAATGCCTCTTTCTGTATATGACATATATTCATGGCTTGATAGTGCATTACCGTATTCAAACTTACTCAGGATAAAAGTAATATACAATGGATTGAGAATTAAATGGTTGTTGAACATTTTTGAAAATACGCATCAAGAAACCTAATGTTTTACTTGCAGAACTACTTGTACATATATCATAGATGTGCTCAGAAAAATTAAAATTTTGACAGAAGGTAACTGCAAAGTATTTCACAGAAGTATTTTTCTCTATTTGAAAATCATTCATAGTGTAATTAAAATATAAAAGATTAATTTTTCTGGTATACGATACTGAGCAGCATTTATTCACATTTAAAGTCAATTTATTTGTTTCACACCACTCAATAAAAATATCGACATTTGATTGAAGATGGAGAACATCGGGAAACGAGGAAATTCTTTGATACAATTTAATGTCATTAGCATATGCCAGGACAGAACATGAAAAAGATTCGATCAGATCATAGATAAAGATATTAAATAATAGTGGCCCTAGATTAGAGCCCTGAGGCACCCCAGAAGTGGCGATAAAATCGAACGAGCTGAAACCATTGTAATACATACGACAGGTACGATTGTTCAGATATGATTTGAGAAGCATTGTTAATGACATTCCCGCTCCAAAAGAGTCTAATTTTTGCAGAAGTAAAGCGTGGTTAATGGAGTCAAAAGTCTCTGAAACGAATTAAGAAAAAGTTGCAAGATTAATAGTGGTGTACCTACCGTTCATAAAGCCATGTTGATTACTTGAGATAAAAGAACGAATATTATTATATATTGATTTATATATGATAATTTCAAAGATTTTACTAAAATTATTAAGGATTGATATAGGTCGATAGTTTTCTACTTGAGACTTGTCATCCTTTTAAACACTGGTGTAATACGTGTTAGTTTTCATTTGTCAGGAAAAATACTTTCTTTAATTGACAGTTTTATAATATAAACAAGTGGTTCGGCAAAAGCATATCTGATATCTTTAATCAAAAAATTCTTCTCTAGATGTAAATATGTTAAGTAAGGGAGACATAATATCAAACAGTTCATCTGTATTAATTCGGTGAAGATTAAAAGGAGGATTGTTAGAGTATTTGGTTGAAAGTTCCGTCGAAGTGTTGAGCGAAAAGAACTTCGAAAAATGAGAAGCAAACGCATTTACTATAGCTTGAGGGAATTCATACTCTATAGCATTATGATGTAGTTTACCAGGTATGCGGATATTTTCTTTTTTTGATTGAACAAATTTCCATAGATCGGAAGGATTTTATTGAATATTATTTTCGACAGATCGGACGTATTCATTATATGCATTTTTTATTTGTATTTTAATTACGAGCTAAAAATCTTAGTCTTTTGAATTCTGAGGAAAAATACTGGTTCCTAGATTTTATGTATTTTTTCCTGTAATACTCTTTAGATTTAATATTGTACTTGATCACAACTATAAACTAAAGCGGATATTTCATGGATTTAATATTTCTTTATTTAACATCATTACCAGTATACGTGGAAGACCAATCGAACGAGGAGATTTCATTGTATAAATCAATGAATTTGCTTTGCGAAAATTATAAAATAGAGTGTTGGATGACGAGAAATTAGGCGAAGAATGAGAATTTAAATTAATAAGACAATAAGAGTGCTGGAGGGACTAGTGTAAAATCAACTTTACATACTGTTATTTTGTTATGTAAATTTGATAGAACCAAATCCAGTTTATTATTATTGGTATTATTTATGTAATTATATTGTTTAAGATTCAATACATGACACATTTGTTGAAGCGTGGAAGATTTTACGCAGCTAGTAAAGGAGGTGCAAAATTTAGGTGTGTTAAAATCGCCAATTAATAAAACATATTCGTTAATAAACAATAACTCTAGCATTTCCACATAATTAATGAAATCAGTTGTGGTTATTATCTGGTGTAATATACAATGCACAGACTATGCGAGTATAGTTACCCAATTTACATTTGCAAGCCACTGTATCAATTAATAGATAAATAATGTATGATATGTGACTTGCCAGAGCTATGAGAACACCACCACCTCTACCACGACCCAAAAGAGTAAAATTTCTATCACAACGTAAAACGTTGTAATCAGAGGGAAATAATTAGGCATCATATACGGAGTCTGAAATCCAGTATTCAGACAGAACTATAATATCAAATGAGACAACACAACAATTAACATAAAATATAACAGTTTTAGTATAAGACCTCTTGTATTTATTTATTTATTTATTTATTGAATACTTTGTCCAACAGGCGAACCCAAATTATGGACTAAAGAACAAAGAAAATACAACATGAAATTGAATAAAAGTTACATTGAGCATATATATAAATACAAAATTATAATTATACGTTACAAATTTATAGACAATAAATACTATAATGCAAATACATATAAGATAAGAAAAAGTAAACATGAATATATTACAACTGTAATGAGGCTTGCAAATATTTAAAGTTACAATAAAAAATAAAAAAATTTGATAATAACATGTAAATGAAGGACAACTGTTGGGCGAAGTTAGTTTTCCGAAAAACTGACTATCGAGGGAGTACCATTAATATATTTTGTGGATAAATTCCGACGACTAGTTTTTAACCAATCATGATGCAAAACACTTGAAAATTCAACCAATGGGAACAGTATTATACTGATAAAACCTTGTTACCCCGATAAAACCCCGTTACCCCGATAATTTTCCGCTACCAAGTAAATAAACAGTTGTTATGGTTTATAACTGTCAGTGTGACAATTAATGTGTCAAGTTTCATTTTGCGTTGTCTTTGGAATTTATCTCACCAAATACCACACGACCTCTCAGATTTTCTCAGATAAACTTTTATTTTTAAGCACTCATTTTTTTTTTGCTTTTAAGCAAAATCACTCAAGCAAACTGACATTAGGTAAAACCCCTTCTCCTTCGGAGTCGGGATTTTACCATGCAGTTTGCTTTCGTGTTTGTTGCTAAGCAAAAAAAATTCGTGCAAAATAAAAATTTATCGATAAAATCAGGAGGTCTTGTGATATTACTTCTGATAAATTTACTTCGCCATTAGTTTTACGATTATTTAATTCAGTTTTAACAGATTTAAAATATGAAATTTGCTATTTAGTTCTGTCACGAGAGATAGACAAGTTTTTCCATTTTTCTAATGTTTTGATTTTATTGATATTTTTAATTACTGAAGTAACTTCTTCAAATGAAGAAAGATAAATTATAATAGGGAGACGGCGTGAGGAGGTGGAATCAAAACGTCCAATTCTTGAGACACTTATAGGTTTTGTGTTAATGCAAGCGCCGATTAAAAGTTCATTTGATCATTTGCTAAAGCAGTGTCACGCTCGAGTTGTTGTGGTTTTGAAAGAGCACTGTGTTTCTCGGAATTAAATATCAATACATTACACGATCGTTTTTGACGTCCGGTTATTTCATTGATTATGTGTTCAATTAATGAGGAAGTTGATTGCGAATCGAAATTGTTTCGCTGTTTTCTCATTTCTGTAATATCATTTTAAATTTGAATTATAACTTTCTATAATTAATCTAAATGATTTCCTAAGGTACGGCAAGAAGAACAGTTCTATTTTATACCTATATACCCTACATAGAAAGTTCGACACATCGCATATTAAAAGTATTATTGCAGATGCTACAAGTATAGAGCCTGTGTTCCTTAGAGGATTTTTTACAGCAATGACATTGCGCCATATGTTACAGACATTGAGGTTATAGCGGAAACTGTAATGATATGTCAGAAGTCAATTGTTAATGCCATAAGTTAACATGAGTATTATTAATAAGATTAATTAACAAATATATTTTATATTTATCAGTCAATATTTACCTGCAGAGATTTATAAAAGTATCAATAATATAAAGTAACGTACTTATTCAAAAAAAGTCTTATCGTGGAATATGAATATTTCATATTGCACTTGTTGAATATGAGTGGTCTATTATATCTATGGTGCAAAATGTACGTATATGATAACAGTTGTAGATAAAAAGTATTTTTTTTTGTTAGTTTCTGTTACTATACTCGTCGTCAAATTAGTATAAACCGATATTCCCCTCTCTGCATATTGTAGCTTGCCCTACGAAGATACCGCTTCTTCATAACTTAGCATTTTCAACATTGCCCATAAATTGACAATAGAGTAGAAATCTCCAGTCCATACTTATTTGACGGTCTTTGCAAATATTCATTGTATATCAGATAGTCCCACAAAAAGAAATCGCCTCCTTACATCCTGCGATTTATACTTGTGTGGCTATCTGAAATAAAAAGTGTACACCGCGAGATATCGCCGCTTTTCCCCCATAAATGTCCGAATGAGTCATGCGAATATTCAGAAATCGTCTTGAAGAATATAAATAGGTATCGCTAATGACGGCGACCAACTCGAAGTTATTATTTTAAAAAACGCTGGAAAAAACTACAATATGGCAAATGTGTAATATTTTTAATAAAATCCCTTGTAAGATGGATGTATTTGCTGATTCATACAATGTATTCAGACGAGAATTGATAAATTACTTTAGTTCTATAGATATTTAATTATTATATTTTACTTTTACTTTTCTGTTAAAATTTAAATTTTTCTAGCAGTTATTTCTGTTATTTACAATTGTGAACTTTTTGCAAGGCTTTATCTTTGTAACTGTTTGTATAATCATCCTGTTATTGGAACTTATTAGTTCTGTTGGATTAGTTCAATAAATAAATAAATAAATAAGTAAATAAATAAATACACTATTATTTTTTTGTATCTTTTACTGTTTTTGTAGAATAAGGGTTTGAAATGTGGACATTTGGTTGTATAAGAAATTTTAACTTTTTAGTTTCTCAAAACTGATGACTTGAATTTCCAAGTTCAATGAATACGCTATAATCTTCCTTACTTTCAGCAAGCCGTCTGTACAACTCTGAAAATTACGGTAAGTAAAATTTCATCGTTATTATACTCGTACATAAATTATAAGATTAATTAGTATCCCAGAACTAATTTAATCTGCTATCAAACCCTGAATTTCCATCAATAAAACACACCCTTTCCGTGATGAAGTTTTCTCTCTCTGATATTTAATCCCACAGAATGACCTTAATAAAACATCAACAGCAACTTCCCTTAATCCTAACCTATCATACGGCCCGCCCTGCAGCGGAAAATGCAAAGACAGTTCAGTTCGCAAGTTCAAAAACTTCCTGAGGGATTATGTACTTCGGACCCAACCCTTGAAGGTCGCACAGTATGTAATTATTCGCATATAAACGTTATCGTCCCAAGGGCTATACCCTAATTTTATTAACGTGTTTGGATATGTTCGTACATGTTTACGATGTTGAGATTGACTGTTAATGGGAATGACCAGGTCCCAGAAGTTCATGACTTGCCTTTAAAATTTATGTGTTTTCGGCTTCATTTTAGTTGGAAAACAAAGTTTATATCGGATGCCATAGAAAGAAATAAATTATGGATATTGCGAATAAAAGTAAGTTTGATTTATAATTTTACAGTCAAGTTTTTCATACAAATAGCAAATACTTATATTACCTACCTACAACAGAAAACACAATAGGGATAATCGGATAATGTGGACGTTATCTGAAGCCAAATAACAATGTTCCAAATTTAAATATTTTTCTCAAAATCAACAGCATTAATAAATAATACAATATTGGCTTTAGATTCTCATAAGGATAATGGTAAATTTTCTTATAATTATTATTATATTAAGAAGTCCAATATTTTAA
The DNA here is from genome assembly GCA_943142095.1 of Ophonus ardosiacus. NCBI lineage: Eukaryota > Metazoa > Arthropoda > Insecta > Coleoptera > Carabidae > Ophonus > Ophonus ardosiacus. The sequence continues at coordinate 42,113,777 of OW964823.1, forward strand.
TAAAATAGGTAATATACCTATTTAAAATTTTATTAAACCAATTACTCCATAAGATTATTCAGAAAAACCATGGCAATATTAAGATTTAAAACAAAAGTGCGCTAATCAAGAGAATACCTAATAAACAGAATTTTATTTGTTCACTTTATTAATGATTTTCTTAAACACAATAAATTAAGCAAAATGTCATTAATATTGTTTTTAGATGTGAATAATAAATACATATACCTAAATATAGACAACTTGAATAGCTGTGGCTCCAATCACACTGCAGTTAACAAATACTAACAAATAATTCATTAATCATGGAGTGAAATAAACTGCTCTGGCTGAAAGCTGTCATTCTGTTAAAACTGAACTTATTGAGGCAGGTTTATGCAACACTGTTCATAAGAATAAAAATAAAACATTGCCAAGTCAGTTTATGCAATTTACTTTTAGCTCGAAAACAGCGCATATCCAGATATGAGTTTATTAGTAAAAGTTAATCTATTTTGCATCTCCTACATACCCTATAAATTTGTAACAAGTATTAATTAACACTCTGTATTGATTTAAAAGTATATTCTTTCTACTCCTAGTCCTATGCTTTAATATATTTATTAAGTATTTGTCATTTGTACTTGAATAACACTTATTATGATTCATTATGATACAGATTTTCATATTGTTTCATGTCGGTGCAGATTATCATTATGATACACCAATTTATTGATTTATAGTTTATTTATTTAATTTTATGAATAGTCGTAGAAAAAATAATGTATGCATCTCATGTATATACAGGGTGCCTACAAAAGAATCATCGGGTTTTAAAAATATATATATTTCACAAAGTTTTACATATATAATATTAAATGACACATGAAACTAAAGGAAAAATGTTCAAGTTTAAAACGCGCGCTAACAAACTTCGATTTAAACGCCCAGATGGCGACATCTAAACGAGGAACTCCTTCACCGCTGGATTGGGCGATATGCTGTACATGACTTGGTATAGTTCAGCTGGCTTCCCAGGTCACCCGATCTTACGGTTTGCGATTTTTTTCTTTGGCGGTACATTAAAGATATGGTCTACGTGCCACCAACTTTGGGTGAACTGCGGGAACGCATTACTGCTTCTGTGTATCGATGGGGGCACATTGCAGCGTGTGGGCCGAACTGGACTACCGTTTGGACATGTGTCGTGTGACGCGAGGAGCCCACATCGAACATTTGTGATGGTATAATTTAAAACTTGGACATTTTCCCTTTATTTTCATGTGATATTTAATATTATATATGTAAAACTTTGTGAAATATCTTTTTAAAACCTGATGATTCTTTTGTAGGTACTCTGTATAATGACTATTAATATAAATTCGTTGCATCATCATCATCATCTATGGTACAACAGTCCTTGTACGGCCAAGGCCTCAAGTACCGTAGGTACTCGTGTCGTGACCGATAATAATAGGGAAGTTGGTGTACTTAATCCGTGCGACAACCACTGATTGCTATGCAACCAGTGCGGCAGCGGAAATATTCTTCCTACAGCTAGCACCACCTACGTTTTTAGACAACTGGTGGCATGCGAGTGCGATTAATGCCTGATATTGTGGCATTTTAACGACTACGCACTTAGCCGGCCGGTAGATTCGAACCTAGGAACCTCAGATCGATCAAAACATGTAGAGCGCCTTAATGCGCACGACCACTACACCGGTAAAAACTCTGCGTAATACACTATTTTCTATATATTAAAAATGGGCGTTTTAATGTTTGTTTTTAAGGTTAAAAATGGCATTTTATGACACCAATGATAAAGGTGACAGAGAGATCATTGTTACATTTAACACGAGTATTAAAAATGAATTAGTTACCTTGGTAATGACGAATGGAACAACAAATCGACCTTTTTGACATATGTCAAAAAATATGAGTAATACGAATTTACATGAGAAAATAGTGTTTGTAGAAAAAATAGTATATGATATACGTGTTAAAAGTAATTAATTTTTTTTGCTTCGCATCGTGTTCCAAACTTCCTTCTTACAAAATAAATAAATGTTTAACACATATCATAAATAGGTCTTGTTCATCGTCGAGTCAGCTATTTCACTTGACTAATAGGAACTTATAAAAAATATATACCGGGAGTTTATTTTATCAGTAAACATAGGGTATATCATTGCCATAGTTACGGTATGAATGTTTGACAGCAATGTATTGAAGCGTTTATTTTATGAGTAAACATAGGCGTTTAACATGGGAAGCAGTTTTTTGTAAATTCAAAGTGTTCGGCAAAAAAGTCAGGCCATGCTACTGAACACGATAATAGTACATTACATCTTGTACATTATTTAATATTAATTACTTTAATAATATTGCAAAAATTGCAATAAATTACAAAAATTGTCAAATAAATAATTGTTTCAGTTTTTTATTATGCAATATGAAAAGATTTACCAATGTCTCCGTGGCGCAGTGGTCATAACAGTAGCGTCTGAAATTTTTGGTTGGGGTTCGATTCCCCATTGGGGTAATTATTTTATTTTTTTTACATAAAAATTGTTGAACTTTTAAAAATCAGTTTATGTTTCCATATTACAATCATTTAAAAATAATAATAACATTCTAATAAATAAAAGAGAAAATAAATGAAAATAATTGATTACAATAAACAAAATATTGATGCAATAACAATGCATTGTATTTCCTTTGATATTAATAAAAATAACTGAAATATAATAAATTTGTGCAAATATTATGGCTTTACTGTATTTATCAAATAAAATACAATGCATTGTTATTACATCAATATTTTGATTATTGTAATCAGTTATTCTCAATCATTTTCTCTTTATTTATTACAATGTTATTATTGTTTTTAAATGATTGTAATATGGAAATTTTTTTGCCGAACACTTTGTATTTACATAAAACTGCTTCCCATGTTAAACGCCTATGTTTACTTATAACATAACATAACGCTTCAATACATTGCTGTCAAACATTCATACCGTAACTATGGCAATGATATACCCTATATTTACTGATAAAATAAACTCCCGGTATTTTTCTCACTATGCTACCCAACGACCAAATATAACTAGACAAAACATAGTTTCATTTGTTTTAATTTCGGCTGGCCAGTCAGAGAAGAGATATGTTTTATCTAGTTCGAGTATTTCTCACTAGAGTCGCAATATCGTTGACATTTTAGAAAATAAAGTTTTTTAGAATATACATCAAGTTATACATATATTTCGATTACAGGTCAAATCTGTAAGTTTTACAGACCTGTAAATCTGTAAAAAACTTATAAAAACGCATCCATTTCGCATATCAGACGCGGGCTTTGACATTTGCTTGTATGGCCCACCCCAACAAGGTTGCCAAGATTACAATTGTGTACATTGTCCGTATTACTTAAAAACAAAACCGCAAATGTCAAATTACAGTGATATATTCAAGTGGTCTCTAGTGAGAAGTTCACGAACTAGATAAAACATATCTCTGTCTCTTTCTGGCCAGCCGAAATCAAAACATTCAGTGAAGAGGAATAGGGAATGTTTTGTCTAATTATATTTCGTCGTTGATGCTACCCATCTAGTTGAACAAATTTTCATATTAGGTTTAAATATTAATTTTATTAAAAAGTGTGTAAAATTACGAAAACTGTTCTTTTCCTCTATAAATTCTAATTATGTAGTTGGATATTGCATAATAAAAGTTTTCTTTAAGAAAAAAGTTTTGGAAGAAGAGTATAAGCGTATAAACTACTTGTGAGTTGTCTTTTTCCATTTTTGTTATTTTTTATGCTCATTTTTCAGATGAAGCCTTGAGTGCACTTCTTTGTATGGCAGAGGATAATATCGTGAACACGAAAGGAGAAAAAGTATTTCGTGTAGTAAAATACCGCGTACACCTGTACAGTTTCTAGAAAAGTGAAAATATATGTACATGAAATGTTTTATCTACTTACTACATTATTTTAGTTCCGATTGTCTTATTTTGTTGAGTCTTAAAAGTGACATTTCATTTTTAAATGTCCTTTTTACCTGCTTTATACTACGTAAAAATTTATTATAGCTTAGGCGTATTATATTATTTTATAGCATTTATTTTCACAATGAGTCGAATCCGGCTCCAAATACTTGCTTGTACGAGTAACTGCTTGAAAACTACTTGAATATTAAAACTCTCTACATTTTCACATAATTTACGCTTACGACCTAACCTGGTTAATCGCTATTCATTTCAAATAAGTTGCTTCTTCTTTTTCTTCTTCTTCTTCTTCTTCTTCTTCTTTTCCTTACACCCAAGATGGTTATCGGACTATTGAAATTTGTTTAGGTTCTGTAACGCCATAACGGAATGGGGTTGGATGGCGTATATATACGTCCTCTTTGTAGTCGACGATTACTTCGTATCTCGGGCGCCATTTGACAGCTGCGGCGTTTCCTGAAAACTAAGCGGCGAGGACGGCCGCAGGTAGCTCTTTGGAGAGGAGATGGGTAGGGTTTTTTGTGTACAGAGACAAGAGAGTTACGTTACTAAAGGTTTATTGTATGTAGAATATTAAAATAAGTAACAATAAAGAAAATGATACCCTTGTTTTTGCCTGAAATAAGACTTCTGGCGGTTTACGGTAAGTAAAACTGCAAGATTATTACACCCAAAAGGTAAGTAAACATTATAATATGATAAATGACGGCAATCTTTAAACTAGATTTAAATAGAGATGGTTACAGGAAGTAAAAATTCTTCGGACTTGCAGTCAACTAATAAAATTTATCCATGTCGACGTTTCGACTATACAATAGTTTTCATCAGGGCTCTGCAATATAATAAAAAATTAAATAAATTTGTTACAATGCGGCGGCTCTAACTTACTGGCGGCGACTTCTCGCGGACAAGCGGTAACAACGGTTTCTATTATACATGCGGAACTCTAATTGCGCTTTGGTGGTTTAATTCTTCTCTAGAAAGCGGTATGTTCCATAACAGTTCACAACAGCGGTATCTGTCATAACGGCAAACATACCAAACGCGACTTAGCGGTGATATGGCGGTCAAATAGACAACTCGACAAGCGAGTTGATCTTTCTCGGCGAACAGCTCTCAATTTAAGCCTGCATGGGGAGAGCTGGAGACCCTGCTGAAAGCGAAGCTCGTCTAGTCTGTGGCTCGACTCTGACTCTGCATCGGCTGCAGCACCTTCTATACAAGAAATTGGCAGAATCTGGTAAAAACCAGTAACTTGAGTGGTGGGAAACGAGTTGACTTTACTTGGCGTAGGCGGCGCTCTGAACGCGTACAAAATAAAGTAACGAAGAAATGAATTTAATAAAAATTATACTATTCGTGGCTTGTCATATTTCATCTAAATACTCACATTAAATGATAATTTACATTATGAAATAATATTTCAAATGAACGTGCTTTATTTCTTGTGTGAAGATGGCTCGCACTCACTTTTCATCGAACGATTGAGAAACAAACATGTCTTATAAAACTCGCTCTTTAATATACTATTTTTACCTCTCGCTAAGAGAGGTATTGGAATCATGCTAAAAATCACAGATCCAAATTTCAGTGAATAAGCACGTTTTAAGGTATCTAGAATCCGATTATAACATTTTTACGATGACGTCCGTATGTGTGTGTGTGTGTGTGTGTGTGTGTGTGTGTGTGTGTGTGTGTTGCTTTGTGTGGATGTTGGAGCAACGGTTTCTCAAATACTATAAGATTTAAAAAATATTTAACTGCAGTTTCCTCAATCTGACATTCCTAGCATGAGCTGATTAGATTTTGGGTAACTATTGGACAAGCGGAAGTAATAGTTTCTTTAAAAAAATCTTCTGAATATATATATATATATATATATTTTGAAATTTTCTGTTATTACTATTATTGAAGAACATAAAATTCTACATCTGACACATTTAAAATTTTATTATATCTTGTATAGATTTAGATAAAGGCACTGTAATATACCGTGAGTATTTTTTAACGTGAAACTTTGGGTTTGTCATATCCATAATTACGACTTGACATTTGATTGACAGCAACGTATTTGCCCGTTCCATTTAAAATAAAACATAGGGAACAAATTTGACATTTGATAAAACGTCAATAGTGTTAATTTTGTTTAAATAATTATACCTGCATTCTAAATTAAAATTAGTTGTAGAAAAAATATAATGTGCCCGAGTGGTTTTCTGACTCGGCCAAATTTCTTACAATATTTAAATATAATACTTCGTTCAAATTCATTCCCCATGTGGCCATGTGTCATTTTAATGAGACAGACAAATACATTGCTGTCAATCAAATGTCAAATCATAACTTATAGGGAAATACAACAGTTATTGACAAGATGTCATTAGAGGTTAATTTTGTTTAAATAATTATACCTGTTTCTAAAAATTAAATTTAGATGTAGAAAAATACTGTGTGCACCTTGTGCCCGAAATATGTTTAGTGCTCCCGAGTGGTTTTCTGACTCCGCTAAATTTCTTACAATATTTAAATATAATACTTCTGTCAGATTCGTTCCCTATGTTTCATTTTAAATGGAACGGGCAAATACGTTGCTGTCAATCAAATATCAAGTCGTAACCATGGATATGACAAACTCAATGTTTCACGTTAAAAAATACTCACGGTATAGAAGTCTAATCGCAGAGGCTACGGCACTAAGGAAACCAGTTGACAAATTGAAAAGTTTATAACATAGTTTGTATATGACAGATGTCAGTGTCAAAAATCAGCAGTATTATTGACATTCTGTAAGCTTTTTCTGGGAAGTACATTTAATCTTTCTTATTGTTTTATTAATTAAACATTTAAAACTGTAGATAAAATGCATATATCCATGAGAAATACCCCCAAACTTGTTAATGAATTGGAAGAATCTCTGACATTTTGGAACTTCCTCATACAATTCTGTAATTTTTTTGTTATAAAACGACAGTTCGATAGCGAAGTGCAATACAAAACAGATTTTTTAATATTTGTAAATATTGTAGAAAAATAAATTATCGACTACCACCGCCACTGCAAAAACTAACAGACATTTGTTTGTTAACGAAATTCGTTTGAACAGGAACTTGTTTACTATTTGTATGCACTATTCAGTTGTTCATTACTTGTTTACAAGCATGTAAATATTCTTAGTATTGACATAGTATTTAACTATACACCGATTTTTTTCACTTCGTACTTTGATGTCCTCTTGAATGAAACAGGATTAGTATTGATGAAAACGTGATTTCTCTAACAGTTTTGTGTACAAGACAATTACGTCATATATTAATCTAAATTTGTACATTTTATATTGAGTAATTCCATACTCAAACTGCTCCAGTTCAAGGTTATTTATAATATTATACATACCCAAAAAAGAAAATTATAGTAAGAAGAGGTAAATATCACCAATAATTTATAAACATATCAATGACACTGATACAAGTAAAATGTCAAACCTAAATTTCAGATACATTTCACATACTTTTTGTCCAAATTGATATTCATACTTCTCGAATTTGTCGACAGTTGATGTAAACAAGATGAGCCATGAGGATACCTTCTCTAATTTCGCCTGAATTTGGATTGTAAACGAGTCTGCAAAAATATGAAGTACCACTGCTTCCAAATGTTACATTAAAATTTCATATGACTACCTTTCTTTAAATATGTTAGTAAGACAAAAATGAAGATATTAGACATACGTATCGAAGATATAGAACCATAAGAGAGACAGAGATAAATATACAATTACTTAATTTTCTGTTCACCAATCAATGACGTGGGGGTTGTGTGAAAATCAGTATATATATATATATATATATATATATATATATATATATATATATATATATATATATATATATATATATATATATGTGGAGTGTAATCGTCAGTTTCGATTAGTTAAGGAGGAAAATATCGTGGGTGTGTCAGTGGATTGTGGGCTTTAATTAAAGTTGAGTCTTTTAAAATCTGTCAAGCTTTCGTGTATTTAGTTTTTACACATCATCAGGACAGTTTTGGTGAAGTTGTTTATAAGTCATTGATTTTATAAAACAGAAGAATTTTGACATTATTTTTGTAAATTTTAACTAAAATAATCAAAATTCTTCTGTTTTATAAAATCAATGACAAACAACTTCACCAAAACTGTCCTGGTGATGTGTAAAAACTAAATACACGAAAGCTTGACAGATTTTAAAAGAATCAACTTTAATTAAAGCCCACAATCCACTGACACACCCACGATATTTTCCTCCTTATATATATATATATATATATATATATATATATATATATATATATATAATAAATAAATAAATATATCATCACGGCATAGTACCCATTTCTGGGTGTGCCAGTATCTACAACACATGTAGACATCGGTAATGATGACGATATATTTTACCGTGTGGACGCTTACTAGGCGTCACCTCACGGGTACTCATAGCTGAAACACAGTGACGATTACACTCCACATATATATAAGAAGATAAATTTTAAAGCGGGATTACAGTCAATTGGAATTCAGTGGGCAGAAAAAATTTTTGACACTCTTTTTAATAAAAGTCAAGCTTTCGGTTTATTTGAAACCTTCCTCAGGATTATTAATTTGAGATTCTCACGTAAGATTTCAAAAGTTAACATAATAAATGAATTTTGATATCAATTTTATATTTTAACATTTTCAATATGACAAAATGACAAGATTTTGTAAAAATTTTGTAACGTTACATTTTTAAAAGTAAAATAAAATTGCAAAAGTTAAAATGGTCATTGTCGTCTTAACTACTCGACCAGTCGCGAGTACTTCCACATCTATATACAGGGTGTCTCAGGACGAGCTTACGCTATCTATATTTTAAATACTATTTATTATAATTTAACGAAATTTGGTATATAAAGGTTATCCAACATGCCCGTTTTAACTAAAATATTTTCAAAGCAGTAGCACTTCCGGTTTGACCGGAAATTGACCTCAACTTTCTTATTTTAAATAAAATACGCTGTATTTTATTTTACCATTGAATGCAGCGGAAAATTTTACATATGAAGCAATAAAAACATTTTACTCATGATTAACTACTTCCGGCGTTATTCAACTTTTTTTGATTTTTTGTCTGAAATCCGGCACATTTTCAAAACTCTGTATATCGGGAACGAGATCGAATTTTTATAATCTAAAAAAAGCCTTTTATAAAGGAGACTTTAAGCTACATTATTCATAGAAGAATCCTCGATTATTTATAAAAATGTGATGGGTACGTTACACCAAAATTACAGTTGACAAACTTCAAAAAAGACATTTTTTTTAAATGGAACCCCCCGTTTTTTATTACATAAATGTATTCTACGGCAAAAAATAAGGGTACTTTATGTAACATGTTCTATGTTGAAAGTTGATAGAATTTCAGTAAATTAGAAAAACATGTAATCTGTGTATAATTATTTTATTAATACGGATAAGTAAGCCATGGAAAAAACATATAAATTCTAAATACAAAACTATGATTAATTTAATACATATTCAAACTGTCCTCCATTCATATGTAAGCACATTGTTACTCTATTCAATACTTCTTCTTGTGTAGCATTTTTTATCATCCGAGGAGACATGTTGTTAAATGCTGTTCGTACCCTATGTTGGCAATCTTCTTTAGTAGTTAAAGGTTTTTGATAGACGACGTTTTTAATGTAACCCCAAACAAAAAAATTAAGTGGAGTTAAATCGGGTGAACGAGGAGGCCACCTATGTGGTCCATTATTTGTCAGCCACCTATCTTCAAAAATTATTTCCAAAAAAGTATTTATTCTATGGCGGGGTGGAGCGCCATCATGCTGGTACCATATTAAATTCCTTTGATCCAACGGTAAATTATCTAAGAAATCAAGTAGATGAGTTTGTAAAAACAAACATTGTTTTTCCATGGCTTACTTATCCGTATTAATAAAATAATTATACACAGGTTACATGTTTTTCTAATTTACTAAAATTCTATCAACTTTCAACATAGGACATGTTACATAAAGTACCCTTATTTTTTGCCGTAGAATACATTTATGTAATAGAAAATGGGGGGTTCCATTTAAAAAAATTGTCTTTTTTGAAGTTTGTCAACTGTAATTTTGGTGTAACGTACCCATCACATTTTTATAAATAATCGAGGATTCTTCTATGGATAATGTAGCTTAAAGTCTCCTTTATAAAAGGCTTTTTTCAGGTTATAAAAATTCGATCTCGTTCCCGATATACAGAGATTTGAAAATGTGCCGGATTTCAGACAAAAAATCAAAAAAAGTTGAATAACGCCGGAAGTAGTTGATCATGAGTAAAATGTTTTTATTGCTTCATATGTAAAATTTTCCGCTGCATTCAATGGTAAAATAAAATACAGCGTATTCTATTTAAAATAAGAAAGTTGAGGTCAATTTCCGGTCAAACCGGAAATGCTACTGCTTTGAAAATATTTTAGTTAAAACGGGCATATTGGATAACCCCTAGATACCAAATTTCGTTAAATTATATTAAATAGTATTTAAAATATAGATAGCGTAAGCTCGTCCTGAGACACCCTGTATATATATGTCTACTTTTTTGACCTATAGGAAGTACAATGTTATTTTTTTTTTATTTCGCTCTAAGTTTTGACCTTTTGATTTTACAGTGAATGTGTAAATACAAAAGATGAACTACACCTAACAAGCCATTATTTATTGATATTAAACGTTCTATTCACGAAATAAACGTAATTTATAATTGACATTTGTAACATGTTTATAGAGTGCCATATGAGAACTGTTTACTGTTTTATTGAGTGTTTTGGCTACGTTGTTATATTCAAACAGTCAAGTTTGTGTAAATTAATTATTAAATTATTGTTATACTTTGATTCATTGTTAATAAAATAGACAGACTAACGGTAAATGAAAAAGTTCAGTGTTGCTGGAAATTCGATAACGCAAGTAATAATTTATTTATTTATTCGACAATAATTATTCCCATTCCGTCTATTATGACCATTCAAAGATTAATTTGACTATTTAACGAAACTGGAAGTGTCGTAAGACTGTAATAACTGCAGACATCAGGAAGTGAATTGGGCCATAACAAATTGCATAATATACTTTTGACTTTTGTGTGTAACAGGAAATACAATTTTTAGTGTTGCTGTTGAGTTAAAGTGTTAAAAAAGGAAAAGTATAAATCACACAGATACTCGAAACATCAAGATATATTTGAAGCTGATAAATTTACAAGAAGGGTGTTTCGTGAAACTATGATTGAAAAATATAATTTAGACATAAACTTTTTGAAAAGGATTTGTTTTACCTATGAGAGCATATAATAAAATAAAAAATATCATTACAATAATAATCATGTTTTTGTGTTTTCTTTATTCATTCAAAAATACATTCTAATTTAAAACTACATTTATTTTTTTGATCTGTCAAATTTGTTTTAGTTCTCATGGCAATCTGTAAACAGGTTACAAATATCAATTTTAATTTACGTTTATTTCGTGAAGAGACCGTTTAATATCAATAAATAATGGCTCGTTAGGTGCAGTTTTTAATTCTGAACATCTTTTATATTTACACTTTCACTGTTAAATCAATAGGTCAAAGCGACATAAAAAAATTAACATTACATTAACATAGGTCAAAAAAAAGTAGCCACCCAGTATATATATGTTATAATTCGAGGATCCAAAACAATATTTTTAAAAAGGGATTTTATTATGAAAACTGGGATCATGTCAAGATAATGTTTTTCAAGACGTGCTTGTTGTACTACTGATCCTGCTGCTTATGGGTTTGACATTTTGACTTTGTTTTTTGTTATTTTACGTTTAGTTTTATAAGGTTTGGAAGTTACAAACGTGGACTCGGAGTCAGAGGAAGTTACTGGGTTTGAATGTGTATCCGATCCTGTATCTGAGTCAGAATGGTACTGCTAGTTGTGTGACTTGTGTGTACTCAAAATAACAGAAGCAATTTTTCCATTGGATGCGTTGATTCCTGGTCAGCTCCTTGTTCTTTCGTCGTCGATATTCTCTCACAGATGAAAAAACTGGGTGATCTTGCACTTGAACGAAGTCGCTTCTTCTCCCTGGGGTTGTGGTTCTTTTCGGTGAATCGTTGACACGAATACGAGTTTCACTCGATGTGAAAATTCACCCGAAAATCCGCTCCGACTGCGCCAGTTATATTTCTAGGATCCGAAATAGTATTTTTAAAAAAAGATTTTATTATGAGTTTATCATATCCCAACTATCAATTTTTACGCATAAAATTTATTAATATTTATTTAATGAAAATTATTACATTTATTCTATTCTAATGTTTTGTATTTGGATTCTAAACTCTAACTTGAAACTACACAAAAGTCTGTAAACTGGAAACAGGAAACTCAAGTGTCGGGTTCGACGCCTGCGAACTGCATTTTGGCGGTTTGGGCAACGGTAACTTTTATATATACCGAGAGTTTTTTTTATCAGTGAACATGGCCGTATGTTATTACCATAGTTACATTTAAAACGATTGACAGCAATGTATTATCGCGTTTTTTTTAAAACTGAACATAGGACGTGACATTTAGTGTAGTTGTCAAAGTCATCAAATTGTTATACAATCAAAATGTGTACAGTTGAAGAAAAAGTTCAAATTGTATGGTATAATTCTACACTCTTACATAAGCCTAAGACAAGAAATAATTAATATAAATTATATTATATAGTTTTAATTATTTTCTTACCTAAAAATTACATTTAATTAAAAAAAATAATTTATTTTAAGTTAACAAATGTTCGAAAATACTGCCGTTAACTTCTAAACAATATGCTAACCTATTATAAAAAGAATTAACAGCGTTGGTTATTTGTGCGGGTGTAATTTCCTGCGATGAAGCCCTTATTCTATTTTTTAATTGCTCAATATTTATTTTGTCACCATTGTAAATACAATTTTTTAAATGGCCCCAAAGAAAAAAATCGTTTGGTGCAAGATCTGGTGATCTTGCAGGCCACTCCACTTCTCCACCACGTCCTATCCAGCGTTGGGGAAATACCTGGTGCAGATAGTTTCGCACATTTTGTGTATAGTGAGGGGGAGCACCATCATGTTGGAACCATATATCAGCTATATTTAAATTATTTAGTGCCGGGATTACTTTTTGCTGCAAAAATTCCAGATAGCTTTCTCCAGTCAAATTTCCATTTATAAAAAATGGCCCCACTATTTCGTTCCCTATTATCCCTGCCCAAGTATTTACTTTCTGAGGCCGCTGAGTGCGAGTAGCATTATATAAGTGTAAATTTTGACGACTCCAATACCTGCAATTTTGTGAATTTACTTCCCCATTAATATAAAATGTCGCTTCGTTCGTAAATAAAATTCGGTCCAATAATATTTCCCCTCTATTAATTTTGTTCATCATAACTTCGCAAAAGATATTTCTTCGTTCTGTATCGTCGTATAATAACTCTTGGTGATTTTGATATTTAAAACTCTTAAAATGTTCTTGTCTTAAAACCTTGTATACTGTAGTTTTACTAGTATTCACAATTTCAGAATTTTTTTTTTGTTGACAGGGTGTTGTCATTTTCAATTAAATGAATAATTTCTTCTTTCTTACTATTAACTGCAGTACTTGTTCTGATTTTCTTCTTGTGTTGTCCATTGACGCATCCCGTTGTTCTGTAGTCATTGCAAATTTTTCTTATAGTTGCTGGACTGGGTCGCTTATTAAAAGTTAATGCACATAAGTCAGAAACTTGTCGTAGACTCATGTTATAATTATACCAATTGACAATTTGAACTTTTTCTTCAACTGTATACATTTTGAAATGACAATTTGATGACTTTGACAACTATAATACATTCACTGTCACTCTCTATGTTCAGTTTTAAAAAAAACGCGATAATACATTGCTGTCAATCATTTATGTAACTAAGGTAATGGCATATGCCCATGTTCACTGATAAAAAAAACTCTCGGTATATATATATATATATATATATATATATATATATATATATATATATACAGTATGTCCCCGGATTGAGTTTACAAGAGAAAAAAAAAATTTATTTTTGATTTTACGAAAAAATGCCAAGGGAAGAAAAATTTTTACTTGAATTAAAACGCATGTTTCAGTTATTATAACTTTTAATTAATGTAAGGTTCTTTTATTATAACGTTTTTTCGTATTTCCTAATAATACACTTATTACATTGAATCTAACATGATTTTAGTTAGCTTTGAAATATTGACAAATGATTATTAATTCTAATTTCAGAAAAAGAAAAATTGCGAAAATTAAAATATATACTTGTAGTTTATTCAATTAACTCTTTTTCATCTGATATTAGAATTAATAATCAATATTTCAAAGCTAACTAAAATCATGTTGATTCAATGTAATAACTGCATTATTAGGAGGACAAAATACGAAAAAAACGTTATAATAAAATAACCTTACATTAATTAATAAATATCAGTATGCCTATCAGTCAGGAAAATCGTGCGAAATGGCAATCTGCGAAGTCGTTCGCCGAGCAGAGAAAACACTGCAAAGAAAAGAAGTTGCTCTAAGAGCATTCTTGGACATAGAGGGAGCGTTTGATAACACCTCCTTCCAATCGATAAATAGAACAGCTGTTAGGAAAGGAGTACATCCTACAGTATGTAGATGGATCTCTAACATGCTGGAAAAAAGAGAAATTTATGCCTCCTCAAACAACCAGACTGTAGGGGTACAAGCCATGCGGGGATGTACGCAAGGCGGAGTCCTTTCACCCCTATTGTGGTGCCTAGTTGTGAACGAACTCCTACGGGAACTGAATGAGTAACTATACTGGTCACAGGCAAATTTGAGGGAACGGTATCAGAATTGATGCAAGGAGCCCTAAATTTTGTTGAAAAATGGTGCAATAAAGAGGGATTGTCTGTAAACCCGACAAAAACCACAGTTGTACCATTCACAAGAAGGAGGAAACTTGATGGACTAAAACAGTTATATCTGTATAGAAAAGAAATCATGATAGGAGAAGAAGTTAAATATCTAGGAGTAACACTAGATAAAAGACTGACATTCACATCTCATGTGGAAAAAACAACAAACAAAGCTATTAGATCCTTGTGGGCCTGTCGGCGAATGTTTGGAGAAACCTGGGGACTATCACCAGCAATGACGTACTGGATCTATTCAGTAATGATCAAGCCCGTCATAGAATACGCCAGCCTGGCCTGGTGGTAAAGAACAAGACAAAGCACTGTCAAGATGCACTCAGCAAGGTACAAAGGCTAGCCTGCTTAGGGATTACAGGAACTATGTCAACCACACCAACATCGGCAATGGAAACTCTGTTAAGCTTGCCCCCACAACACTTAGTGGTAAAATCAAGGGCAATGAGCGGAGCATATAGGATAAAAGTTTTCTCAAAAGAGGATAAATGCGGAAATGGACACTCTGAAATTTACACAGAGATGAACAAGCACTCCATTTTACAAATAGTGCCTGATAGAATCAATAAAATGTACACCATTGACAAAACTTACAGGATAATAATTCCTGAAAGAGATGCATGGGAACACTCTCAAAGTCCAGTGGAAAGAGACGACATAGTCATCTATACAGACGGCTCCAAAACAACCAATGGAACCGGAGCTGGAATACATGGGGCAAAGGGACTAAGACACAACCAATCGGTTGGACTTGGGACAAATGCAATAGTATTCCAAGCAGAAGTACACGCAATTTTAACTAGCGTGCAATTACTATTGGAGAAAAACTACCACAATAGAAGAGTCTCCATAGTAACAGACAGCTAAGCCGCACTTAAGGCACTAAACTCGTGTGAGATAGGCTCAGGACTAATTCTGGACTGCATCCATAGATTGAATGCCTTAGGAGCGACGAATAAATTAAGATTGATATGGGTACCCGGGCATTCAGAAATTGAAGGAAACCAGGCAGCCGACCATCTTGCAAAAGATGGGACAAATATACCTTTTATAGGACCAGAACCTGCTTGCGGAATAACTGCGCAAACAGTTAAGCAAGAACTTAATACTTTGCTTTGGCAATGGCACAAACGGCATTGGACAGCCACATCAGGCCAAAGACATTTCAAGCTCTTCCTGAATGAGCCATCCAAGAAAAGAACAGACAACTTACTTGTAACGAACAAGCAAGATGTCAGACTAATAGCAGGACTGGTAACAGGACACTGTCAATTAAATAAACATTTGCATAGGTTGGGCCTCAAACAAGAACTAACATGCAGAGGATGTGAAAAAGAGGATGAAACCCCTGAACACTTAATATGTCACTGCGAAGCATTTATGGCAAGCAGACATAGTCTTTTAGGAGCAAAGAAATTGCACACTGAGACACTAAAGGACATTAGTCTAAAGAAAATCCTAGAGTTTACAAAACATACAGGACTCCTAGAATAGGAGGAAACACGGAGGGTACAATACACCAGAAAGGTCGCAGTACAGGGGCAAGAATGAACCACCTCCCGACAATAATAATAATAATAATAATAATAATAATAATAATAATAATAATAATAATAATAATAACATTGAATCTAACATGATTTTAGTTAGCTTTGAAATATTGACAAATGATTATTAATTCTAATTTCAGAAAAAGAAAAACGGTGAAAATTAAAATACATACTTGTAGTTTATTCAATTAACTCTTTTTCATCTGATATTAGAATTAATAATCAATATTTCAAAGCTAACTAAACTCATGTTGATTCAATGTAATAACTGCATTATTAAGAGGACAAAATAAGAAAAAACGTTATAATAAAATAACCTTACATTGATTAAAAGTTTTAATAACTGAAACATGGATTTTAATTCAAGCAAAAATTTTTCTTCCCTTGTCATTTTTTCGAAAAATCAAAAATAAAAATATATATGCATATGTATTTAAAATTTGTAATAATACACGCAGCGAAGTGTACTTATTTATTGTGGTCCTGCATAAAACGAGAGTTTAATTAAAACACAAGATTGAATTAGAAGGACATATGAACGTGAATGTGTAATTAACTAGAACCTAACCTCCTAACGAACATGCAACTAACATTCAGTGCAGTGGTCGATTCCAGTTGGATTTGTTGTAAACATGAAACAAGAAGGTGAGTCTCTGAAACTAAATAGTAACTCATTTTTGTTTATTGGGTGAGTGTATCTTAGAACCAATGAAAATCACTTTTTTTTGCAAAATAAAATAGTTAAGTATGTGCGAGTACTTGAATACCAACGGTTGAAATAGCTCTATGCAAAGGTACTTTGATCAAGAGGTAAATACAACATTTTTTTTACAATCAGAAAAATTTATCGATTTTTAAATGTACCCTGGCTTGCAAAAAAATCAACTACGCCTATTTACTGCTGTATTGAGTCGGTTTTGAATTTTACTTGTTAATGTCACTAATGTCAATTGAGATGCCAAAATTAAAAGATAACGAGAAGTACATACGTGGTTGTTCTTGCATTTTTCTATAGAATAGTAATCTAAACACAATGAAGAACTTACTCTACAATAGATAAAATAGTGACAATATAGTGACAACAGTGACAACTCAAATGATAGTTCATTAAAAAGTCTTATTTACATAGCTAAAAATAAGTAAAAACTCGGTTACTTAATTTTTGACGTGTAAGCGATTTTTTGCAAGCCAGTGTAATTAATAAAATTTTTGCAGATACACATCATCAACTCTATGAGATCAAAAAATATGAATTTAAGTAATTAGTGGAACAATACACTATCGTCTGTGTAGTTACTTGTACAAAGATCTTTGGGCTGTAATTCTTTTCTTTCTGTAACTAAATAACTTTGCGCTCAACAGATATTGCATAAAGTTAAAATTCCACCTTAAATCCGTACGTTCACCTCTAACCGCCACCACCCTGTACATTTATCAAGAATATTAAAAAAAAAATATGTATAAAGAAAAAAAAGTTATTTTGAGTTTTATATTTTAAATATATTTTGGTACAAAATCATTTATAATTTGTCATGTTTTCATAATATGACAAAATATAAGAAACTTTTTTTTAGTACTGGACCCCCATTATGCAGACTACAGTGCTGAAAACCATAGATGTAACGGTAACCTAATTTTCATATTCATATCAAAACATACATTTTATCTGCAGAAACGACACAAGAATCCTAATTTTATTTGCATGTATATTCCACATCAGTGATCCCTAAATGACCCGTCCTTTTGTTTCAAAGCTTTGTATGTATCTAATCCACAAACAATCAAACGAACGAGCTTGGTAGTTGCACAAAGTAATCAGTCATACAACGCGTATATTAAAAAAAGAAATGAAGTGTGCGAACACGGTATAAATTTTTCTTTTATTCTGCAAAATTAAATTTGTGCCGCGCACATATGTTCCCCGCATGGCCTACTGTGACTGTGCAGCCATGCTCATTACAATTTCGGACTCGCGGATATTAGACGAACAGTCACCGCTTTATTTACACGGCGAATTGTTTTCATAATTTTTTTCGTTATCCTGTCTGGATTTGCATTTCAAGGGCCGGTACTACGCGGTCACATCACTTTTGTTTACGCTTTACAACTTTTTTTTATTGCGATGGAACCGAGGATGGAACAAAGCTAATAGGAGATTTGTTCATTTATTTCTACTATATTATTCGTAGAAAAAGTGCAATGTACTGTAGTTTGCTACTACAGGTTTCATATTGCTGCTACAATGTTTTATAACTTTTAAATTATTTTTTTAAATATTTTACGTGACTAGAGTAAGTTATACAGTGTGTTATATAAGTAAACGTGGATACCTATACATAGCTTAACAGAATGTTGAGATGCTACCTGGAACCCAAATATGCAGCAATAAATAAAACAAATACTTATTGCTGGGTGCGCAAATCTGCTCTCGGTAATGATGAATATATTTGTACCGTGCGGGAGTTAACCAGGAGTCACTTCACGAGCAGTCATTGTTGGCGTGTAAAGTGCACCACATGGGTAACTTTTGAGCCACTAAAAATTTACCTTAGCACTAACATTATTCTTTGCATTAAACTTTACATTACGTTGTCTTGTACATGTACTTCTTAGGGTAAACCAATAAGAGCAGGCCGGTAAAGTCGTTTTTTTCTAACAACGTCAAGTCTTTTTTATCCCAAATATATAATGTATTGTTCATTTAACTATATTAGTTGGATACCTTATTCATTGACACTCATTTTTAATATTTTTCAATGACACTCATAAGTCAATACAATGTGGCAGATCTATTACAAAATAGCATAATGATAACAATATCAAATTGCCAGTAACCGGAAGTAAACTTTGTTGAACGACTTTGCTATACTCTGTGTGGTATAAAAAAGCAGTGTAGTATGGTATAGGGACAACATTTCCTGGCTTGTGATTGGTGCAAACGCGAGTCAATTTCAAACTGTCCCAATATTATTTCCCAACTTTTCTTCTGCTTTTGTGTACAAACTTAGTGCCAAAGCTACAGTGGTAACGCGAAAAATATGCACCGCATTCGGAGATGATACCGTAAGTGAAGCACATAAGTGTAAATGAAGGAGACAATGTTTCGTTTGAATTAATCACACTATTCTGGACTTCCATTGTCTTTATTTCAATAAAGTAATAACACAACGTTTCGATGGTTGAAGTATCTACAATCGTCTTCAGGTGAATACTGAATACCTGAAGACGATTGTAGATACTTCAACAATCGAAACGTTGTGTTATTACTTTATTGAAATAAAGACAATGGAAGTCCAGAATAGTGTTATTAATTCAAGCACAGAAGTGGTTCAAGAAATTTTCTTCGGGAGATCTCAGCTTGACCGATGAAGCACGCTCTGGGAGACCGAAGATTATTAACAACGAGGATCTTCAACAGGTTGTGGAGGCAAATTCCAATACAACATGCGTATAGCTTGCACAAAAGTTCAATGTGAGTTAAGCAAATGAGTCCCACATGAATTGCCAAATGATAACAAATTAGGTAGTCTTACCATTTGCCGAACGTCAGTTATAAGGGGCTACAGTTCTTATAGAAAGCATATAAAACAAAAATTTACTATATATGAGGCAATGTGGTTAGTTCTGCCATCGATTAAGTGTTGTACGCTTACTTTAATAACACCTAATATATTTTCCTATTCCATTCTAAAAAGTTTTTGTTCGTTTACATTCAAAATAACTTTTTTAAAAAATAATATTGGCATTTGCATGTCAATTACAAACATATGAATAATTCAACTTTTTCCCCTGAATTAATATAAGCGCTAAAAGATTCATGAAAATGAATTAGATAATTTTAATCTTTACATCTGTAAAATGTCGCAGGCAAATAGTTATTTCAGGATAATGTAAAAGGTTTAAAAAAAACCATCAAAGTCTTGGCCACACTGTTCTAATTTATTTAATGCGACCGGTTTCGGTTACTTAGTAACCATTATCAAGCGGTGCGACATCATCATTAATGGTTACACAATTTAATAAAAGTAGCAAAATCATTTTTATGAGTATGTTAATTCTAAAATCTAATAAATATTGAAAAATATGTATAAACAGATAAATGAAAAACAGAAATAGAATTCGAAATAAAATGATTGTAACTAAACTAATCAGTAAATATTACATTACAAATTATTTTAATCCAATTCAAAATTGCTGTGTAATATGTAAAGTAGATGTATAATTTTTTAATATACTTACACTGTAAAACTACATAAGTGGGTCACTACTGCCTTTACGGAAGAAACCATACATTGAAACTTTCAAAAAATCAAAAGAAACAAAAAATAAAAACTCAATACTCTGTGAGTCAATGAATGAATCACAGTAACAAACGTCCAATACTTATATTTATGACATCATATACGAAATAGTTTTGAAAACATAACGAAACTGGTTCAACGCCAAAAAAACACCTCTGGTTTCTAAAAAGATTTCGATCTCGTGGAATTCTTGTGCTAGC
The DNA here is from genome assembly GCA_943142095.1 of Ophonus ardosiacus. NCBI lineage: Eukaryota > Metazoa > Arthropoda > Insecta > Coleoptera > Carabidae > Ophonus > Ophonus ardosiacus. The sequence goes on from OW964823.1 coordinate 42,134,811, forward strand.
TGTGTTATGGGGTAGACGTTTCTAACCAGAGTGTTGGCGAGTGGACAATAGTTGGCGTGTTATGAGCTTGTAGTGAAGCAGAGTGCCCGTTGTTGTTCTGACCATTGTTGATCGCGTTTTTTTGCTGATTTGCACGATATCGAGGGTAACTTTCCAGTTGTGCGTATTTTGATAGGTGTCTACGTGTTCTGAAGCGAGCATCCTTTTGGGTTCTGGAAATCATCGCTCTATGGAGGGTTTGCGACTTTGTTGGTCATCGTCTTCGTTGTTGGGGATATCTGTGGAGAGTGCCGCCGCTATTACCGTCGCCCTTCATTCACTTCCCTACAATTCCCCCGGGGAACACGCCACTTAATTTAAGTATAGTTTCAAGTATTATTCTCTCCTTTTTGTGGTGTTATATTGTTCCTAGGTAAGAACTTAGATTGGATTGTTTGTTATACATAGTGTCCACGCTGTAAAACATTATTTGGTGTTTTATTATTGGAATTAGTGTGCTTATTAACATTTTGTGTAATTTAAGGGCTTATTTTACGTTTGTTATATATATATATTGTTATTGTCCATTGTATTTATTGTAAAAATACATTTTACAATGTTAAATGCCTTCTACACATTTTAAATTTACAATTATTAAAATTCTGTTTTATTAACTTTTTTATTTCTCAAACCTCAGTCATATTCAGGCAACTATAATTACAGTAGGTAAAGTAATATTTTTATATTTCGTTGGTATACCTTCCCTCCCCCTTCCCTGTTCAAAAGCAGGCAGCCGCACACCAACCCAAGGATAGTAAACACTATATCTATATACCAAACCAACTAGGGTCCGTTATATAACCATTGCATCCTTGCAAATTCGCTTTGCACGAATTCCACGTTACAATCTCTATATATGAATGTATGAAGCACCGCAAAAAGTTTTACGGATCCGGAATGAATAATATTAATTATCTTATATTTTATAAACGTACTTTTTTATAGTTTCCACCTACAGAATGCGTGATGTATATTTTTCAACGAGGTATGTAGTTTTTTCAAATATCTATTCCGTAAAACTTTTTGCGGTGATTTATAACGAGTGTGTCAAAATTAAACCATATTTTGGGGAAGTCATTTTGAGTAAAAAATGTTTTATCTAACTGGAAATGTTTCGTTAAAGAGTTACAGCTTTTTGAAGGTGCACAAACTATGGTACTAGTAGCACTAAAATTTGGAAACTTGGTATGAGGATACTACTTGTTTAGATGCATGTTTATAATTTATTTTGTTTCTTTACCTCAACCAGAGGGGACAGCCATTACCGTACCGTTACAATATTCTTAAATAAACACCATATCTGCATATTCACTGGCAACAACATTCTCCTTTTCTAATTAACAGAAAAAAATATCAATAATGAAAATAAGGTAACTAACAATAGCTATAAACAGATTTTGTTTTTTACCACTGATGATGGTTTAATCACCCTGTATAATAAAAATATGTACCAGTACAGCAAGGGCCATTAATAATGAGCTCCGCCGAGTATGTTAGCACGAATCACTCTCAAATATATGCGTTCCGTTTAAATTCTCAAGAAATATTTATTTGCGCTTACCAAATATAACATAGAACAGTTGCCCAAATAACTTTTAATGCTATGCAGCCTACCTAAATTCGCAGTTAATCTGTGCAGTTGCTCGGTCTTATCGAGTTTATATGCTCGGATCATGACCGTCCTCAAAAAGTATTTATTTTAAGTTACTCTTCGATGACGCCTGTAGAATAAATATTACTTTCCCTTACCCCTCAGCTCATGATTGGTGACCTGCACTGTATCTGCTTTCAAACATTTTAGATAGGATGCATATTTACTTATTTAATACTCGTAAACATAAAATAGACGAGAGGTCTGAATATATCAAGTTTTTATTTAATTATTTTGTAAATGCACCCTTTGCATGTTTCCTGAAAGTTTATAAATGAATCACTTTGACTTTGAATTATAATTAGAGTAGCATGAAGAGTCTGCAACTATCACCACATTGATAAATACGACAGAAGCATGTTAACAAAGTTATTAACGAAACCCGCCACGCTTGTATTGCTAATTTAATACATTCCTCATACCATTTTACGCTATCGGAATACATAGCGACAATAATTATTTGAAAGAGCATCATAATTAATATTACAAAACGGACAGCTGTGTACAATATCCGCCTTAGTATAGTTTCCGCTATATGTCGTGAATTTTAATCAATTCATCTTGCTATGTATATACATTGGACAAAAACGCAGTATATTGTTACTATGAGATTTAATGTTTCAAATATTTTGTTATATGTATGCTATTAACACTAGTATTATCATCTAAGTTTAATTTTTTGTTTTTACATTGTTACTTAAGCTAATTACAGTATTTTTTGTATAATCTACCTGTAATTGGGATATAATATCCTGTACGTCAGATTTATATTAAATAAGTGAGGAGTGTTCATTCAAAACTTAATATGTCCATCATAAACAGTTTTGACAAAAACGCGAAAAACTTACTATGTCCCTGCTATATATGTTTTTAATTCGATTACTTCATATATAATTCAGTTAGTAAATGTTATTAAATATCCGATAATATATTTGTACATCTTTTCAATTAGCTTAAATTTGCAAAAAATATTTGGACATGTTAACTTTTGCATGGAAAAATTGGGACATGTTAACTTTTGCATGGAAAAATTGGGAAATGTTGAATTTTGTTTGGATTTTTTTGTTAAATTATAAAGGAATTAAGATTAATTTAAACTTTCATGAATTAAAAAAAAAACTTATAATTAGTGTTGACATCCTTTTTATATTCAAGTTTTACAAAAAATATGAAAATTTAAAAAAAAATCATTCCATTCGTTTAAAGGTGAACTTCTGTGTCAAATTCTTCACAATCACATTCCTCATTATCTTCATTTTCCTATTTACATTCTGGAGTGTTTATTAAAACTTTGTTGTACCATTCGAACTCTTCTATCTCTTGCCAGATGGTCTACATCCTTTTTTATGTGTACTTATTTTATTAATATTTTTTAGTACATCCAGTTCCAAATTTCTATCATTCTTTCCTCTTTTCAAGAGACGTACGGATTGTTCCAAATCACTAAACTATAATACTAGTATTCATGTTCTTTATGGTGAATGTATTCTCTCTTCTCTCCCACACATTTCTTTATATGAATCCTTTTAGTGTCCTTTAGGCCAGTTATTTATATATATATAGTAGTTCTTTAATATTATATATTTTCCATTCTTTCCCTAACCTCATTACTCTTCCTACACTTCTGTATAAATCTTCATATTCAATTTTATATGAACATTATATAGTGGACATTTATAGCTTCGTTTGAAATTAATAAAACTGTATTATTTATTCAAAGGACATGTTAAGATTTGGTCAAAACATAAAAAGTTTCAACCAATAGTTAACATGTCCAGGGGACAAATTAACTTTTGATTGAAACTCAATTTTTATTGTTAAGTTTATATGGGACATAATACAGTTTTCTTGAAACCGAGCATGCCTATCGATTCGGATGACTAGATTTAAGGCGAACACATGTATAACTCATTTTAGACAAATATTAATTAACACAATGAAAAATAAAAATATAGACAAACACCTGATTATAAAAGTACAAGAAATATACAAAGAAACATCAAACGTAGTCAAAATAGGGCAAAATTATACCAAAGAATTCTGGACAGTAGCAGGCTTAAGGCAAGGCTGCCCGTTAAGCCCAACATTATTTGCGATATACTTGGCCGACATAGAGGAACACTTCCAGAAAGGGCAAACGGGAGGAGTAACGGTTGGAAACATAAAATTCTGGACATTAGCCTACGCAGATGACGTAGTGCTACTGTCAAAAACCGAAGACGAAATGAAATCCATGATCAAACGACTAAACACTTACTTAGAAAAAAAGAAAATGCAGTTAAATATAGAGAAGTCTAAAATTATGAAGTTTAAAAAAGGAGGTGGAAGAGAAAAAGATGAACAATGGGCATGGAAAGGACAAAAAATAGAAAGAGTAAAAGAATTTAAGTATTTGGGCTATACTTTCAAACAAAGTAATATCGTACAAAGCCACATAGAACAAATAACAAAAAAGGCTAACTTCGCGATGAAAGAGGTATGGAGCATCGCAGAACGGAAATTTACAAATAACTATAAAATAAGAATAATGTTATTCGACTCTATTATAAAAAGTATACTGATGTACGGCGCGGAGATCTGGGGATGGGAGGAAATAGAAAGATTAGAACAAATGCAAACCAAATACCTGAAATGGACACTAGGACTAGAACGAAGTACCCCACAATATATTGTACTCGAAGAAACAAACAGAGACAAAATAAGAATACAAGCTGGATTGAAAGCAGCCAACTACGAAGAAAAAATAAGAAACTGTGACCCACACAGAATAATCTACCAGGGTTGGAAAGAAATTCAGAAAAAATAAGATAGAAAAGCACAATTGACGACTTGGGAAACAAAAAGGAAAAAGTATTATGAAAAGAATGGATATTCAACAACCGAAATAGAAAAAAAAGACAACAAAATATTAATATTAACTTCGAATTAGTTTGGAGGGACCAAGAAATACAGTAACAAGAACAAAACACGAAGATAGAAGATTCAAAATATAACAAGATATATAAAGACATCAGACCAGTCGGCACGCCACAGTATTTAAGAAACAAAAACGGAAGACAAATAAAACTAATAGCCAGGTTAAGGTGTGGAAGCGAAGCAAACGACAACAAATATTGGCTGAAAGAAGAGGATAGAAGATGCAGACTATGTCAAGATAAACGAGAATCTCTAACACATTTAATGTACTATTGCAGATGCCTCCCAAAACAAACCAGCAGCCAACACGCTATCCTAGACGAGACCGGAGTGGGAGAGGTATGGGCCAAACTACTCAGGAAAACTAGAGAAGAAATGAAGTAATCACATATATGTATACTATTTATTGTACTATAATACGTTTCAACCAATTTAATGTTGTAATTGCATATGTAAAAATTCCAAGCTGGAAAGCAAGAATTAAATAAATATAATTAATAAAATTATAACTCATTTTTGACAAAAAATGGACATATCAACTTTTGAATGAACACTCCTCAAGTATGGGTCAATAAAATATAAATCATTAATTATCAAAATACATGAGAAAGTTTTACTAATATTTATAACAAATTTAGATATAAAAAAATAATATTATTAAGATATTTCTGCGCTTTAGCCATTAATACCTCGGTACATTAGTTATTTCCAATTTTAAGTACAGTACAGTAGTTTTTATGATATTTTTGTCAGTGTTTGTCACGGTTTCTTTGAGTGTTGATGGTATTGGCTGCTGTCGTCTTTTCATATTTTATTTTTTGCAGTTTATTAGTATGTATAAGTATGTTCTACCGTAATTTAATTATCACAAATCACTCCATCGAAAGAAATATGGACGAAAATTAATAAAATTAAGGGTAAATACACTTCTACAGAAATAAAATCAATACACGTTAACAATAAAATAATAACAGATGCCAAAGAAATTAGCGAAACCATAGCCAAAACATTCCAAGATAACTCGAGTAACCATCAATAGGACTTCTTAGAAACAAAAGAATTAGAAGAACGAGAAGAACTAGTAATAAGGGATGACGAAGAAAACCCATTAAACACAGAATTTACAATACAAGAATTGACAACAGCCATCAAAGAGACAAAAAATAACAGTAGACCGGGACCTGACAACATACCCTACGAATTTATCAAACACTTACCCGAAAAATTACTAAACCACATACTAGATATATTTAATCATATATGGAAAACACATTCCTTTCCGGATCAGTGGAAAGAGACCATAAAAGCGGAAAACCAAAAATAGATCCTCTAAACTACCGACCGATATCCCTCTCGAATACCTTATGCAAAACTATGGAAAAAATGGTCAATAAGCGACTCATATGGTTTCTGGAAAAATACAATTTACTAGCCCCAGAATAATGCTGTTTTAGGAATGAGAGATCCACCATGGACCATTTAGTGAATTTGACTATCGAAGCACAGAAAGCTATTAAATACAAACAACATTTAACAGCAGTATTCTTTGACATGGAAAAGGCATACGACAGGACCTGGAGACACCATATCATCAAATCGCTGGCGAAAAATGGAATACAAGGAAACATATTACATTTCATAAAAAGTTTCCTATCTGACAGGACATTTAGAGTACGATGCAATGATCATATGTCGGAAAAATACGAACTAGACAATGGAATACCACAGGGAGCAACGATCAGTGTGACATTGTTCCTAGCAGCTATAAATGACATAGTTGCAAAAACGCCAAAACTAGTCAAAACAGCATTATTTGCGGATGATCTAGCAATATATTGCAAAGGAAAAAATCCACAGGCCGTCCAATCCAACCTCCAAACCGCTATAAACCAAATTTATAACTGGACAACCCAAACCGGATTCAAAATATCGCCGACAAAGATTAAATCAATCCATATATACAAAAAAAGACATAGAGACAACTATACAAACCTAAAAATTCACAACAATGACATACGAAAAGAAAATCAAATAAAATTCTTAGGAATTACCTTCGACCATAGACTGATTTGGAAACCACATATTATAGAACTAAAAGCAGAATGCCATAGAAGACTAAACTTAATTAAAACACTTACACACCATAACTGGGGAGCAGACAAAAATACACTATTATGGATATACAGAGCAACAATAAGATCTAAGCTAGACTATGGTTGTTTCATATACGGTAATGCTAGCAAAAACGTTTTAAAGCTTTTAGAACCAATCCATAATAGCGCTATCAGACTTATTATTGGAGCTTTTCGTACAAGCCCAGTACTAAGCATACTAACAGAAGCTGGAGAACCGAGCTTAGAAGACAGAAGAAATCATTTACTAGCAAACTATGTAACACAAATTGCCAGCCAACCAAAGCACCCAAACCATAGTCAAATCCTAGAAAACACCACAACCCTAGAACTGAAACAACATATCCCCCTACTAACCCAAATTCTACCAATATTTGAACAAATGACCCAATACTCAATTGAAGTCACCCTTAAAGATATCTCCTCAACCCCACCATGGATAATCTCCCAACCAAATCACAACATATGTCTCCTTGACTATCCCAAGAAAACAACAACAAAAGAAACATACAAAACCAAACTAAAAGAAATACTTGACGACGACCCAGAAAACCACATCTATACAGATGCATCCAAATCAAAAGATGGAATAGGGATAGCAGTATCTATTAGAGGGAAAACCATAAAACTCAGTACAGAATCAGCTGAAAAATACGCCATACTCGCAGCACTTAAAGAAATCTGTAATATTCCCTACAACGACAAAACATATACTCTCCTAACAGACTCCGACAAATCCATAAAAGATACCCTCGATCCCTACCCCAAATGTCCTATAACTGTCCATATTAAAGAATATCTACATAAACTCCAAACCCAGAATACACCTATTAAGTTCATATGGATCCCCTCCCACATTGACCTGAAAGGTAACGAAAAGGCAGACCAACAAGCCAAAGAAGCAATAAAATTGGATGAAATTTACCCAAGTCGTCCCACAAAAAATGACATAAAAGAAATAATAAAACAAAAACTGGAAGAAATCAGACAACAGAAATGGACGGAAAACAGAAACAACAAATCAAGAGAAGTAAAAGGAAATATACAAAGTTGGAAAACGAAAGAACCAAGAACACACCAAATTATTTACACGAGACTAAGAATCGGACATACAAAAATCACACATAAATACAGATTTGAAAAAACACCACCTCCAGTTTGCGACGTCTGCAACACAACCCTAACAGTAAAACACATCATCATAGACTGTACCAAATACACACAACAGCGAACGACAAACAACATTCCAAACGACATCAAAGAAGCCTTGAGAGAAGACCACGAGCAACTGAGAAGAACCATAGACTTTATTAAAGACATCAACCTATACAAACATATATAACAACGTGTATCTATTATAATGAATACCCTTTAAGATGTACCCACTCATTGTACCAACGCTATGACCTGAGTTGTTAAAGCGTTCTAAATAAATAAATAAAAAGAAATATATCACAAATGTCGCACGTTTCAGGTTGGGCTTTTTGTAATAGGTAGATGTATGAGACGGGTATATCCAATTCTCAATCTTGTCATTACTCTTTGTTCTCTTATTTCTATAGGTGTTGGCCATTTATTAAATTTATTAAACAGCACTATTATTATTCTTGTACAATTGTGCTGTTTTGAATAATTATTATTATTGCTATTATTATTATTATTATTATTATTATTATTATTATTCATTTGTTTTTTTATTTTCTTAAGGTTAGGTTGAGTCTTGGGTGTTTTAGGGCCAGTTTTACAATCTCTGGATAAAAATTTAACTATGAGTTAAATAAACGAAATTAAAACAATATGAACTGTCAAATGACAAATTGATCATAGATCATAGCTGTAATAATCCGACTCAATATTGTTTATTTACCTGACATTTAAAATTCTGACCGGAGATTATAAAACTTGCCCTTAGTATTCACGGTGGGTATTTATTATGAAATTTTTCTTCGATATTAGGAAAAGATATTTGGCATTTTTGTAGCGGAGTTTCTGATTTTATTTCAGTATTTTCCTTTTTTTGGAATATTTTGTCATATGCTATATTACGTGAATTATTGTACAGTTTAATCAGGTATTTCATAATTAATTTCTGCCTTCCTTTCTTACACATTTTTAAATCGTCCAGAAACACTGTTCTTGGCTTAGGCCAGCAGAAAGAAGGGACTTTTATGATTATAAGTTGGCATTTCTGTTGTGGTGAAATGTCATTATCTGACTATTTTCAACATCAGTATTAGCAAAATGTTTATAAATTTTTTAACTAAATTATTAATTGTAAATAAAATTAACACATTTTAAACTAAATAATGTAAGTGGTTATATTTGAATTTTCAATGCAAAATCGATAAAAAAAATTGTTAATTTTTAGGGTGTTTATAAGTTTATCACTTGACATTCAATTCTTCTTATGTTACTAAAGTAAAAAAAAAATCTGATGTGGCTAGCATATAACCTCCCACCAACAGGGCCGTTCCGTCCCGGGGGTGCAAGGCGTGCGGGGTACACGGGCGCCAAACTAAAAGGGCGGCGGTAGCCGCCCGGCTATACAAAATTTAATAAGTCGTTTTTGAAAAAGTTATAAACAATTACTATCAAAACTGTACTGGTAAAATAATTATTATATAACTTAAATAATTTCCTTAAAGTACATAGAGCAAATAGATTAATGAAATGTAAATCGCTTGAGCGTATGTTACATAAATTGAAAACATCGCACCCTATATTTCCCCAGAAATGGATGCTTTACAAGTTATTCAATACATGTTTACTAATAACCTCATCTACCTGTTTCTAAATATAGCGATTGCCATAAGAATTTTTTTAATATTACCAGTGACAGTTGCTAGCGGCGAGAGAAACTTTTCAAAACTTAAGATTATAAAAAATTACCTCATATCAACAATGGGTCAAGAAAGGCTTTCAGATTTATCTATCATTAGTATAGAAAAGAAAATTTCTGAAGATTTAAATGAATCTGATATATCAGAATTAGCTATATTAATTTATATACTTATATTATTTATTATAGTAGAGGTATGTACTTTTATTTGTATTTTGTTATTTATGACTATACGCTAAGAATAATAATTAATGTTAATTTGTAATATTATGAAATATTTATATTTTTTACCTTTACTGTGTTTGTTTTATTTAAGAGAATTATTTTTTTGATAAGTTTCAGTTAATTAATTGGGGGGGGGGGGGGGCGGTTGTTGAGAAGGGGCGCCAAAATTATTTCCGCACACGGGCGGCATATACCCTAGGAACGGCCCTGCCCACCAATTCCATGTTTAAAATAGCTATGAGCTTTAATTAAAGTATCACTTTCGGTTGATTGTTTGTAAGCAAAATCTAATTTGTTATTCCAATAAATAGAAAAGTCTGTAAATACGAAATTTTGGATTATATTTTATTATGTATTTCCTAGAAAATCTGTTAAGAGCTCCCAATTAAATACCACTTCCGGTTTATCACATCAATTTAATATGTTGTTTCAAATTATATACGAGTTTTAAATAAATATGAGAAGTTTTAGATACATATTTTAATATATTTTTTCAAAAAAATCTGTTTGAGCTTCCAGTAAGGTACCACTTCTGGTTTATAAATTTTAGAAAAAATCTAATATGTCTTCTCATTAACACAAATGTCTTAAATACCAGATTTGAAAAGTTTTGGATTATATAATGATATATTTTTCACGAAAATCTGTTCAGAGCTTCAAGTAAAGTATCAAATCAGGTTTATCAATTTTAGCCAAAATCTAAAATGTTTTTCACCTTGATATAACAGTCTTAAATACTAAAATTGAAAAGTTTTGGATTATATTTTAATATAGCTTTTTATTACAAATCGTAGGCTTCAAATGCCATTTCCAGTTATCCAATTTTACCCAAAATCGAATAATGATTGAATATAATTTAATTTTATGTATAGCAAAATGTAGTAAAATAATCTTACTGTTTCTTAACATAGAGCTGGGCGCGGGCCGTGAATTTATCTGTTCACGAACGTGACTGTATCGTAAATTTTGCTCCGTGATTGGACGTGAGCGTGAGTGATCAGGAGTGATTGAAATTTAATCGGGCGTGATATATCTTATCTTATTTTTTTATTGAAAAAGTCTATTTTTAATTTACATATTTTACTTTATATTCTTATTATTATAAGTACGTATATCGAAATATGAAATATGTAGTCAATAGTAAGCGATATGCCGCTTTGTCATAATTTTAGTTTTATTGCTGGTCCCAACAGAATCAATTTTTATAGTGATACAAATATTATTTTCGAACTCATAAAACAACCTGATACGGTCATTATTATCTATACATCAAAATTTTAGTTTTACTTGTAAATATATATGTATGAAATCTTATCAAGCTGTATCAAATTTCATATTTCTATGAAGCCATACATTTGATCCTTTTTTATTCTACATACGCGTATAAGCTAAATGTTCGGAAACTAAAGTTTTATACTGTTATTTCAATTTTACGTTGTTTTGATTAAATTTTCATGGAAAATAATATCTAGTCTCTTGCCTGTTATGTGTACGTTATATGGCCGTGCCTTTAGCAATAAATACAAGTTTCTGCATTTCTCCGTTTATATTAAACTTTTCCCTAGTCTCGCAAAATCGAAAGAATTAAATTAATAGTTGGCAATTTAAAAATAAATGAAGTTGTAAACTCTAAGCAAACGCAATATATATCCATTCCATGCTTTCTATAAGAAACAATTTGTTAAAAGTTAGCAAGTAATATCTCAAGTCAACTGCAAACTAAATAATTGAATAACAGATAGCTAAATTTCCGTAAAACTTTTGTATATTAATGAAATAATCAAATTCTCCCTGAAATTCTAATAGAACAACTTTGAAACAGTAACAGGGTCGGAGAGTTGGTTACCGAATACAATTTCAACTTCTCTGGACTTTCAGTAATATAAATTCTTATAACTAGTCAGTGCAAACTTGATCTATTCGAGGGTAATGGTTAACGATTTCTTTGTAAACTAGAAACTTGGGGTTCATATCCTGCTTCTCTACTTTACTTTATTTCACCTTAAAAATTAAGTAAGTGTAGCTGCCATCTACAGCCGATTTGCAAGAAAGGAAACGGCTTGGTGGCATGGCGGCCAAATGGGGTAGCGCACATCCTCCTGACTCGCAGTGACGTCATTCGATTTCCTGAACCATGTTCCGTGCGTACGATTCTCGTCACCTGACAGTGATTTGTCGTAAAAATTAAATGCAGCTACTTGTATTTATCACACTCGGATGCTATAAGCTGGCCACTTATCCATTCTTAATGAATGTAGCAATGGCTGAAATTCAACCGCCAGTGATAAAACATTGCGGCTCGTTGAGTCCGATTGGAATACATAGAAAAAAATCTGTTGTGGCCAGCACAAGACCTCTCGCCATTTCCATATTAGGCTATATAAGTATTGTATTGCACTTTGCTATCGAACCGTCGTTTCATAACAAAAAATTACAGAACTTTAACCAAATATTGTTTTTTATTATATTTAACATGTCTTCTGCACACATATAATTCTAATTATATTTATTTTTTATTGTATGAGGAAGTTCCTAAATCTCAGAGATTCTTCCAATTCATTAACCAGATTGGCGGTATTTCTGATGGTTATATGCATTTTACCTATAATTTCAAATATTTAATTAATAATACAATAAGAAAGATTAAATATACTTCCCAGAAAAAACTTTCAGAATGTCACTAAAACTGTTGCTTTTTGACACTGACATATGTCATTTACAAACTTTGTTATAAACATTTGAATTTGTCAAGAGGTTTCCTTAGTGCCTTAGCCTCTGCGATTAGAATATTCTATATATTATAGTGTCTTTATCTCTAAATCTATACAAGATATAATAAAAAATTTAAGTGCATAAGATGAAGAATTTTGTTCTTCAATATTTGTAATAACAAAAATTTCCAAAAAATTATATTTAGAAGAATTTTTCTAAGAAACTACTAATTCCAGTTGTTCAATTGTTAACAAAATCTTTTCAGCTCTTCCCAGGAATGTCAGATTGAGGAATTCATAGTTAAACTGATCTTAAGTCTTATAGTTTTTGAGGAATCGTCCCTACAACATCCAGACATACATACACACATACACACAAACACACACACACACACACACACACACACACACATACACAGAAATCATTTTAAAAATGTTATAATCGGATTCTAGGAACCTTGAATCGTGCTTATTCAATAAAATCTGGAAATGCGAATTTTAGCATGAATCAAATACCTCTTTAGCGGTAAAAACTGTTCTTCTTTGGGTTAGTGTTTGTCTCTTGTAACCTTGGAAATAGCTTGCATCCTTTATTATTAATGTATTACTACATAAGTCTCTCTTTATTTTGTTATTTTTAAGTAAGTTTCATTAGTTGCTGAATTCGGCCCAATGTTATTAACGCAACGCTATCAACCATGTCTCACAATCTTCTGGCGTCCCTATGAAGTTGGCTACAAGCAGCTTAGTGTTGCCAATATGCTACAGTATTTATTTAATATACAGTATCTGACATAAATAGAACGACTCTGTAGGAATCAATAAAAAAACTCTCTCGTATCTTAAATATTGGATATATTTTCAAACTTTTTATGTAATGTAAAGGTGACCTTATAAGCGTCAAATGAGTAATTCAAAAGTATCGTACTAAATTTCACAAGTACTTTTGTACTTATATCGTCGGCCGGCTATTGGAATGTACTATGTCCACAAATATTACTTTCGAGAAAAGCTACTTCAAACATTTAAAATTTTATTGTAAAGAATGAATAATGTTGAAATTTTCTTGTTTCTATAGTTTCATTTTCCTTAACTTTGACTTTGTATGAAATTTGTTAAATTATAATATTCAAATATTTTCGAAACATAATAGGACGTAGTTGGACATGATTCAAAATAACATAGTAAAATTATTTTTAAAAAATCTGTTCTGGCCAGCACAGTACCTCTCGCCATATCCATTTTATGTTATATAAGTTTTGTATTGCACTTTGCTATCGAACCATCGTTTTATAACAAAAAAATTACATAACTTTACCCAAATATTGTATTTAACATCTCTTCTGCAAATATACAGTTCTAATTATATCTATTTTTCATTGTATGAGGAAGTTCTTAAATGTCAGAGATTCTTCAAATTCATTAACCAGATTGGCGGTATTTCTGATGGATATATGCATTTTACCTATAATTTCAAATATTTAATTAATAAAACAATATGAAAGATTAAATGTACTTCCCAGAAAAAGCTTTCAGAATGTCACTAAAACTGTTGATTTTTGACACTGACATCTATCATTTACAAACTATGTTAAAAACATTTGAATTTGTCAAGTGGTTTCCTTGGTGTCTTAGCCTCTGCGATTAGATTATTCTATATATTACAGTGCTTTTATCTAATCTATACAAGATACAAGATATAATAAAAAATTTAAATGTATTAGATGTAGAATTTTATGTTGTTCAATAATGTAATAACAGAAATTTTCAAAAAAAAGTATTTAGTAGATTTTTTTAAAGAAACTATTACTTCCGGTTGTCCAAATGTTACCAAAATCTTCCCAGGATTGTCAGATTGAGGAAACTACAGTTAAATATTTTTTAAGTCTTATAGTATTAGCAATATGCTTTATACGCTAATATTGGTAATTATAATTATATTTTCATATAGTGCTGGCACTTGAAGCTGGCGTGAAGAATGTACCAACCAAAGATGTCACTTTTGTGCATTTTCTTCTTACTAAAACCCAATAAATCAAAAATTAATAAATAAATATGAATGTAAATGAAGAGGCAATTAAAATATTTATTTATACCGACAAATATTTTATTTTGTATTATACAGGGTGTCTCTTAAATAGGGGGACATGGCTTAACCACAGATTCCTGAGGCTAAAATAAGACGATTTAACCAAACTTGCTTCTACCGGAAAGTGTACCATTTAGCCAGAAATCTGCTTCAAAGTTCTTCGAAAAAAAATTAATTTTGCTTATAATAATCGGACGCTTTATTTGATTTGGATGAAATTTGGTATGACAGTTTATATAATAATAACATTTATTTGCCCAACAGTTTTACACTACTTACAGGACAAAAATATAAAACTAAAGTAAGCATGTACAAAAAAAAAAAATATGTAAACAAAAATAATAAATGTAAATGTAATATTAATAATAGTAAATATATAACAATACATAAAATGAAAACGTTTATATGGCCGTGTTGATTAGGAAATTCTTCAAGCTATTGTAAGATATATTATAAATATCTATGAAGCTAGTAATCTTATTGGCATTGTTGCATATTATGTTGACTGGAGATCGGAGTAAAAGATTGGTTCTGGAGTGGTTCGGCTGGAATGCAATACATGATCGAGATGAAATTCTGGGAACATGTATGTTAAGTTGTTTTAATAGGTCTGGACAGTCAATATCATTATTTAATAATTTAAATAAAAATAAAATTGACATATTATATCTACGATGATGTAGTGATAATTCGTTAAATTTATCAAGCAGAAGATTGTATGGAGTACCTCTTGGTGGATATTGCCTATCACATTTTAGACACAGATATTTAAGAAACCGTTTTTGTACAGATTCCAGCTGATTAACATGATAATTGTATATTGGGTTCCATATTAGTGCACAGTATTCCAATTTAGATCTTACATAACTCACATAAAGAATATAAATTGCAGATACATCAGTAAAATTTGCACAATTTCTAATAATGAAACCCAACATACGATTTGCTGACAAAATAATTTCATTGTAATGGAATGTGAAGGTAAATGAAATATCGAAGTTAACTCCCAAATCTTTCATATTCATTTGTCGTTGTAATTTGTCATTAGCAACTCTATATTCAAACATAACAGGATTTCTTTTGCGATGATAAGACATTATTTTACATTTCGACGGATTTAATTTCAACTTATTCTGTTCACACCATTCGTTTACAGTATCAATCATAGATTGCAAATAACAACAGTCAGGTATATCGGATACAGTACAATAAAGTTTTAAATCGTCAGCAAATAACAACTTTTGACAACTAATTTTATTACAAATATCGTCAATATAAATGGTAAATAATAAAGGACCTAAGTTGGACCCCTGTGGTACACCAGAGGGCGCTTCGAACATATTTGATGTGAAACCATTATACTGTACGAATTGTATTCTATTACTAAGGTAGGAAGTAAACAGCTGCTGAAGTGATGCACACATACCGAGATGACTAAGCTTTTGAAGTAAAATAGCGTGGTTGATCTGGTCAAAAGCTTTTTGAATGTCCATGTAAATCACATCGACTTGGCCACCCTTATCCACAGCTTCAGTTAAATATTGGGTGATGATTGCTAAATTGGTAACTGTGGTTATATGGTTATAAGTCATCTTTTAAGGTGATACTTGTTATTATTAGTGAACCACTAGTGTATGAAACTTAGGTCTCCCAACATTAATTAGACCATAACTTTTTAATGGCAATGCCGAAAACGTGAAATTATTTTTCTTCAGAAAGATACATTCAATAGTAAACTTTTCTTTCTCTGCGTAATTTGTGATATCTATTACGGTTCATCCAGAAAAAAATAAAATCTGAGTGTCTGCACTGCTAAATTTTTAAAATAAATTTAATCTAGCAGTCTATCCAAATGTCAAACAAGTAATTTTTAATGACAGTAACGAGTTGTCAATCTTCACAACTTGTTTAGGAGTAAGCTGAGATATGTAATCGTCTTATTTATAATAATGGTAGTAAAATACTAGAAGGCCGAACAAACGTATGTTACTAATTTTAGTATATTGCCAAGAAAATTTTTGACAACCCATAAAACAATTGTTACTGTCATTAAAAATTACTTGTTTGACATTTGGATAGACTGCTAGATTAAATTTATTTTAAAAATTTAGCAGTGCAGACACTCAGATTTTATTTTTTTCTGGGTGAACCGTAATAGATATCACAAATTATACTTAAAAAGAAAAGTTTACTATTGAATGTATCTTTCTGAAGAAAAATAATTTCACGTTTTCGGCATTGCCATTAAAAAGTTATGGTCTAATTAATGTTGGGAGACATAAGTTTCATACACTAGTGGTTCACTAATAATAACAAGTATCACCTTAAAAGATGACTTATAACCATATAAACTGTCATACCAAATTTCATCCAAATCGAATAAAGCGTCCGATTATTATAAGCAAAATTAATTTTTTTTCGAAGAACTTTGAAGCAAATTTCTGGCTAAATGGTACACTTTCCGGTAGAAGCAAGTTTGGTTAAATCGTCTTATTTTAGTCTCAGGAATCTGTGGTTAAGCCATGTCCCCCTATTTAAGAGACACCCTGTATTTACGTAATATAAAAAAAAAAATCGAGATATCAGGGCATCACTAGTCTTGCCTCGATGAGAACGTAGAAACACATTCAATTCGTTCTCGACGCTCTTATCGCTGCTTAGCTCCTAAGCGTAGTTTTGCGCACTGCTTCACTGTAAATACCTACATTTAAATCTATACATTCATTCGCACTGCTGCGCTAGTATCGCCGCTCTTATCGTTTATCACAGCTTCAACATAATCACGTCCTAAGTAAAATCGATGATTTTGTAGTTTATAGATTTTCAACAGATTTTCAATTGTATTAATGAAAATAAGAATTAGGCATGAAATCCTCTTTCATATTATGTATTACACAATTTTAGCCGATAGTAGTTCAGGAATTCCAGCGTGTTTTATTCAAGCATATTTATATAAAACCAACCTCACTAGAGATTACAACGTTAAATTAGGTTGTATTATTATTTGTTATTATCAAAGAGACACCTCCTACCAAAACAGTGACGTTATATAACTTAGTAAGCAAATATAATAACATCCTTAGTGAGCAAAAAAAGAATTTATTTAATTCCTGGCCGACGTTTCGACTGCGAACAGTCTTCTTCAGGGCTAGAAAAAAAAATTTCTTACTTGTGATACACGTTTTTTACAATTTTCAAAAGTTTTTTGATTTTACAAATTTGATGTGGTTCGTGACGCTCCAGCTTAATTTATTTTTTAAAAATTGACTTGATACAACATATTTATTTATTATTTATTTATTTTATTTCAATTTCACCTGGACATTTCCAATGGGTCGTATAGGGGATCCACTTGCTAATTTACATATTTGACTATTTCTAGCCCTGAAGAGGACTGTTGTTACAGTCGAAACGTCGGCCAGGAAATAAATAATTTATATGTGACTGCATGTCTGATTGCATTCCAATTTTTCCATTCTGAAATCAGTCGATCATCGTAATCAACCATTAAAAAAAGAATGGTTGACGTAAAAATATTAAGAATATAAAAAAAATATATATCATCACGGCATATTACCCATTTCTGAGTGTGCCACAATCTGCTTTATCGCAGATATCGGTAATGATGATAACATATTTGTACCGTGCGGAAATATTAAGAAAAAGAAAAAATAAAGAATAAATATGAATGAGTACGAGCATGATAATTACTTTTAAAAATATTCGGAGCTGCGGGTTGAAGTTTTTTTTTTATTATCTTGAAATAAATAAAATACTTCTTCTTCTTCGAGTATATTTCCCTCATTACTGTAGGGCCAGATCGAGGGTCAGATAATTTGTCTAGGTCCAAGACGAAATGAAATATATTTAATTTATCGAATAATACATTATATTATAGTAACAGAAAATGTAAGCTTATATTTTAACTGATATCGACTGTTTTATCTTTTTAAATTAAATAAATAAAAAAATTCTTTAATTACAGGTAGTCAGCAAATCTTGTAGCTGCGCGGAATTGTATTTACTGTGTGCCGGGTGAAGTTTGTCAATAAGCAAAAAAATAAAAATAAAGCAAACAAAGAAAAAGCTCAATGGTTAGCCGCTATGGCCGCTGACATCGTTACTATAATAGTTTAATGAACATGGAGCATGTTTGAGTCGTAATCGCTGTTCAAACAGTTGCAGCTGGCGAAAATAAAACGAACAGTTGGTACAACTGCGTCATTACGCTGGAACAGGCTCGCCAACCACCTATTTACTTGTAAAAGGACCACGCGCACACACATTAAACGCAGTTGGCCTAGGAAACAGAATGCCAAGACGATTAGCCCGGGAATTTTAAACCACTGATGGAGACCGACGGAAAGCACAAGCTCTAATGAAACTGTCGTTAGAGTTTTTTCATTCCTTTTTTTACTTCGTTTGATTTCAGTGATTTGGGGTTTCAAATGGTTCTACAGGTTGTTACGTAGAATTAAAAATATAATACTGAGAATCATCTAAAATTTAACAAGCTCGTTACCTACTGAACATAATTACTAAAAGAATCTAGGACTGAAAGGGTAATTAAATGAAAATAAAATTCCGGAAATGCTTTCACAGTTTAATTTCTTTTAATTTTCAGCTTCTTAGTTACCGCTTTCCCCACCACGTCTGCCTTCTTCAAGAGGTGAAAAATACAATACGTGAAGAAATAAATATTTGTGTTACTTATTTAAGTTTCATGCCAGAAAAAATTAAGCAAATACACATTTAGTTTCAATTATAAACTCATTAAATAAACAAAACCGTTATAATAACTTATACCTACATCAATTCATCATTCATTGTAATCAAACTTTTCATTATTACCATTAATGAATGAAAAAATATTCATTATATTCATCGTGCATTAAATTATTCAATAATAATAAATGATTTCTTAAACTAAATTATTTCTCTGGTGAGGATTCAGGTAAAGTAGTAATGGTCAATACTTTTTATGATGAATGCGATGATGAATGTGGACGAGGTGAAAGAAGAATGTTGTTAAAGAGTGAAGACAGCTGAGCTCTTATTCTTATCCTTTTTCCTTGTTGTTACTATTATTTTCGGGTTTTTGCTAACCCACTACGTGGGACACGCGTGATTTTATGTATGTATATATGTGTGTATGTATGTATTGTGACGAAGCTGCGCTTCGCACAAAGTATTTGATCTAATTTTGCAGGGTTTCATCTAGTCAGACAACAATAATTCATAAATATGTTACAGTATGACATTTAACTGCAAATGTTATCGTTTGAGAAACAATTAAGTATATATATTAATTGTTGAGGTATTACTACAGAAATTTCCGTGTAGCAAGGTATTCCTAGGGATTTGCAGCGAACACTGTACAATAATTGTAAACTACCTTTGTAACCCATATTTAGGTTGTTAGCTAACCAGTAACTTCAGAAGAATTTAACGTTAGTATTAGTGAACCAATGATTACGCAAACTTTTATTTGGTATTAGGAGAATGAGGGCTTGCGAATTATACTATTGTAAACCTGGTTTTTTTTTTTTAGGTAGTAACCCTTATTCCAATTCTTGAGTTTATATTGTAGCAATTGTAAAGTTAGTCTTTTATAAAATATAACAACAATAAAAATAACCTAAAGTTCAAAAGTCACGCTTAGAAAACTCAGACTAAGTTTTGTACGTCGAAGGTTTGATAATATGACCGCTTTTTACTCGCGTTTTATCAAAAGACAGGTTTTACAAACGTGGCTACGCTACGGTATATGTAAACCGGCTGTCTACTTGAAATCCGTTATATAGAAAATACAATGTTATTTTTTCATTATGATGTAGTTTCTGACATATTCACTTTAAGGAAAAGTTGTAAATAAAAAAGTAGTTAGAATTAAAAACTACAAAAAAACTAAAATTAATCAGAACTTCTTTTTATTTTACGAGAAAACGCAAATCAAAATTCGCCATTGAATTACTGATGTTTTATTTATATGACAGTAAACTTTTGACACATTATTATTATAATTAATTTTAAATGTTATAAAAACGCACCATTCTTGAATCATTGTATACTTTTTTTTGTTTAATTACACTTTTAATAATTATATAAAATTATTTATTAACAAGAGTAGAATAGGGCTGTTGCAAGAATTTTTATATGACCTAAGGACTAAATTTTAAGTTATTATTCTTTAACGAGCCTGAGTTTACAAGAGGAAAAAAATTTTTATTTTTGATTTTACGAAAAAATGCCAAGGGAAGAAAATTTTTGCTTGAATTAAAACGCATGTTTCAGTTATTAAAACTTTTAATTAATGTAAGGTTCTTTTATTATAACGTTTTTTCGTATTTTGTCCTCCTAATAATACAGTTATTACATTGAATCTAACATGATTTTAGTTAGCTTTGAAATATTGACAAATGATTATTAACTCTAATTTCAGAAAAAAACAGAGAAAATCAAAATACTTGTAGTTTATTCAATTAACTCTTCTTTTTATCTGAAATTAGAATTAATAATCATTTGTCAATATTTCAAAGCTAACTAAACTCATGTTAGATTCAATGTAATAACTGTATTATTAGGAGGACAAAATACGAAGAAACGTTATAATAAAAGAACCTTACATTAATTAAAAGTTTTAATAACTGAAATATGCATTTTAATTCAAGCAAAAATTTTTCTTCCCTTGGCATTTTTTCGTAAAATCAAAAATAAATTTTTTTTTTCCTCTTGTAAACTCAATCCGGGGACATACTGTATATAATACAGTTAAATATTGTAATATGTGTAATATTTTGAAAAAGTCAGGTGATCTGAAACAGAATGTGACGTCAGAGTACATACAGTATACCATGTGCGTAACTATCACCTACTTTTATTTATTTATATAAATAACGTAAACTGTTTCCTACTGGCTAGAATGGCGTGCTGTATGTCCTCCGACGTCACAAGAGTGGGGGTTGTTTTTCATTACTCTATTTAATTTAATTATTTCCGAAAATAATAATATATTGTTATATTATTTTTTATAACTATGAAAAATATAGCATAAGCTTTTTAAAAAATATGAAACCGGCTCATTATGAGATCTGTCAAAAAAATTAACATCAGTAATTCAATGGCACTATGCAATTTGCTGTATTAATTTGCGTTTTTTACCTCCCGCTACCCCAGGTAAGATAGGTGCGTGTGTGTGTATGTGTATGTGTATGTGTATGTGTATGTGTATGTGTATGTGTATGTGTATGTGTATGTGTGTGTGTGTGTGTGTGTGTGTGTGTGTGTGTGTGTGTGTGTGTGTGTGTGTGTGTGTGTGTGTGTGTGTGTGTGTGTGTGTGTGTGTGTGTGTGTGTGTGTGTGTGTGTGTGTGTGTGTGTGTGTGTGTGTGTGTGTGTGTGTGTGTGTGTGTGTGTGTGTGTGTGTGTGTGTGTGTGTGTGTGTGTGTGTGTGTGTGTGTGTGTGTGTGTGTGTGTGTGTGTGTGTGTGTGTGTGTGTGTGTGTGTGTGTGTGTGTGTGTGTGTGTGTGTGTGTGTGTGTGTGTGTGTGTGTGTGTGTGTGTGTGTGTGTGTGTGTGTGTGTGTGTGTGTGTGTGTGTGTGTGTGTGTGTGTGTGTGTGTGTGTGTGTGTGTGTGTGTGTGTGTGTGTGTGTGTGTGTGTGTGTGTGTGTGTGTGTGTGTGTGTGTGTGTGTGTGTGTGTGTGTGTGTGTGTGTGTGTGTGTGTGTGTGTGTGTGTGTGTGTGTGTGTGTGTGTGTGTGTGTGTGTGTGTGTGTGTGTGTGTGTGTGTGTGTGTGTGTGTGTGTGTGTGTGTGTGTGTGTGTGTGTGTGTGTGTGTGTGTGTGTGTGTGTGTGTGTGTGTGTGTGTGTGTGTGTGTGTGTGTGTGTGTGTGTGTGTGTGTGTGTGTGTGTGTGTGTGTGTGTGTGTGTGTGTGTGTGTGTGTGTGTGTGTGTGTGTGTGTGTGTGTGTGTGTGTGTGTGTGTGTGTGTGTGTGTGTGTGTGTGTGTGTGTGTGTGTGTGTGTGTGTGTGTGTGTGTGTGTGTGTGTGTGTGTGTGTGTGTGTGTGTGTGTGTGTGTGTGTGTGTGTGTGTGTGTGTGTGTGTATCTTGTGGACACGATTACTCAAATACTATCAATCAGAAAATTTTGAAATTTTGCATACCCATTCTACACTAATGTGAGAAGAGTTCATTAGTTTTTAGTGCATATTGGATAACCGGAAGTATTATTTATACAAGCTTTTAACAGTTTTTCTTGTAAAAAATGCATTGAATATAATTTTTTAGCAACTTTTACTACTTAAATTGAATATAATGGTACAACCATTGATTAAATAGTATATATAGATTGGCAATGCTATAGTCAAACCGCGTAACATATTTTTTTTCTGTGAGAAAGAGAGCCATCTGTGTGGCGGTTGTCTACTATGCTTGTGTATACTTCGCTACAAGATAGCAGCATGATAGTTCTTGTCGGCGGGCGGAGCCTCAGGCGTGGCCAATTAATTTTATAATTAGAATTTGTTAAATTTATTTCGTCATTTCTTCAGAGAAATTTAATTTAATTATACATTTATTTTTAATACATACACATTACATATTCCATAACGTTTTTAATATATCTAATAAAAAAAATTTTATCACTGAATCGAGAAATAATTTAATATGAATTTACAGGAGTTGTACCCATAAATGCATTTGAGGGTTTGGATCACACTGCTTCACCAAATTAAAATGTCACTTCACTTTTAACATAATTATGTGATAAATAGCTATTCTTTTTAAAATAAAGTGCTTACCAAGCGTCATTGAAACAGGTTGAATTGGGATGGAACTCAGGTAGTTAAAATCGCACCCGATTACTTGACACACAAAGTTATTAATGTTTAAATTTCGGGAAGTTTATTTTAATAATAATAATAATAATAATAAATGATTATAAATCGCAATCTTTTCAATATCTTCTTTGACCACTAATATATAATCAAAGAAAAAGTAACAATTAGAAAAAGATTATATTTATTTAAAAACTATTGACCTAACGATTTATTACACTTTTCAATAATTCAATAATTATTATTTGTTCTACAAATATTTATTTTTCTTTTAGAAGATTTTCTTGTAATATCTGCAATTTCCATTTTAAAGTTTTTAAAATTTATATTTTCCTGATTATATTGTTTGCATGTAAATGTTGCTTTGTAAATTCCCTAAAAAAATAATTCTGACACAATCTTTACCATCTCTCCATTCGGTCTGCAAAGATATTGTATATCATTCACTTTGTCGTAATCGTTTAGAACTAAATAAATTTCCTTTTCACCAAGAAGGTCATTTTTCTTTAAAATTTTATTACAATTTTCGCAATTATATTATTCAAAACAACCAAAAACCAAATATCCAGTGAAATACACCACACACATTCCTCATATAAATTATTTGGCTATTGAATTTGAGATATTTTCATTATTTTCACTGTCTTCAACAGTTTCTGGTCGTATAATTTCATCTTCATCTATTTTACAGTTGCCCCTTCCAACTGGTTTTAAAATTCTTATGTTCTTAGTTCTTTGTCTAAATTATTTTGCAGTTGGATTTGGATTGTATCCGCCTCTATTTCTAATGATTAAAAAATGGTTTTTTAGACAATCTTGTTGCAATTTATTTTTTAATAAAAATAAATAGTTCTCTTCTTTATAAACAATGCAAATACAAAGTACATAGTATTTGATGGAATTGAATCCATGTCACTACCAATTTTATTTATTTTTTCCTACTTCGGTGTTCTTTAAGCCTATAAAAGCACTGTTAATACGTCATTAAGAAGATCTATAAGCGCATTGTTTGATACAATGTATGTATTAACGTAGACAATCAGACAGAATTCACAACACAAAATATACAAACTGTCAAAATGTGAAATTTTAATTTAACCGACAAAAGTGTATCAAGTCATATTTTTATTGTCACATTTTTACCTTCCGTCACCTTTAGGTAAGGAAGGTATTGTCTTTGGTCAAAAAATTCGGTGGTGAGTTTTTAATGAATAAGCACGTTTTAGTGTGTTTAGTGACAAGTATAGGGGGAATGTGACGTTACACTGATTTCTCGGAAATAAAATACTGTTAAACTGGGAACAATTAAGATTTTTTAATAATATGAATTGCTTCAAAACTGAATGAAGTTTCATTTAAAATAATAAAAAAAAAATTGGGTGGAATACCCCATTCACAAAATTCTTGAATTATTGAAATATCTTTCAGAACTCATATTGAAGTTCATTTTTAGTGTCCGTAAAAATAATAATGAATTAATTTATTTGTTATTCAAAAACAGTTACGTGATTATTAAATATCTAATTATTTTTTATTAATAATTTCGTGTCTCCGACTCCAAGCGACTTCACACGAGTACATCCGAACATAATTACCGCCAGTCTTATCGAATGTTAGTACGGCCAAATAATAAAATTATTAAAGGTGGCAGCATAATACGTCGCTGTACAGTGTGCTACGTAAATGCCCATAAGGTTGCCAATCTATATACATTATTTAATCAATGGTACAACCTTCAATTCTACGATAATAATATTTAGTAAATAACTCTAAATAACTTTAAATATGAATATATAATATAATTTATTTTCATATATCGTCTTGCCTATGCGTCAAACAAAAACATAATTTTAATAACAATTTTGACATATTTAAACAAATATCACCGTCAAGAAGTAATTACATTAAAATTAATAATGAAACCGCGTTAAGGGCAATATAAGACTAAAATATTTAATTCTAATGAAATTAAGGTTTGTAAAAATAATATATTTTCCATCATACATAAATATTAGATGTACAGGATGATCTGATTTAATTTTTTTCAATTTTTGCAGCACTATAAATTAATATTAATTTAGAACTACACATTTACGAAATGGATCATACGGCGAAGAATTTACAAAGGTTGCGTTTTAGAGCACCTAGAAGTTGATGCTGATTTTTATAAGAATGTATATGTGACGATTTTTCCTTAAAATCTATGAAAATATCATCCAAAACTTCTCAAATTTGGTATTAAAAACTCATATAAGTATAATTTAAAACAACATATTAGATTTTAACGATATATAATAAATCGGATGTAGTACTTAATTTGGAGCTCTAACAGACTTTTGACGAAAAACAATAAAACATAATCCATAATTTCGTATTACAGACTTTTCTATTTATTGGACAACAAATTAGATTTTACTTACAAACGATCAACCGGAAATGATACTTTACTTAAAGCTCAATGCTATTTTAAACATGGAATTGGTGGGAGGTCATGTGCTGGCCACATCAGATTTTTTTTTTGTAAAATAAAAAGAAATTGCAATTAATTTTATTCTCATATTATGTAGTTTTTAATTCTGAACAACTTTTTTATTTACAACTTTTCCCTAAATTTAATAGGTCAGTAACTACAGCAAAATGAAAAAAAATCTGTTGTGGCCAACACAAAACCTCCCGCTATTTAATTTTTATTAATTTAAATGCAATCCTACGTATTTACTAATGCTGCAAACTATATTATGTTCCATTGCATATAATTATTGCTTTATTTACGATTTTCTTTATTATTTAATATGTCACTATTATTAATTTGAAGTAATTAATTTTTTGACAATGACGTTTACCTTTCAGTTACATTCATTTGAAAAATAAAATAAACTGTGTAACAAAGGAATTTTGTTTATCTTAGGCTTCGGGATGAATTTTAAATTTATCTGTAAAATATATAGAAAAAGTATTAATGTATACCTGTACAAAATTCAATAATCTTTAATTTTAATAATGACAAAATGCGAAAAAATTTAATGGTATTTTTTGAAGAAAAACCATTATGAGCTTCAAGTAAAGTGCCATTTACGTTTATCCGATTTACACCAAAATATAATGGCTGCTTTTTGTATTAGAATAGGGTAGAAATACATGGTTTCAAAATTTTCTGAATGATAGTATTTGAGTTAGGGCGAAGACAGAATTCATTCACATACACACACACATACACAAATACAGACATCATCGTGAAAATGTTAAAATTGGATTCTAGGGACCTTAAAACATGGTCATCACTAAAATCTCGATATGTGATTTTTAGTACGATCCCTGTACCTCCCTTACCAAGGGTAGCGGGAGGTAAAAATAACATTTTGTTCCCTATATAACGGATTCCAAATAGTCAGCCTGTATATAATTTTATTAAAGATAATAATTGTCTCTAATCTGCATTAATTGGGTCCCATGGCCGCGTGCCTGAGTGTCTGGTCGCGAACCTGGGGGAACCGGGTTCGATCCCGACTGACACCAAATATTTCCAATTTTAAATGGCACAAAGGTGACCCCTGTGGTGCACTCTCCACGCCAGCTGTGAGTGCCCGTGAGGTGACGCCTGGTAAGCGCCCACACGGTAAAATATATCGTCATCATTACCGATGTCTACATGTGTTGTAGATACTGGCATACCCAGAAATGGGTAATATGCCGTGATGATATATTTATTTTTTATTTGTAAATCATGAATTGAGTAAACAAATATATATTTCTTTTTCCAATTTATTGCAAGAACAAAGCAATATTTCTTTTTCAGTGTAATAAATAATTTTCCTGTTTTTGTATTTGTTCGAGAAAAATGATATATCATTTACTAAAAAATCTATACGCATTTAAGACTAGTAGTGGGGTCAATAAATCTTTTAAAAAAATAACCTTCGTTGTGCAGGCATTAATCTTGTGTAGACAATTTTTAAATTTCTACATATCTCTGCTTTATGAATATAAATTTACTTATATCTAACTTTATCTACCTATCTAGATACCTGCCATGTTTAAAATTTATTATTTGCAGTAAGCTACATATTAAATTTAAAATATTGTGGCCAAGCACGAGCTAATTTTAATATTTACAAATTTCTATGTAGTATCGCAAATATTGCATAATTTTCCCCTTGCCTTAATAATTGGAAAGAATTGTCATTGTTTCGCTGAAAAGGAATTTTAATTTCGTTTGGTTAAATATTTCAGGGCATAGAGTGAGTGCATAAATCAGGCAGTGAACAAGACGCATCGTCACAGTTAAATAAAGTTGCCAGTACAAAATACGGCAGAAACGCTTCAAACATAAATAAAATAAGAAGTTAGATCGGGCTGGAGAAACTTCCAGAGCAGGTGTCGCCTGCCCGGCACTTTTTAAAAACGTCGCATAAATTCAGCAATTCATAAATCTTGTGTTAACGCAGCGCAAACCAAGCGAGATTTCCAATAACCCGAACAAGGGAAAGCGAAGCAAAAAGAATCAAACCAGAGCGCGTAAATTAATATTTACATACGCTGAACTGTACGTAATGCATTGCTCGTGGCTCTCAATTTTACGAGTTTTTTAGTCCGCTGAAATTTGGTAATGAACGGCATTCTCAAAATCCATCGGTTCGCCGGGAGAATCACCACGGCCAGGGAAAGGATTTAACGAGATTTTTTACGTATTAAATTTTAACGAATAAATGCAATTAAAATTCTTTTTATCCCTGTTAATATGTTCATAACATTTTATTCATGTAGGTACTAATACTAATAACCTACCTATATTGTCAAATAAAAATATTAAAATGAATATTATTACTATAAAAATTCTGGATCATTTTTCTGATTCAGTTAAAATTCATATAGATTTATAACAACCCACAACAGCTTAGAAAAACCAAGAGACGTTTTTACCTTCCGTCACCTTTAGGTAAAGAAGGTATTGTCTTCGGTCAAAAAATTCAATGGTGTTTTAATGAATAAGCACGTTTTAGGGTACCTAGAATACGATTTTACTAGTTTTACGATAATGTCTCTACGTATGTATGTATGTATGTATGTATGTATGTATGTATGTATATATGTATGTATGTATGTATGTATGTATGTGTGTATGTGTGTGTCCGTGTGTGTGTCTGTGTGTCCGTGTAGATATATTTATAAAGAGATTAAGAGAGATTAACTTAACAAAAATCAGTCAGCTTTGTTAACATTATGGAAACAGTAGATATATATTCAAGAAAATTCTAATTGACAGATGTCAGTGTGAGTGCAAAATCATAGTGGAAAGTATAGGATCTGGAAGTGATATAAGTGACAGAGTGTCCCTCGCAAGTGACTTGCAGTTGCAGCCTCGCCTCAAGATAGGAACTTATAATGCCGGGAGTACGAGACAGGTCAAAGAGAATATGGAAGGACTGTGTAGCAAAAGATTTGAGAGTGGAAGAACTGTGTCAAGAAGATGCGTTGGACAGAAATGAGTAGAAGAGAAGAGTAAGAAACAGCGACCCCTAATAAAATAGAGAAAAGTTGAAGAAGGAGGAAGTGTTAAGTGTATAATGTACGTTCATGTTATAATTTTATTGGATTTATAGAATCTTTTCAAAAGAACTTTCAGTATGGAATTTGTAAAAAATAGTGTGTTCGTGTTACAATTTATGGGGTCCCGTGGCCGCGTGCCTGAGTGTCTGGTCGCAAACCTGGGGGAACCGGGTTCGATCCCGACCGACGCCAAATATTTCCAATTTTAATTGGCACAAAAGTGACCCCTGTGGTGCACTCTCCACACCAGCTTTGAGTGCCCGTGAGGTGACGCCTGGTAAGCGCCCACACGGTAAAATATATCGTCATCATTACCGATGTCTACATGTGTTGTAGATACTGGCACACCCAGAAATGGGTAATATGCCGTGATGATATATTATTATTATTATTTTATTATTATGTGTTACAATTTTACAGGATATATAGAATCTTTTTCAAGGAACTTTTGGTATGGGATTTGTACAAAGTACATCGAATTGATGGAAGGTTTTGTGCTGGCCACAACAGATTTTTTTAATATTTTTAGGTTATTAGAAATTTAAAAATAGAGACTCCCTATTATTATCATATGAAAAAAATTGTTAAATTTATAGCACGATGTAGTGACAATAGCACGTATTACTAGCGCACTTTTGTAATAAAAGTGTTTTTACATTATATTCTAATTAGTAGTGTGCTCCATAAAGGCGCTTTTATTATAAAAGTGTGCTCGTAATATAGGCCATTGACTTTATTACACTAGGTACCTATTGGTGTGTTTCTAAATGAAGCATGAAACATGTCCATATGGATTGACATACCAAATTTTCTTCAAGTCGAACAAAGCTTTCCGTTATTATAAGCAAAATTAATTATTTTTTTTTAGAAAAACTTTGAAGCAGAATACTGGGTAAACGGTACACTTTCGGATAAGGGTAAGTTTAGTTGAATCGTCTTATTCTAGGCCCAGGAATCTGTGATTAAGCCATGTCTCTCTATTTCTGAGACACCTGTATATTATCTGACGCAGATAAAATTTGTGAAAAACTGTTTTGCGTTGTTAAACGCCTGTGTCACTAGTGGCGTAGTACTAAGAAATGCATGTGTCATGGTTTCTAGTGTTCACCTGCATATGTATTTATTATTATTATGCCCTCTAATTTTTTTCCTCCTGTGTATTCTGTAACTTTTCCATTAAAATTTAGAGGCTGTTAAAATTTAAATTTTAACGGTTCGTTGAATTTATTTATTTTTTTCACATTTACTATTCTGTAATACGAAATTTCAGCGATCCGTTAATTTTTATATTTTAAAAATCGGTGTAACGTGAGAAACAGAATAATCAAAAACGCTTGTCTTTGATAAATTTATCACATATTTAAATGTATTATGTCACCTGTGTTTTTGTAACATTTGACAATTAATTCATATAATTATAATTGAAACATTCGACGCCACATTCTTGAAATATAAATTTGTCATATCTTCCTAGAAAATGTCTCTGAAAATGTCTAATCGGTCACAATACAAAGAATGACCAAACAACAATAATATATTGTGTTATTAGGAGTAAAAGTGATTATTTGGCGAGTTTGCACGACGAGCGGTAGCGAGTCGGACAATTACATGCGAGGCACACAACGACACTTTTACTCCGAATGACACATTATATTTTTTCTTCAAACATGCCTATTTAAATAAAATTACTACAATTTGACATTACAATAATTATAAATATTTTACGTGAAGGACGTTTGCTGCTTTCAATTGCTCTGTTGCTATCGATACTTTCGTATTTGTTCACTTTTTGTTACAAACATTCAAGTAAAAATTTTCAAGTTTTGACGTTTAAATAAAAAAACATGCAATTTTATATTCTCCTTATGTGCAAGTATATCAGAATTTGAATATTGCTCAAAGGTGTGATATATCGAGGAATCGCTAGAAAACAATATGAACTTTTCTTATCTCTTCAATTCTAATTATTTTTACCGACATTACCAATATGTAAGTCTGCTATTTTATATGTTATTTCGTTAAATATAAACTGTTTATATTTCAATTTGTAGGTTATCAATTTAAATTTGACGGCTGTTGGATGTTTTTAGCATATACCTATTAGACTAATATACTGCTAATCCTCCGCGATTCATCCGTTAAAGAATATGAAATAGAAGATACATCTCCATCGCTTACAAGCGATACAGTGCTTTGGATGCGCATGCTCGCATTCTATAATTCTATTGGCTACTGGCGCCGCTAACGCTAACAGAGATAACGAAAGAGTGGGATTTGAAAGTTGAAGTTTCCTGTAAACCACGTGCGTTATTTGAAGTCACTGTGATAGACCAGAAAAGTGTAACGGTCAATTGTAGGCGCCAAATTCAAACTCAGTTCATAACGCTGAAAACATAATTTTACTCCCCATGTATTTCTTACCTAGAAAATTTTTGCTCAATTTTTAAAGGGTGAGAAATCTCTTAATTGTACAAAACATAATTTAATATAATTTAAAATATTTGTTTAGTTATCATAATTTCATTGAATTTTAAATTTCGCGCTATAATAATGTTATTATACATAAACAATATTAAATTATAATGATAATATTATGTATAAAAATTCTTTACTTTGTTGATATTTGTATATTTATTTATTTCATTTTAATTACAAAATTGTCACTTGAAGGAAATTTTCCTGACCGTTAAGAAATATATTTTAGTTTCACGAGCATGCGCATACAAAGCACTGTATCGCTTGTGAGCGATGGAGATATATCTTCTATCTCATATTCTTTAACGGATGCACAACACATTGGCGAGATAGGGGATCAGCAGTATATTAGTCTAATAGGTATATGGTTTTTAGTAACTTTATTTAAGGTTATCTAGTGTATAGTGCAACTTGGGGTGATATGACGGGTTTCTATTTTATATGTTACTTCTTATTCGCTCATTTTATATGGTTGCTATGGATATTTATTTATTTCGTTTCTACTTTGTGAATCAAGTCACAAAAGATGCCATTTTTATGACGTTTGAAGAAAATAAATATTACTGGTTAAATATATGGAGCAAAATAAATGTTTAGTTGAAAGTAAAATTCAAAAAACAAAGAATTCGGATTTTTTCAATAAAATGGACAGAATTAACAAATTTATTAAATACAGGTGATATTGGCAATAAAAAACTGCAAAATGGAAAGAAGTAAGATACAAACAAAGTACTATATTTTTATTAATATGTAAATATTGTACTTGTATATTTTGTGAGCAAGTTTTTTCAGAATTTAAAACCAATCTGAATCGAAAAGCTAGAGAAAATAAATTTTATTTGAATGGCACTGGAGCAGGTCCAAAGGAAAGTAAAGAATTAACTAATATTGAGGAACGTTTATTAGCCCTAATGACACCAGTTAGCATAACTAGGATACAAAATATTGTTGAACCAGGATTGTTGGAAAACAATGTAAATTCAATTTAATTGTTTTCTTTTAATTGCAAATAATATGTATTTAAATTTTATAAGGTTGTTTTGGATTTGCCGGAAACTTCTCTGCAACCTAATATTGAAGAACATTATTTTTGTTGAGGAACATAAATTAAAATTTTGGTAGTAATTGAAAATGAATCCTCCGGACAGGAACCCATAAATAAAAAAAGAAAATTTCTAAGAAAAAATATTTGTCCTCGTAATACCCGATCAACATTAGGAAAAGTTTCTTAAAATCAACGATTCCGTTAACCGCCTCCAAATTTTTGACTAAAAAAATATTGTGGGAAAAGAATTTAAATGAAAAAAAAATATTCCAAAATGGAATTCAATAGAAAAATTTCCGGCCAGATCATAGTTAGATTGGGGAACCTGGAAAACGCTTAATCGTCTTCGTTGTTCATGGGAATATGTAAAGTTAATCTTCATAAATGGGGTTACATAGATGATGACGTCTGCACATGTGGTGTTCTTCAGACAATGGAGCATCTCCTGATTTGTCCACATTTACCAACTACCTGCACAGTCCAAGACTTATGGAAGGGTACCGAAAACGCGGTATTATGTGCCAGATATTGCAGTATATATAAAGCAATCATTAGGTTCAAATATTTTTACATTCACTCATAACAGTTTTTATTTTACATTTAACAAATATTTCATACAGAAAGTAAATTTCACAAATATTGATAAAACTAATAGAAACCCAAGTAACACAAATGACCTAAAATCGACGTCACAGTGACGTCTGAAATTCTGTCACATAGACGTTTTATCGACGTCTCAGCGTGGAGCTGTACGACGTCATTTTTAGACGTTGTTTCGACGTCATATTAAGACGTTGTTTAGACGTAATTTTAAGACGTGTCGACGTCATTTTAAGACTTTGTATCGACGTCATTTTAAGACGTTGTTTAGACGTCATCTTAAGACGTTGTTTAGACATCATTTTAAGATGTTCTTTCGACGTCATTTTTATGGTATAAACATAAATTATAATAAGGGAAAAATTACTAGGAAAAATAAATAATTCTAAAGTTTTATTTATACTCTAATATAAAATATTAATTAAAAAATATTAAATAAAGTAAAACAATATACCTACAATAAAATATTAAACATAAAAAGTATTTTTGAAAAAGATAAAAATTCACGAAAAATACAAATTAATAAAATAATGCATCTTGTTGTATCTAAAAAAAAAATATATTTTTGTAATTATTCGCCCATTGTCGTACATAGTTCACAGTTCACCATTGCTTCATATAGTTGCATTTTCTTCATATCTTACCATAGCTATAAAAAAAATAATTATAATAAGCAATATAACCAGAATTTGGACCTATACCTATACTAAATTTTCAATGTTCATATTATGAAATTTTATTTCCAATGTTCTCCCGTGGTTAATCAGCTTTTATAGGTGACATGTCAAAAATTTCGGAGGGTGCGTCTATACATACATATTTCCCTTAACCGTCAAAAATTTTCATGGCTATCTTGAGTTTTGAAAGTTCATATTTGCAGTATTATATGTCATGTAAAATTTTACCGGACTCTTTTGAGTACTATAATGGAAAATTTCATCATGGATACACAATTTGACTTTTTTATTGTTTTTATTTTTTAATGCAATTGTCAAAATGACATAAAATTTAGAATTTATGAATAATTTTTAAATAATGTAAGCGATTCCGGGAAAATATTATAGATAATTAATTTATTATTAGCTTAAAGCTAAATAAAATTTCATGAAAAGAAAAAAATTAATATTATATAATGTATAGGTAGTGATGTCTGAAGGGCGTAGAACGAAACCATTGGAAATTAAGGCGGAAAATTCAAAAGTCATGTATTACATCGTTTTGTGGCAAATTGACGGTAATAATAGTTTGTAGTACATTAAACAATTGGTTTTTCTCAATATTTATATTTACTGTATGCCGATAAATTAAATGACAAAAACCCTTCATTCCAAGTGAATTGAAACAAGCACAGCTGGGACCTTAATACTATACTAAATGTTAGTTGTATTCTTGATTAATATATTTCTTTTTTCCTTATAGAAATTTTACCTTTAAAATCGGTTGTGCACAAAAAGAGTGGCGAGAACAATATTATATTATACGATATAAGAAAATGGGCAGTTGAAGAAAATATTACGCAAAACTCAATCTTCAGTAAATAAATTATTATTTAGGGCGAAATCGATTTTCAATAAAAGTATTTTTAACCAAGACAGTGTGTTTTATTTTAACCATTTACACATTTATTCTTAGAAAATATCACAACAACATTCCAAAGGGTGCTAGATCACTACTGAAGACCCCAATATCTACCAAGTTACAAAATTTATATTTCCTTTTGCTTATACATTTGCTTTTGTATTATAAACATTTGTTGAAAGATTGTCTTGTCATTACAAGGTTTTGTTTAAAATGTTGAAAATTAAAATGTCCATTTATTATTATTATTATTATTATTATTATATACAGGGTGTCTCTTAAATAGGGGGACATGGCTTAATCACAGATTCCTGAGGCTAAAATAAGATGATTTAACCAAACTTGCTTCTACCGGAAAGTGTACCATTTAGCCAGAATTCTGCTTCAAAGTTCTTCGAAAAAAAATTAATTTTGCTTATAATAACCGGACGCTTTATTCGATTTGGATGAAATTTGGTATGCCAGTTTATATGATTATAAGTCATCTTTTATGATGATACTTGTTATTATTAGTGAACCACTAGTGTATGAAATGTAGGTGTCCCAACATTGATTAGACCATAACTTTTTAATGGCTACGCCGATAACGTGAAATTATTTTTTTTCAGAAAGATACATTCAATAGTAAACTTTTCTCTCTCTGTTTATTTTATGATATCTGTTACGATTCAGGCAGAAAAAAATAAAACCTGAGTGACTGCACCGTGAATTTTTTAAAAATAAATTTAATCTAGCAATCTATCCAAATGTCAAACAACGAATTTCTAATGACAGTAACAATTGTTTTTGGGTTGTCAAAAAATTCCTTCGCAATATTCAGAAACTAGTAACATCTATTTGTTCAGCCTAATAGTATTTTACTACCATTATTATAAATAACACGAATAAATATGTTAGCTTACTCCTAAATAAGTTGAGAAGATTGACAACTCGTTACTGTCATTAAAAATTAATTGTTTGACATTTGGATAGACTGCTAGATTAAATTTATTTTTAAAAAATTCACGATGCAGTCACTCAGGTTTTATTTTTTTCTGTCTGAACCGTAACAGATATCACAAATTACACAGAGAGAGAAAAGTTTACTATTGAATGTATCTTTCTGACAAAAAATAATTTCACTTTATCGGCGTGGCCATTAAAAAGTTATGGTCTAATCAATGTTGGGACACCTACATTTCATACACTAGTGGTTCACTAATAATAACAAGTATCATCTTAAAAGATGACTTATAATCCAAACCAAATTTCATCCAAATTGAATAAAGCGTCCGGTTATTATAAGCAAAATTATTTTTTTTTCGAAGAACTTTGAAGCAGAATTCTGGCTAAATGGTACACTTTCCGGTAGAAGCAAGTTTGATTAAATCGTCTTATTTTAGCCTCAGGAATCTGTGGTTAAGCCATGTGTCCCTATTTAAGAGACACCCTGTATATATATATATATATATATATATATATATATATATATATATATATATATATATATTATACCCATTTCTGTATGTGCCAAATTTGCTTCTATTCGTAGTTTTTGGTGATGACGATAGATAAATAAAAATATGTATTATACATATATGTATAAAATAAGTTTTATATTATATTTATTCGAATTTTAAAAATAATTACAGTAAACAATATATTATTTTTAATAATATTATAAATAAAGTAAAAATAAACGAAATATGTGTCTTTATAAAGACGTAAAATTAGACGTCTGAAAAATGTTTAAATGGACTTAATTACGACCAAATAAAGTCGTCACATGGCCCACAAATCTGATGTCTAAAAAGTACTATTTCGGACCAAAAACAGACGTCACAGTGACGTCGTATAGACGTCTGATTAGACGTCTAAATAGACCAATTTTTGACCAAAAATCAACGTCACAGTGACGTCGTATAGACGTCTAAATACACCTATTTTTGACCAAAAAAATAACGTCACAGTGACGTCGCCTAGACGTCTAATTAGTCGGCCGTATATGACGTAAATTCAACCTAAAATCGACGTCACTTTTTGGTCGACCGTTGGTCAGTGTTACTTGGGAACACTTAACAAAAATCAAAATAGTACTCGCATCTTGACACAAAGTCTTTTCAAACCCGTATTCTGGAAGACAATGAAGCAAATCAATAGTACTTCTAATATTTATGTATCATTGAAAACATATTATTTTTGCAAACCTAAATTTTATTAGATTCAAATACATATATTTTTACCACATTCTCCTTAACACGGTTTCACTATTAATTTTAATGTAATTGCTTACTGACAGTGACATTTGTTTATATATGTCAAAATTGTTATTATTTATTTTATTTTTTTTTTTTTGAGGCATAGGCAAGACGATATATGAAAATGAATCATATTATAAATTTATATTTAAAGTTATTTAGAGTTAGACATCAAATCGTGCTTATTCACTAAAATCTCTATATGGAATTTTTAGCACGATCTCTATACCTCCCATACCCAGGGTAGCGGGAGGTAAAAATAGCGAATCTAACAACAATTTAGCTGAGTCTAACAGCTTGACAAGTTCGATAAGGGAATTATTCGAGTTCTGGCAGAGAAAATTGAAAAATAATATTTTTTTATTCATTTATTATAATTTTCATTAATTTTAAATACTTCTATGTAATATTAATAAAATGTATTTTGGATAGGTTTGCTATTTAATGAAAATAAATATTAGTTTTAGATTTCTAATATTTCTCCCTTGTTGGTTCCAGTGGCGACCTTGGGGTGCGAGTTGTACTAAAATATTCTCATTATCTTCTACGTTTCCTTCTTCCTAATATTTTCTTCAGGTGAATCTACATTGTTACGTTGAGTAATATTATGAAGTATACCACAACAATATATTATTTTTGCAGCTTTAATAAGGTCGTAATTAAGTGTATGATGTTTTAAAAGGCATCAGAATCTGCTTTTCAAAACTCCGTTTAAACGTACTATAACATTTCTGGTGGTTAAAAATGTTCTAGTAAATCGATCCTCAGGAGAATTTTCTGTAACATCCTCGTACGGTATCATAAGCCATGGTTATAAAGGGTAGCCGGAATGCCCAATAATGATAGAATCGTTTCCTTCTTCATACTGGCTTTTCAAATGCGCACGTATTGAAGATGCCATCCAAATTGCGGAATCGTGTACAAATATTTAAGTCCGCATCGCAAATTATTTGGACGTTAATACTATAGTACCCCTTTCTATTAAAATATGACATAGCTGGATATGTAGGGTGATTCAGGACTAATGATACAAACTTTAACAGCTTATTCCTGAGAACATTTTAAGCAAAAAATGATATATGAACATAGGTCCTATCTTTTCTAGTTACCAAAATACAAGAAGTTAAAGTTTTATAAAAAAAAGGCTCAAAATTTTCAAATATATACTTCTGAAAAATAAGTGTTTTATTAAAAAGTCAAACTTTATGTGTCCGCCCCGGGCCCTATTAAACAGAGGGGCCTCCGTTTCCAGGTTAAAAAATTATAATAAAAATGCAATGGTCAAATAAATGAAAAGGTTCAGTTCTAAGATTTTCCACTAAATAATCACCTTATTAAATACTCGAGTTGGCTGTCTTAATTTGTCTTTTACCATGACAGATACCCACATACCCGCGTATTTCAGCGACTAAGGGACTCTGGATCTACTGTTGTCCAAAATGCCGGTATTGATGTGAAGAGAAAGAGAATGTGGTTGATGCTATTCTTGATAATCCTCAAATCAGACATGTCGCTGCTCAGTTGTATATGTATCGAAGCAGTGTTTGGCGGATATTAAACCGTGAGGAATTACATGCCTACCACTTTCAGCGAATAATGATTAATAATAATAATAATAATAATAATAATAATAATAATAACAACAACAACAACAACAATAATAATAATAATAATAATAATAATAATGAATGTATCTGCTGCCATTCGTTACGATAGTAATGTAATTGATCGTGTCTATCATTCCATGATTTTCCGCATGTATACGAGCTCAACGCGCTCATTTTGAGCATTTGCTATAAAATATTTCTAATTTGTTCCCTCATTTCATATTGGCTGGTAGTGCTAGCTTGGTTTTAACTAAAACGCTGTTTTAAGAAATGACAAATTCAAATTTCAATATTCAATTTCACCCTTATGTTTAAAGTACGATTTTTAAAAAAATATTTGTTTGAATACAAACTATGTTCTACTTAAAATCATATTTTGATAAATTTGATATTATTTATTTTTATTATTAAATATTGAAATTTGACATTTCTTAAAACAGCATTTTAGTTAAAACGGAGCTCGCACTACCAGCCATTGTGTTTGGTATCTATTCTAAGAGTTGTTATGATGTTCTGTATTTAGAATTTGTTTATCTATCTGTTTAATTGCGTCATCTTTTGTTTTGTTGTCCTAATGTGTCTGGTCGCGAACCTGGGGGAAATATTTCAAATTTTAAATGGCACAAAAGTGACCCCTGTGGTGCACTCTCCACACCAGCTATGAGTGCCCGTGAGGTGACGCCTGGTAAGCGCCCACACGGTAAAATATATCGTCATCATTACCGATGTCTACATGTGTTGTAGATACTGGCACACTCAGAAATGGGTAATATGCCGTGATGATATAATTATTTATTTATTTATTTATATATGTGTTGTTTCTTTCCATACTTTTTAGCAATACAAGTTTATTTTAATAAAATAAAAATAATTATGACACATAAAGTTTGACTTTTCAATAAAACTCTTCTTTTCAGAATTTGAGAAAATTTGCTATAACAGTTTACTTCTTTCGTTTGGCGGCATATGTATTTCAATTATTTGGATGACAGACAAATAAAGTGGTTGGTTTATTTAATCTGAGCAACTTTAAAAAGGTTCGATCTGGAAGAGTG
Source organism: Ophonus ardosiacus (assembly GCA_943142095.1). Lineage (NCBI taxonomy): Eukaryota > Metazoa > Arthropoda > Insecta > Coleoptera > Carabidae > Ophonus > Ophonus ardosiacus. Next base: position 42,174,389 of record OW964823.1, read on the forward strand.
AATGGATCACTAACGTCTCTCAATAGTCTCTCCTTTCAAAAATATGAATATATTTCACAATTACATATAAAAATAAAAGCTAACGTATACTTACTGCTCCTGTACATGTTCTAATTCTCTAATTAATAATATTTGAATTAAATTATTCTCAACAACTATAAGTAACATTTTATTCACAAGTAAATTAATTTTTTTAAAATTACTCTCAAGATATGAACTCACTCTACAACAAATAATACATTTAAAATAACATCGGGCAAGAAAATAATACTCACGTTAGTATTTATCAGACTTTATCAGCCATTTTCATTATTTTTCACAACATAACTGTCAGACAATAAAGCTTTTAAATAGATGACTTGACGTCTATCATCGACGATTGTCATGTACACACTGATTAGTTTTTTATTTTGTCAAAATTAAATATTATAATGGTTATTATTATTTCGTCAAAATTGAATAAAATGTTGTATAAACCATAAGAAATTAACTAAACTTTCTTCTCATGAATAAACATTATCTTAGCTCACTTGGTGTATAAAAATCTATAAATCCACATTTTTTTTTTTATTCAAATATACAAATTTAAAAAATTAACATGAACTCTTGACAATCTGTTAAAATGTCAAAATTTAACAGGTTATTTTAACGGAAACATTTTAAATTTTAATGGAAATGTAGTTACAGAATACGAAAATAATTTAAACGGCAATAAATTTAATGTCAAAATTAACGGGGTTATTTTAACGGAAACCTTTATAATTTTTCCGGAAATGTAGTTACAGAATAGAAATATAATTTTAGCAGCCGTTAAAAATTTAACGGCCTTTCAGCTTTAACGGATGCTTTACAGAATACACCCATTAGGCCTGATATACAAAACCGGCACAGTGAAGTAGATGTTCATCAATTTGAATATTTAATTAATTAATTTTCTTTTATTTGAAAAGTGTCATGTAAAATAAGTGAAATGTAAAGCCTTCCGCACTTGAGAAGGTTGATTTGATCAAATTTATAATTAACAAACAGAAACAGATATTGATGAAAAAAGAAACATAAACTTATTAATATGCAAAAACTCACCTCTACAATTTTTGAGAACTTTGGGTATCTTACTGACGAGATATTAATAAAAAAAATTAGATGAGATATTAATAAATTAAGTTTTCGCGATTTAACATGGAGTCTTATAGGCATTTGAATTTTTCCAGCCTTCTCACCACTCACTTCAAATGTACAATAATTAACAAATGAATCTTGAAAAGAATATGTTATCTGCAAAAGTTATAATTCACAAGGGCTCTCCGAGAAATTGCTGATTTTTAACTAGCCGTGACAACGTTACAATTCTTGCGGTACCGCGCGCTGTTTGAAATTTTTAATAATTATAGGTATATGTAGTGATATGATTTGTGTGATTAATTAATACATTAAAAAATAACAAATCTACTAAGTTAAAATCATATAGTACCTTGCATATTTTAAAATAACCTCAATATAATATAATAAATTACTTCAAATATCAAAAGTCAAAAACATGTCACTTGTCAATTACATAGTAGCATATGCTTGAAAATGAATGAAAACAGAGAAATGATACAACGGTCCGTTTCAAGAACGCAACGTACGAATACGTCGTCTTGGTCTTAATAAATATAAAACAGTAGGATATAACATTTCTAATATTTGTCAATAATGAAATAAGAAAAACATACACATTCAATCTTCGAAAAAACTGAAAATTAATCCCAGAAAAATCCGCTAAAAGATATAGAAACGTATTTTGGCTTTTTTGGTACGGAAAAAAGAAACAACAGAATATGTAATTTTGGCCTATGTTAGATTTAGTGAGTATTAGAGATTATTATGTTGCAGTTTTTCTCTTATATAGAATTTTTATAATTTTATAATCGAAGAAAATGAGTAGTTCTTCCTTATTGTCAAAATACAAAAATGTAGATATTTCTCATATTTGGACAGAAATTGTCTCATTGGAAATGAATGTTATGATTGTTATGGCATCATGAATTTCATTATAAATATTATGATATATTTGTTTGGTAGTTCAATAAGAAATAGGTAGCTTAGTAACAATACAGTACCGTAAAGAATAACAAGACTGTAAAATCTCATTTACCGGATCCATTAATTATGTTCTCAAAACCAATTATTTTCGGATTAGTTAAATTATTATTTATCGACGTCACAGTTGGCTTTGACACAATTCGAAAAAATTGGTTTAATAAGTTTTTGTAAATAAATATGAAAATATGAGTAAAACTGAAACAAATAATATTAGAAATAAACAAATGATGAATTGTAATAGATTTTTTGCATTTGTTTTTTAATAATTTTAAATCTTTTCACCCAAAACAATTAACAATTCATCTTTTATTCATATGTTAAACAAAAGAATGTTATATATGTCCGAAAAGCTTATAAAATAAGCAAAAAGATGATATTATCTTCAACATGGTTGCCATTAAAAAAATAATAAGTTTGTGTTAAATCTCGAAAATTATTAAGATTTCAAAAAATTCAATTACTCCATTATATTCTATTTAAAATACGGTACAAAACTTGTTTAAAACAATTTTTCTCTAACCATTATAATATATAAGATGTGAGATATTTTTAAAATAAGCGAAAAACGAGTTTTTATCTGTAACTTGGAAACAAAAGAAGACGGAAAACTCCTGTGGTAACTATTAAACATCGAAAATGTGACACCCGTGCCAAGGTAACTGCTTTACTGCCTCTGGGAGATGGTAGGCTCGCCTACTCGCCTCGCAGTCATTTCCTCTTTTTCAGTAGTGAAAGCCGTTTTACCTTGCTTGTTATATAAAATACTATAATAATTTACCATTGTATTTTTTAAATTACATATTATATGATTGTTTTCGATGATGATTTCATAATAAACATACATCTTCGACTAAAAAAAAAAGAAAAGCATATACCATAATAATAGATTTTAAAAAGGCTTTTGATACAGTTTTAACCATCTACAATTGTGGGAAAAACTATATGCCTCGGGAGTATCGACAAAATTTATTAGACTATTATACAATTTATACAACAATGCTTTTCTACAAATTAAAAAGAAAAATATTCTTTCCGAAAAAATCAAAATTACCCAAGGGGTATTACAGGGAGAAATACTCTCACCACTTTTATTTGCGCTTTTCATTAATGATACAGATACCTACTTCAGGAACTCAGGTGTAAGAGGCCTCAATATTGATAATCAGAATGATCTAATCTTACTAGCATATGCCGACGACATCGTTATTCTATGCGAATCCCTCGTAGATATACGCAAAAAATTGAACATATATAATTACTGTACCGAAAACAAATGTACAGTTAATGTAGAAAAAACAAAAATTTTACCTTTCCCAAGGGAAGATTTCCATCCTTTCGCGAACCGTTCTTATATAATAACTGTGTAATTGAAATTGTTAATAAATTTAACTACTTTTGCAACATCCGGAAAATTCAATCAGGCAGCGAAAGAAAATATTCGTAAGGCGACAATAGCATACAAACAGTAAAAAATATTTTAATTAAGGGAAAATTGAAACACAACTCCTTGATTAAACGGTTCAGATCTTAAATGTAACTGATAGATAAATGTCAATTTCAAAAAACTAATTATTTCATATTAATAATAGTAACGTTTTTAAAATAAAATAATAAATAGAACAATAGCTACATGGAAAAAAATTAATATAGGTACATATTTTCCAGAATTAGTAAATATGTAGGTATTTATTTAAATTAATAAAAATAATTAGCGGAAGGTACTGTATTGGTCACATTTGATTTTTTCTATGAAAACGAACATTTTGCATAAAAAATAAAACAATTCAAAATTTAACTCTCAAAATATAAACTAACAAAAAAATTTCAGTTTGCTATAAAATCAGTCGGGTCTGGTAGATTGGGCGCCACCTCCGAAGGGTTAAAATTAAATTTTCGAAATCTGGAAAAAAAATGTTTCGTATTTAGTTCGTAGTTTTCATTTCAATAAGTAGGCACTTGAAAAGTTGAACTTGAAGTAGAAATTGACCCTGTATAATGTGGTTTCTATTTAATTAATCATTTTCATTTAGATCAAATATTTACTAATAATATTTTGAATTATTTTCATCTATTTATAAATACGGTTGGCAAGATAATGAAAAGCTTTAGCAATACCATATTGTCACCTGTGAAAATAATTTTGAATGACAACAGAAGAAAAAGTATGTTACCATTCAAATTTGATACACTTAAGTTTCTGTGTGAATATCATTTATCGTTGCTAACAATGTCATTTGCTTCTTTTTGTCTATGAAAAAGTTAGTAAGTATATAGTACGTAACTAAAGTTTTGAAAAGAAAATTACGTTTCAAATTTTACTAAATAATGTCTTATCTAGTTGCCACTGATAAATACATATAAAAAAATGCAAATATGAAATACGTAAATCTATCTAGATTAGTTGTAAATGTGAATTTTTAACTTTTTTGGGGATAAAAATATTAAACAAACGATTATTTACCGAACTATACGGTAATGTGAAAGAGGCGTAGTATCTATTAATTTACTAAAAAGTAGGCTACCCGAACTTTTGCCCCCAATCGAATCATCAGACTTATTCACAGTGCTCAGACAAAGTTAGAACTTCATCGCGCAAATTAACTCGACAATAGAGCTGTTGTAAGAATTGATATATGACTTCAAAGTATTAAATTTTAAAAGATATTGTTGTTTAAAGAGCCTCAAATTTGAAATATAACGAAATATCCGTTAAATATTTCACAATTAAATATGAAAATTTGCGTAATATTTTGGAAAAGCCACGTGATCTGAAACAGTGCATACAGTTTAACATGTGACATACTATCCCCTACCTTTATTTATATAAATAACGTAAACTCTTTTCCTATCGGCTATGAATGACGTGATATATGTACTCCGACGTTACAGGAGTGGGGGGTTGTTTTTCATGATTATTTCTGGCACCAATCTTTTTATTTAGTTATTTACGAAAATAACAATAAATTATTATTTTTATTATTACTATTGCATAAACTTTCATTTAAAATACTTTTAAAAAATGTGGAACCTGCATGCTCATTTAGAATTTTTAAGATTATTGTTAGCAAAACTTTGGTCAGAAATAATTTAAAACATCGAGAAATAAATGATGTAACCAAATAGACTGCGTCCCAACTTGAGCGAATCTCCAGATACTGCAGAACATTAACATTTTATTAAAAACAGCGCGAGAGAGTATAATCCTCCAATTGTTTATCAGGAGCGACTGTTTGAAAACTTTTGAGCATTTCTTAGCAGAAAAATAAACAATAATGGGAGGGAATACGAAAACGAACAACAGTTACACGCAAGAATATTTCCGACGATCCGGGACATAAATGTAATATCGTCCAGAGACAAATTACAAAAGGACAAGGTATTAAAAAACTGCGTCGCATTGAAGATAATGCATGGTCATGGTCCCCTATCAGCAATGTAAAATTAGGTATCTTATCTCCTTAGTTTATAAAAACAACCCCTTACGTAAACATTTCAATAAACAAATCTTTCCATATGAAAACTTATGTTACATACGTTATTGTTATATTATTCGTACGTATGTTATGTGCACTTGATCTCCAAACATTGATCTCATTCCAAGCCTAAATAATTCACGACCATGATCTATATATAATAAAAGTAAATAATCGAAAACAAATAACACATAAAGATTTGCTTCCGAACAGGGATAGTATAATAAAAAGAAAATTCTTAACCTTATAAAAACATACGTATTTTTTTTTGTTTTTCAACAAGTTAAGGTATTTCCAAGCAAAAATAAAACATTTTTTAACTTGATTCTAAGGAAGTGGTAATATCTAATAATAATCGTGCAGAATCAGCCAGTCTGTTATACGGAATCAAATCATTATAATTCGCAGAAAGATTTCAATTTTTATTGAAGTATAGGTATCTCGAAAATTCCTGAGGTTAAAATAAGATTAAATATACTTAGCTTTACGGGAAAATATACCATTTAGCCAGTATTCTACTTCAAAATTCTTCAAAATAAAATAAATTTTATCACCGAACACTGCTTTATTTGATATGAATGAAATTTGGTATGACAGTTCATATGTTTATAAGTCATCTTTTAAGATGATACTTGTTATTATTAGTGCCCCACTAATTTATGAAACTTAGGTGTTCCAACATTTATTAGACCGTAATTTTTTAATGACTAAGTCGATAACGTAAAATTATTTTTCAAAAATTTACATTCAATGGCAAACTTTTCTCCCTTTGTGTAATTTATGATATTTGTTACTGTTCACACAGAAAAAAAAAAAAAAAAAACCTGAGTGACTGCATCATGAAATTTTTAAAAGAAATTTTATATAGCAGTCTGCCTAAATACCAAACATCTAATTTCTAATGAAGTAACGAGTTGTCACTCTTCTCTACTAAGCTAACATATTTAATCGTCTTATTTATAATGAGGTAATAAAAATTTCTGGATTGCAGTCACAAAACTTTATTTACTAAATTCTCGGGTCGACCGGTTTCGAGCTCCACATGAGCCTTCCTCAGGAGCTGAACAATATTTACAATAAACATTACAATTTAACAATCAAAAATAACACAAAAATTTAAATTACTTACATGAGAATTATGAAATTATAAAACTAAAATGGAGTCTTAAGGTAAAGTTATAACTAAAGAAAAACCCCTTAACCTTAACAATAAATTTAAAAACTAAATACGTATTTCGAGAACTAAGTTCTCATCATCAGTAGAAACTACAACGTAAAAACAGAGAAGTTAAGATTACTCAGTATGTAAACCATACCAGAGGTCAAAACAGCTCTGAGGAATTAGGGAGGGAACACGGGTTATATAGGGACAGGAGTCATGGGTGAATGGATACCTAATTGGGTATCTAAGATTAAACAGAGTAACTGTCTTATATTAACTCATATAATTTAGAATTTGGGATGGGACCTAGGTCCGCGTTCATCAATTTATCTTTAAATTTATGTATTATCAAACTCTCATGTGCGTCTAAATATCTATTATTATCAACTTGTTTCAATAATTTTATATTAGAACTGTCAATTTTATGATTATTAATAAACATATGTTGTGCTACGCTAGATTTATCAGGATTACCGCTTTTTAAATGATAGAAATGTTCTTTAAACCGAGTATCAATTTGTCTTTTAGTTTGCCCGATATAAACTTTATTACAATCTTTACAGTCAATTTTATAAACACCGGATTTTTTATTATTATCTATTTTATCTTTAGGGTTACCTAATAATGATTTAATGGTGTTATTTGATTTATAAGTTACCGTTAAATTTTGATTTTTAAAAATTTTGTTTAAACCTTTGGTGGCATTATCAAATGGTAATGTTATATATTTATTATTTTTATTATTAGTTGGCGTTAAAGTTGTAAAATCTAATACGGATTGACGATTTTTAAATTTATGGACTAGTTTATCTATAATTTTAACCGAGAAACCATTATATTTAGCTATTTCTTTAATATATTTCAATTCATTTTCAAAACGTGTTTTGTTTAACGGAAATTTGGTCAGTCTATTAATTAAAAAGTTAAACGCTGCTAATTTATGTTGCCAAAAATGATTCGAGTCAGCTGTTATAAATCGATTAGTATTCGTAGGTTTCCTATATATGTCAAATTCTAATTTAGTTTTGTTTCTAATAACCAGTGTGTCCAAAAATGGTAATTGTTTATTGGTTTCTTTTTCAATCGTAAATTTAATTGATGGAAAAACTGAATTTAATTTGGCTAAAAAGTTATCTAAATCGCAAGTTTCGGTATTAATAATAGCAAATATATCATCAACATATCGAATCCAAACTCTAGGAAAATCTTTATTATTTTTCTTTAATTCAATTTCAAAGTGACTCATGAATAAGTTAGCCAAAAATGGTGATAAACTATTGCCCATAACTGTACCTTCTTTTTGATGATAAAATTTATTGTTTATTTGAAAATAATTTTGGTTCATACAAAGTTCAGTTAGTTTTAAATACTCATTTATTTTTTCTGAATTTAAATCGTTGTTTTCTAAAAAGATTTTTAAATATTCTAAAGTTTGTGGAATAGGTACACTTGGAAATAAGGAGCTGACATCAAAAGAAACCAATAATTCGTTTTTATCTAAAGTAATATCTTTAATTTTGTCAATAAATTGTAAAGAATTTTCAACAGAAAAAGTTTGCGGTTGATTTGGAAGATTACTAAATTCTTTAACTAACCATTTTGAAAGCAAATAAGTTGGAGAATTTATAAAAACTAAGAACAAAAGTTCTACGTGAACCACACCCATGGAACTACTTAAGTAAAGTATTAGCATGTTAAGACACTTACTAAAGTCAAGGTTTTTTATTGTTTAATTAAGTAAAATATTTTAAATTTATTTTAGTGCAATTTGTTTTTTTTTAAATTTTATTTTTAAGGATTAGAAAAATGTATTTTATGATTAAGTTTTATCCTTATTTTTTATTTTTTATGCTATGTTTTAAGACGTTGGTGTATATTTTACTATTGTACATAGTATCAGTCCTAAAATTAACATTATTTTTATCCTGCTGTACGTGAAGCATTTCTAGTGTCAACCGTTCATTAATATTTTTTCCCTGTCAAGTATTTTTGTTTCATTAAATTTAAATTCGTGATTATTTTTTATAGCGTGGTCTACCAGAGCGCATTTCCCCGTTACTTGTTTTGTTCTTCGCGAAAAACAATTTCTCCTGTGCTCATCTAGTCTAGTTTTTAGATAACGTTTTGTTTGTTCCGTATATTGGGCCACACAATCATTACAAGGTATTTTGTAGACCACACCAGATTGATATTCAGTTGCAATTTTGTTATTTAGTCTCGTGAATAAATTTCCAATAGTTTTTGCTTGTTTGAAACCAACTCCTACATTTAAATTTCGCGCCAGTGTTTTTCTCATTTGGTCAGCCACGCCCTCTACGTATATTAATGAATAAAAATCCCTATTATTTGTTGTTTTTTTCATTCCTACCATCGCCATTGTTATTATTATTTTTGTTAATTATATTTTTATTTTTGTTTGTCTCATATTCATTCACCAACCCATTTACCACTCCTGTTGGAAATCTGTTGAGACGAAGTAGTTGTTATACATATTTTACAACTTCTGCTTTATACTCAGGTGAGGTTAAGTTCAGTGACCAACTTATTAAATTCTTTGCATTGTTTAAAATTTGTGATTTTGGATGTTTTGAATGGAAACTTAGATATCTGGTACTCGCTAATGGTTTTTTATACCATACAGTTTTAATATTTTCATGTTCTTTATTTATAAGTGTCATATCCAAGAAAGGAATGCGGCCAGCAATTTCCACTTCAGTGGTGAACTGCAGATGTTCATTGTATTTATAATAATGCTAGTAAAATACTATTAGGCCGAACAAACAGATGTTACTTGTTTTAGAATATTGCGAAGAAAATTTTTGCCAACCCAAACAATTGTTATTGTCATTAAAAATTAGTTGTTTGGCATTTGAATACACTGCTAGAATAAATTAATTTTAAAAAATTCACGGTGCAGTTACTTAGGTTATATATTTTTCTATGTGAACTGTAACAGATATCACAAATTACACTGAGAGAGAAAATATTATTATTGAATGTATCTTACTCAAAAAATAATAATTTTACGTTATCGGCGTGGCCATTAAAAAGTTACGGTCTTATCAATGTTGGGACAATACGTTTCATACACTAGAGACTAGAGGTTCAACTAACAATAACAACTATCATCTTGAAAGATGACTTATAATTTTATGAACTGTTACACCAAATTTCATTTAAATCGAATATAGCGTTCTGTTATTATAAGAATATTTTTTTCGAAAAACTTTGAAGCAGAATACTGGCTAAATGGTGCACTTTCCGGTAAAGGTAAGCTTAATTAAATCGCTTTATTTCAGCCACAGCCATGTCCCCCTATTTTAGACACACACACACATATATATATATATATATATATATATTTGAAGCATAAGAAAATTAAATTCCACACTAATCATAATTAATTATAGTAGAATTAGAGATTTTTTGAATTTCTAACAAAAATATTGTGACATCGTTGTTGAGGAAGCAATTATTTAAATCATCACTGAATTTAATTAGTAAATTGGTACTCAATCGTCAAAAATTACAATGCAGTTTGCATATATTCAATAATAATATTTTACTCATTAATTTTAATGAAAACGGTAAATATTAAGATATGAAACATTTTTGATTTATCTACCTTGTTTGTAATGTTTGCAATATTCTCTGCCAAAGGCTTGATATAAACGTAAACATTTCTCATTTAGTATCTCATCTCAGGTTTAAATACACAATTACCATCGCAAAGACAAGTTATGAGAAAAGCACTTCATACTCGTTTGATGATTCTGGGGCAGAAGCAGTAGCAGTTCGTCGACTTCATCCGAGTTTCGCGCAATGCGATGATTGCCATTTAGCAAGCGTCGCGGCCTCGCGTACCCTGTTTGATTTAATTAAGTTTATGCCGCACTACTCGAACCGAACTGAACCCCGCAGCACAACGGAAGTTTCAATTTCTATCGGAACAGAATCACTCTTATTCCAAACTTTAATTACTCTTAAATTGTTCATCGCGGTTTATAATGCAAAGTCGACTTCAGTAGTGGTTTATATGACAATGAAGTTTGCTTGTTAAGTTTCAGAATTAACTTACTAAATTCTGGTTTGAAAGCTCACTCTTGTTAGGGAAGATTAAACGAGCACTTTCACTATCACATTGAATTTAATCATGTTTATGGAGATAAATAATACGCCGGACTGCAGTCAAATATTATTTATTTATTGCCAGCGGCCAACTTTTCTCCCCATTTGCAGCTTTTCAGGACTAAGACTATTATTACAGAATAAAATATGAATAAAATATCAATGTGAAAGATTTCGTCGAATAATAAGAATATCAATAGATTTAAACACGTCATTGAGGACTTTTTTACAACAAATAAAAAATTCTAACAATGGCGTATAACTGATATTTTTTTCTTAGAATAAAGGACTAGATTAATCTTGAAGAGTTTAACTAATTATTTTTGTTTAAATATTTTTCAAATGTTTCAATAAATGGAGCTGAGGTTTTGAATGTCTGTACGGAAGTTTACGTTGTTATTATCATTCTGGATATGTAAATATCCATTATGTAGTATTGATTTCTTGTCGAGGATTTTTACTGCGTCGATATCAAATGTGTTGCGTTTTAAAAGTATGCTGAGTTACCGAGGTTAATATTTTTAGTTGAATTTCTTTTATGTTCTTCAATATCTATTTGTAGATGTCATTTGTTTGCTCCAGTGTAAGTCTTGGAACAGTTATTACGGATTATTTTATATATTGTATTTGTTTGAAGCATTATTTCTATCAAAAAAGTCCTTAATAATGTGTTTAAATCTATTGATATTCTTATTATTCGGCGACGTCTTTCTGATTGATATTTTATTCATGTTACATTTTATCCTAATAATAATAGTGAAACGTTGTTATTTTTATCATCCAAAACCAGTTGTTTACTTTCATTTTGATCACGTTTATCTAAAATTAAATAATAAATAAGAATTCAGTACCACATGTGACATGGATCGAAGATTATTGACAGTAATGTTTCAATAAATCTTTCTTCTTGTACTCCAATGAAAGACAACATCATTTACAGGTATACAATGGTAAAGAAAAGTGCTAGCATTTTTCTTCATAGTATAGTATCACTATAGTACTCATATTAAAACGAAAATTACAGAAAGTAACCTATTCTAGGAGGAGATAAAAATGAAGACACGGGCGGCGAGCGCGCAGCGATGAGTAGGTGAAAGAACGGTACTTGTAGTGACGGGATTTGGTGGTGGCAAGAGTCGATAGCTCCACCCCCATGTTTGGACAACTAGCGATAAATTATTTGGGAAGATTTTGTTAACTTTAAATAGTAGTAACTTTATAGCAAAAAAAACACATAATTTATACATAAAATTTAATAATTGATAATTTACTCAATAGTTTTAGAAGTCATAAGTCATAATTATAATTCTATACTTGAAATTGAAAACCAAAATATTATATATATATATATATATATATATATATATATATATATATTTAAATGCCAAAAAAGAAAAACTTTACATACTTATAATAATAAAAATTTACTTCATTTAATTCAGTTATTCTAATTATTAGAAATATTTCAATTTAATTTTTGGGGTTTGAATATTTACATCTTTACATATATTTAATGGTAATTGCAAATTTTAAATTTTAATTTATTTTTACACGGAAAAATAGCATGTTCAACATGAAAAATATATGTAGGTTTTGAAGCTCGCTAGAAAACGACCACTTATCTTTGGGTTCTTTAGCTCTTTCATCCAGTCAATTTTTGGTAAAAAAAAATTGTGTGAATGATGAGTATGGATGTATTGGTATACCGTTTCCTTATGTTCTCAATTTTCTTCATGGTTGTACAAATTCTCCTTAGTTGGCAATGAATGTTTGTTGGTATGGTGTAGAGCCTAACGCCCGAGAAATGCGAATCTATTAAAAACTCAACTCATTACCGAATCAAGTCTTATCGTCTCATTTTATATTGATAAATAAAAATAATTACATATTAGACTGGCTGTTTGTTTTTATGTAGGAGTATTTATTTACCAGTGGCCGTCCATGGATGCGTTGGATGCGGCGCATCCCTTGAAAGTTTTTAATTCATATAATTTTTCATTGATTAATACTTATTATTTATATTATATAAATTTTCATAAACACTGTATCCAATGTTACATAATTATAATTATAAATAGTTCAAAAATTTGCGCCCATGCACACCATGCTTCGTAGAAGCTGCAGTTGGCGCATGCGCGTTCTGTACTAGTCGGTCGCACTCTACTACTTGTGGAAGCGCTTTCAAAATCGTTTCCATGTTGTACAGCTTGTCTAATACATTGCGTTTTTAGCATTAAATAGAGCTGCAAAGTACTCTTTATGCATTGTGTAATTAATAATGCGAGAATAATTTCTGCAACTATAGTTGAGACTATTAAAGATCCGTTTTGGTTCGCGAGCTTATTCTAAAAAGGACACCATTATTAAAAATAAAAAAGCCTACACCAATTTTAAACATAACTCATAAGATATTTGAAAAAAAAAAAACAGTGTATTCTGGTCTGATATATCATGGATTTGTGGATGTGCAAATTTTTAAAAATTCATTTGTTGGCCATTTTTATTGTTTTCAAAGGATATAAATGTACGGAATAAAAATGGCTTTAGTGATTTAAACAATTTGAGCAAGGCAAAAAGAGGCATGAATGTTCTCAGCATCACATTGATTCCTGTGTCAAAAACTGAGACAATTCGAAAATCAAAATAGAATTGAATTTAATTTAAGTAATCAGTTCAGAATTAATATTGAAAAATAAAATAAAACAGCAAATAGGTACATTGTTTGTAAATTAATTGACGTAGTGTGTTTCTTATCAAAACAAGAATTAGCATTTAGAGGACACTGAATCTTTAGGGTCAGATAATCGTGGATAGTGATTCGGTCGAGACGAGACGAGACGAGAAATTCATTGTCTCGTCTCGTCTCGTTTCAAATTCATAAAATCATGTCTCGTCTCGAAATTTTTCTCGTCTCGTTTAATAGAGTCTCGTCTCGGCCGAGATTCTCGCCGAGATTTCTCGACGGAAATTTAATATGTATATTTTGGTCCCATAAACTAATTATTAAATTTATACAATTTTGTATTAATAGTAATTTGAACAAAAAGCTAAATATTTGTCGTTTTATCTGTCAAAATTTTATATAACCTAAAACTTGTCCAAATTTTGTTATGTTATAATTTTATTAATTTAATATTTATCTAGCATGTTCTAATCTGTTATAAAACATTACAAAGAAAGTAACGCTAAAATTCTTACCTAAAGCCTGGATTACACGATGAAGTTTTTATTTTGAAATAACTTGAAAAGTTTCTTTATAAGGGACCTTACAAGTATATTTACATGATCAAGTTTTGTGTGATTTAAAATATCCAAGTGTCAAAATTTAAGTTGTACCTACTTAACATAAGATTTCAGTTACTTCTCTATCCCATTTTGCCATTTTTCAGTTTAATATCGAACACTTATAACACTACTTGTATACATCAAAAATATAAATACGAATGACATTTGACAGTTACTTGAAAAAAGTAGCGCATGTTCCAGTTTTTCTTTAAAAGTCTATTCATTTGTCTCTCTTGCACTCATGGCATTGTGCGAGAGAGAAAACTTTTCAAGTCACTTGAAAAGAAAAACTTAATCATATAATGCATGCTTAACAAATCCTGACAGATCAAATGACAAATACTTTATTATCTTTTTGTGCAAAAATGCCATAACTAAATATAGACAGATATCACTAAAAATATGTTAAAGTTCACACGTTTGCAAATATAACTCATGAGAAAACTAACAACCGAGAAATCTCGAAACAGTTTCCGAGAATCGAGATCTCGGCAAACATATCTCGTCTCGTAAAATATTTTTTACATTTCTGTCTCGTCTCGTCGAGACGAGAAATCTCGGGTACGAGACGAGACGAGAATCGAGAAATATCTCGTCTCGACAGAATCACTAATCGTGGAAATTATATTGAACTCCTTTATTTACTGAGTACATCGAACACTCAATTAAAATTACATTTAGAGCAATCGAAAGTACTTACAGGATTATTAAGCATAATTCAAAATGATCTTATTCAGTCTATTTCAAATGTAATTTTTATTAATATATCGACCGCTTCCCTTCCCCAAAACTCACTGCACGCCACTGTTATTTACTCTTTTCTTTAATAAACATGATGAAGTAACAGAATATTATTATGTTTATCTGTGGTAAAATACACATTTCACAATGTCGAAATATAACTACACCAACATTGGATTCAACAAGTTACGATTCTCTTATACCCTCTACATACATTATATTTTATAACAATATATACCTACTCTGTATTTCTCTGTTTTATTCTGCTGTTTTTAAACAAGTGCTATTTGAATAAAACAGTATAGATACCCTGGTAATAAAATTTTATTTGAAACGCTATGCAATATTGTGCAATGGAGTAAAATCACTGTACGAGAATCTTTCGTTAGTTCGTATGCGTACGCGAAACGCGCTCTCTTGTCGTCCGAAGCTCAGCTCAGCTAACTCCTACAGCTTTCCGCTGTTGTTGCTTTTCCTGTGCAGGTATCGAGTTTACGGAAAATTGATTCCCAATTCCATTTTGTTCGGTAAGCGAGCCGTGCTTATAGCATGTCAAACACCTCGCGCCAAATCCCACGGAGATGTCTCACTCTGCTTACTATGCTAATATATTTACAAGGAAATAGGCTTCGCCTAAGGTAGCAATTTTAAATTAGAATATTAATATTCAAAATTTAGGGCAACCCGAAATATTCATAATTTTACAAACGAGAAAATACTATGATTTGTCTATAGGTATTCTATAATTTCGTTTACAACTACTTTAACATAGAATTAAAAATATTTTCCTTTATTCTACTTACATTTAGATATTAATGTAATAAAAATATAACCTTATCACATTTGATATATCAAAACTAAGAACTTACATTAATTGGAGTCACATAAATTGATCTATTTACACAAAAATAAATAAATAAAAATAAAATAATTAATAAAAAATGCATGCATATGTGTAATATAGTACAAGTTTTGATTGCCACTGCCATAACGTTACTACTTATGTCATACAAAATTTTTCCATACAAACGCACGTTGTTTCTGGGTGGCATGTAATTATTAATTCAAGTATTATGTTATTAAAATGTTAGGAAGTATAATTTCGGTGTTTCATTATTTTCTGCATTCATTTACTTGAAAATGGTTACCGGATTTTAATAATACGGTAGCAGGAAGTTTAAAAATAGCAAGAATTTGAAATAAAGTGAGCATTAAAAACTCGTATATTAAAAAAAAAACATAATAACTAATTTAAACTTTAATAGTCTACATACAGTTTTAACATCAAGTTTTTATAAAATTGACCAATTTTTAAATTTGTTTCTACAGATGAGGACCCCATTGTTCTATTTTATGGAAAAATAAAATTGAATCTGTTAGGGTTTGCTGGAAGGTTTTTCACAGACGTGAAGGAGAAATTTCAGCAAAAGATTTATCCTCGCCATCCTAATCAGAGCGATACGAATAAAAATTATAAAAGTATTAATAATAAAAAATATAAAGACTTGCAGAAACATACCTGAGAATATGAAAATGCAAAAAAATCAAAAAAAAAAACTATTTAAACATTCAAATTACCTATTATTGCCAGTGGAATCAAATAAGTAGATTCCCCAAATTAGATTATCATCTATTTATTTATTTATTTATTTATTTATTTATGCCTGTATCGTTTCATTTTGTTTATTTCATTCTAATAGAGGAACCTATTAAATGAGAGATTATTTTTATTCCATATAATAAAATATTTATGAATGAACATTAATATTGGCATTCTATAAAAAAATATACGTACATATATACATGCTGGATGTTGAACAGTTTAAATTTAACTCCCCAAAAAACATAGGTACATACCGGGTGACACTAAAAATTCCCTTCAATCATATCGTTGAATTCATAATTTTACATAGATTACAAATATGTAATAATATGTAGGATGATTTTTGAGCCTCTAAGCCTAGTTTAAAAATAAGAGGGGTCGTTTTTACATTCCCGAACTAGGCATGAAAAGAAAAGATTAGAACAGCAACAAAAATTTATTTTTCAATATAGGCCCCTAGCTTTTGGATACAAGTATTACATCGTTTCAATAACATCTTTAATCTATTATAAAAATGTTCCTTTGGTTTGTCCGCAAAATGCCTTTCAACAGCCGCTGTAAGTTCGGTATGGGCCCCAAATTTTGTTCCCCTTATGGCCAGTTGCACCAACGTAGCTTAAATGTTAAACTTGGCTTAAATTGTCAATATACCATCGAAATGAAATGTCAAATCAATTATAATATACTGGTATTAAAATTTCGATTCGCATTTTTTTGTTTGAGCTAGGGCTGTCAAAATCTGCTGAAATTGCTAACCGGTTAACCGTCGGTTTACAGACCGGTTAACCGAAAAACCGAATAAGCGGTTTTAAGTCAATAACCGGCCGATTTTTAACCGGTCAGAAAAACCGGTTTTTAGCCGGCCAAAAAACCGGTTTTTAGCCGGTCAAAAAACCGGTTTTTAGCCGGTCAAAAAACCGGTTTTTAACCGGTCGGAAAACATGTTTTAACCGGTCAGAAACCGGTTTATAACCTTTAATTTGGTGCATGTTCAAAAGTTTCCTCAAAACGTATCGAGTTTTAAGGGCGCCGTTAACTTTTAGGAAACATCGTACTTCTTCTTTGGGAAATAAATTTCGGTAAACTTTGCAAAGTTTCCCTGTGTGCACTAAAATCTTGACAATTTATTGTTTAGCAATGGTATATGATATACGTATATATGGTATGCGAGCAATATCTTCGATTATTGTTCATATTTCACTAACTCCGTATTGATTCGGAAGATTGTTGAAATGCTGTATTTAAAATTGTTTTCGATGTTGTTCATATAGATCATCGCGTCTAATACAACTTAAAAAAAAATTGTCATAAATTTTAATTATTACTGTATATTCAACGATTGCTGAAGATGGGCTTGCCCTAAGCCCGAAGCGTCCGTAATAATAGTATATTACATCCGAGGTGGGAAATGTTTCATTACATCCGAGGGCTTATGTATATTACCGAGAGGTGAGATAAAGCGCGAGGCTGTAATGAAACTCCCACCGAGGTTATGTATCTTATTTTATTCACAATCATCCTCATTTTAAATCAATAATTTTCAAAATAAATCAATGAGTTTTAACCTTTAATTTTATTAATATTTTTTGACAGCTCTCTTAAAATTTGTTTTAACTTACTTTATTATAAGGATCTATGACAATGTTGCTAGGCAACCTCTACATAAACGTTTCCAACCCAAGAGGTAAAATCTGTTATTTCCAACCTAAGAGAATGTCATTAAAGTTAAGAATGACGTATTTCCCAACCTCCAAAAGGTTAGGAATCGGTATATTACTATAATGATTGTGAATAAAGAATTTTACAATACACGTGGACCATTTATGCCTTTTGTTTTCATCTATAAACCATTCAACGCTTGGTCCTTTCACCCCTTTCTTCATTATTAATATCACGAGCTTATATTTAATGAGAGAATATAATGAATTTTTATTAAAATTAACTGTCAATGTTGTAAAAATGCCATAGCAGTTAGTAACGAATAGAAATAAGGTGATATTCTTTGTTTTTTATCATCGCTGTGATAGACATGTAACTATGGAAATTCTGAATGTTGATTGGCGGAAAACATATCACGTGACTAATGAATTATTTCCTATTTCAATGTAATTTACTTTTATTTCAAAAATATTATTAAAAGAAATAATAACAAATTAAGGTTGGTAACATTGACAGTTTCAATAAGCATTTGAAATTTATTTATTTTGATATATGTCAAGAGCTGTTAGACGTTAGGTTATAGTTAATTTTTTTTTAAAAAAAGAGTGCTATGAACCGTTTAGAAACCGATTAAAAACCGGCTATAAACCGGCTACTAACCGGTTAAAAACCGGATATAGACCGGTTAAAAAACCGGCTATAAACCGGTTAAAAACCGGCTATTAACCGGTTAAAAACCGGCTATTAACCGGTTAAAAACCGGCTATAAACCGATTAAAAGCCGGCTACAAACCGGTTAACCGGCTAGCCGAATATTTCATTATTGAAAAACCGGTTTCCGGTTAACCGATTAACCGGTTAACCGGTTAACCGAATACTTTTGACAGCCCTAGTTTGAGCCTAGCTTAAAATTTAAGCCTTATTGGTGCAACTGGGCATTAGTCTTTTTTGAGATTTGGAAACAAAAAATAGCCAGAGGGAGCTAGATTTGGACTATATGGCGGCTGATCAATTTCTACGAAGCCACATTCAACAATAGCAGCTTTTGAAAGTCTTAACTTGTGAGCTGGTGTGCATTGTCGTGGAGCAACAGGAATAACAGAATAGGTACCTTGCGGTGACAACACAAACTCCCTGATATTAGAACTAATATTGCTGCAATTGGCATACACGTTACCAAGGCATATGTGATTGAAAAGAATATAACAAACAATTACACTAAAATCTAGTCCGGGAATATAAAAACGACCCCACGTTTATAAAGAAACTTAAAAAATAATTATAAATAAAAAAGTTATTTTGAGTGGCCCGTTTTTTAGTGTCAGCCTGTATATATCTATGTACATATATATTATTCATTATACAGGATGGTTTTGAACTTAAGGTCATAAATTTACGGGTAAATAGCATGACATGTGTAGATTACGAAACAGAAAGAATTTGTTTAAAAATTCGAAAAAAGAAAATTCGATTTTCCTTAAGGAAAATATTTTTACTTCTGTTTTAATTAATATTTCATTAAAAATATTGTTATCAAAAATACATTCAAAATTAGTTGTATAAGATATTATTCATAATAATTAAATTAAATAGCATTTTTATTTCATTATTTTTCTCGGAAGTGTTAGTGAAAAGTGATTTTTGCAGTGCTCTTGTTATTAAAAAATGTATTCTAATTCTGAGTTAGTGGATATGTTGCTCTAATTTATTAAGTGAGACAAAACGCGGTTCTAGCAGCAGGTCTGTATGCCGAACGGTATCCTGAAAGACGCCAGCCTGATCGCAGGATGTTTATCACAGTAACACAAAGTCTTCGCTACACAGGGAATTTTGAGACGAAATAATGGACGAGATGGCAGCGGTCGCAGACTACACCACGGCACTGAAGATGAAGTCATAGATTTGGTGCTTGCTGACCCGACAATTAATTAGTAGCAAAAGAATATCTCGTGTTACAAGAGAAACATCTCACTCGACCGTTCTGAACATTTTATATTCCATTTTCAGAGTCTTCAAGGATTAATGCCTGCTGCTCATCAAGCTAGAATGATATTTTGCCAGTGGATTCTGCAACAATATGCTGCAAATTTTAATTTTATTTCGCTCATAATATTTAGCAATTTTTAGACGTGACGGTGTTTATAATTTCCACAACCCACATTATTTGACTCAAGAAAATCCACATGTTGTAATAAGAAGTAGTTTACAAACAGATTTTCATTAAATGTTTAGGATGGTATCTTAAACGGCAATTTACTTGGACCATACATACTTCCCATTAGGTTAAACGGTGACCAATATTTGGAATTTTTCCGAAATATTCTGCCAGAATTATTAGAAGATATTCCCTTACATGTTCGTCAATATGTATGGTTTCAGCATGATGGTAATCCATCTCATCTTTCAAGAAATATGCGGCAGCATTTAAATAATACCTATGAGAACAGGTATCATGGCCACCAAGATCACCTGACCTCAATCCCTTAGATTTTTAAAAAATCTTTCTGTTTCCTAATCTACACATATAACATTAAGTTCAAAACCACCCTCTATATAAAATATGTGTTTTATATGTAGGTATATTAATCCTACCTTGAAAGGATATTTTTTAAATATTATACGCAAAATAAATAATAATTTTCAAGTAAATTATGGTTATTAATAATACATAATAAAGAGAACAATCATAAATTATAATATCGGTAACAATAATATTTCTTGAGCGCAAAATTTGTAAACAATTATTTTTTCCTAGAGTTATCGCTCAAATGCAGCTGTAGACACGTGTTATATTATTGTTTTCGTATATATACTTTAGGTTCCAAGTAACGGGTCTGGTGGGTGGTTATAAATCACCGCTGCTGTGACGTTGTATTTATCCACAAAAGGTGTGCTGCTTACTAGTGCTGTTACACTTTGTCGGTTTTTTTTTTTTATTACACGCGTCTACAGCTGCAATGGGCTACTTGCGTGGTACTGAAAACCCAGTTTCTATCATTTAATACATAATGTTATGTTGAAAACATGTATAAAAATATAAATTTTATTTAAAAAAAAATATTTGTTTTTTAATAAATTAAGAAAGAAATTTTTCTGTGACGTCATTATATTGATTTGAAGAAGGGAACCATGTTTAAGGATGTAACTTATAGATGGCATTGCGTGCGAGAAAGTTTTAATTTGAATTTGACATTTTTCTCTCTCTGGGCTCTCAAATATATTAATTACTTCACAAATAAACATATAAATAGTTACATGTAATTTAAAATATCGATATCAAAAAGTCAAACTAAAATACTAACATCCAAACTATTGTTGAAACGTCAAACAGGAGATCTAAATTACCCGTACAAACAAACGCTATGGTTTTACGACCATTCATTGGTGCGGCGTAATTCTACGTCATACATGTCGGGAATTCAAATAATCAAATTTCATTATTTTTTTTTCTGGCTAATTAATAAAAGTTTTGTCAAAAGAAAAATAAGGGTAGCAAGTTTTTACCTGCTCTTCAAAAATATGAAATAAAAAAAGGTACGCAAGTAGCCCATTGAGCGATAACCCTAGGAAAAAATAATTGTTTATAATATCGGTCTCCATTTAATTAATTGAATATTATTATTAAATAGTACTACATCCAATTACATCTAATTAAAAACATTCATTATTCTCAATAGTACTGTATAAAATTAATATAAATTGATATTTAATATTAATTACTCGGTCAATGCAATAAATTATAGGAGTGTACGAACGTATTAAAGTAAACTTAATCACTTCTCCAATACCAAATTTTGCCTAAATATACACTTATATACTTTTTACCTTCCGTCAAAAGGAAGGTATTGTTTTTGGTCAAAAAATTCGGTGGTGAGTTTTTAATGTATAAGCACGTTTTAGGGTCCCTACAATACGAATGTACTATTTTTAAGATGATGTCTGTATGTGTGTATGTGTGTCCGTGTGTGTGTCTGTGTGTGTGTCTGTGTGTGTGTCTGTGTGTCCGTGTGTGTGTGTGTGTGTGTGACAAATTTTTCTCCGACGATAACTCCAAAACTACAATTCTAAAAATTATGATTCTTTCATATTCCTCTTCTTTACAACCATATGAAGAGCTGATTAGATTTTGGTTATAATTGGTCAACCGAAAGTACCCTTATTTGAAGTTTTTAACAGTTTTTCTTAAAAAAATGCAGTTAAATATTATTTTTTGACATTTTCTTATTATATTTATTAAAGAAAATGCTCTTCTCTATATGGTTTGATTATTCATTTTCCTTCATATTCAATAGATGTAGAGTTAAAGCATTACAAAGAAATTAATTTTCAAAAATTAGTCAGCTTTGTTATTTATCATGGAAACAGCTGACATAATTATTCAAAAAAATTTAATTGACAGGTGTCAGTTGCAAGTGCAAAACCAAATATGGAAAGAAGTATAGGATCTAAAATTGGTATGTCATAGTGTTGCTCGCAAGTGACACGCAGAGAAAGGCCAAAGAGAAGATGGAAGGACATTACTTAGTGTAGTTTATGTTATAATTTTATTGGATTTATAGAACCTTTTCAAATGAACGTTTGGTATGGAATTTGTAAAAAATAGTATGTGTTCGTGTTCGATTTTACATGATAGTATATAGAATCTGTTCCAAGGACCTTTCGGTATGGGATTTGTACAAAATACATGGAATTGGCGGAAGGTCTTGTGCTGGCCACAACAGATTTTTTTCAGATAGTATAATAGACCTTTTGAATTTAACAAACATCTGTTTCTATTTCTGTACATAGTAAGTAAAATGGCACCTGCGACAACTGCCAGCTGGACTTTCAGATGAAACGTCAAAAGTAATGCAATCACTAAAAGAATACCTTTAGTCTGAGTGAAAATTTTGCATCGTTTGGCATTTGAGCTTCATAAAAGCTTTTGTAACTTTTTCTAAAATTGTCAAAGACTTTCCTCACATTTTATGTCTACATTTTGAAATAGAACGCCTTGGATCTCATATGACAAGCACGTAACCATGACTCCCGCCATTTTTTGGCTTACTTTTTGGAAATTTTCTGCCTTTTTTAATTGAAATGGTAATTTATGTTATAATGCGTATATTCTAAACACAATCCGTTACATGTAAACGGACCGTTAAAAATAAAGTAGTTTTTATTATATGTCAATCAACTTGATTCGCTAATTTTTTTAACGGTCCGTTTACATATAACGGATTGTGTTTAGAATACTCCCATAAGCCCGGTAAATGAGTTATTATCTTACGAATAAGATTGTTTCCTCATTTCTTTTTTTTTTAAGAAAATCACGTAATCTTGGTATTAATAAAAATAAAACAGTAATGACAGCAACCAATTTTTTTGAAATTCCCGATCAAATCCTATTAAAATACAATGGAATCCGCTTATAGTGAACTTCAAGGGACCAGGTATTTGATTCACTATAACCGAGTGTTCACTATAAAGAGAGTACACATTTTATTTTTTAAAATTTTATTAACATATATTTGCATGCAGGTTAATGTACAAAATATTTTATTTATTATTATTTTTTAAAATAATCAGTAATTTTTGTTTGAACGCCTTTCTTTTTCAGGAAATAATTTACTAACATCATTTCTAATTTATTTAGATGAACATATATTTCTTTATTTGTTCCTTCGCACTGAAAATAACATTATTAAATATTAAATTTATCATTAATTGTAAAACGACACCGTTTCTTATTTTCAGCTTCCATTTAGGAAAACTTCGATTTTCAAACATTAAAGTGAAACAATACACGAACCAAAATTCTGGACTAACACACATACATTATGGAAAATGGCGGAATATGTACCTCGTCTGTTTTAAATATAGACATCAGCTTTACAACCACAAACTTCATTCAGGGTGGCCAGATGATAACTATGAAATTTCACCAAAAGAAGGCAGAAAAGTCGTGGTCGAGTTCGTATATAGTGAACGCAAAAAGTAAATTTGGTCCATTATAGCCGAAAGTTCACTATATACGAGTTCATTATATGTGTTTTGATTTACATTAGGTGAAATATGTCATTACTGAAGACTTTTTCTGGAAAGTACATTTAATATTTCTTATTTTATTATTAATTAAATATTTATAATTATAGTTACATATATTACATATACCCTTCAGAAATACCATCAATCTCATCAATGAATTGGGAGAATCTAGAACATTAAAAGAATAAGAGTGAATAAAATGAATTAATAAATATAAAAATATATAAAGAAGATATGTGTTTTTGTGTGTATCAGAAATGTCAAATATGTACAATACTTACATAGCCTAATATGGAAATAGCGAGAGGTCTTGTGCTAGCCACAACAGATTTTTTTTATATTAAAATATGTCTCGCTCTGACAAAATAAAAATTTGGCAACCCTACGTCAAATAATTATGGACTGATACTCTATTTCCATTCTCCTCACTCTGTCCCTTGTCATGCGGTATTGTCGTTTCTTCATAACTTAGCATTTTCAACATGGCCATTGAATTGGCAACATTGTAGAAATCTCCAGCCCATATTTACTTGAAGGCAACTATAGTAGCATAAATGATTTATGTTGATGTAGAGACAATTCAACGTTTGTGTGATTTTAAAAAGTGGAGGAAGATAATTCCAAATGTGATAAACCGGCAGTAGGTGGTATTATGCTTGAATTTCATTAAAACTTTGAAATTACATTGGCACGGTGTCAAAACGGCCATGAAGTTGGCACGCGTATCTCATCCTTAACATAAATTTGAATATTTGTATTTTATACGAATTTTCCACGTGGTTTCTCCTGCGAACAGTGATCATTACGCATTAAAAAAGCTTTAGAGGCAATTGTTTAATATTCTTTCAGGAAATTAAACTTGGAAGTCTGGCTCGATTCCTTCGAGAGATAATAGCGTAAAATCCCTTAATATAAAAATTTGATTTACGGCTAGTCGTAAATTTAAACACTTATCAAATATACTGAATTCAGTGATAGAATTTATTTTCATTATATCTCGTTTTCACGTTTTACTGTTCTTTTATTTCATAGCGACGAACACAAGAACAAGAACAATAAAATAACTGGGATTTCAGGAAATGAGCAAACTTAACTATTTTACCCAGGCGATTGTCTCTCAAGAACAAAGTATTTCAAAAATTCAATATCTGCTTAAAGAAATT
Organism: Ophonus ardosiacus; assembly: GCA_943142095.1. Classification (NCBI taxonomy): domain Eukaryota; kingdom Metazoa; phylum Arthropoda; class Insecta; order Coleoptera; family Carabidae; genus Ophonus; species Ophonus ardosiacus. Next base: position 42,199,715 of record OW964823.1, read on the forward strand.
ATGTTAATTCGCTTGTCTTTCATTGGGAAATGGAAATGAGAAAGGTTTCGGTAGATCCAATAAATAATAATTTATATTTATAACCATTTCAAAATCAATAATTTTCTTTCGAAATATGATTTACTTATGTATAATGTCGAAGGTCATTTTATAAAACTCAACGTAGGCACGGTATTTCAATCTCCTAACAAAGTACCTTATAAAATTATCTATCTAGTAAAAACTGCGCATCAAAATTAATTATTTAAATTGCAATAATATCACTTACCTGTATCATTTTTCGATATATTTTTATTTGTTAGGAAGTTATCTTTGTCAGCCACTTTGTTAGGATATTGAAAACAGGACCTTAATGTATTACTTTCAATTATTTATGAATATATTCCGTACTAGGTTATAATAATTTATCCTAACCGTCGAAATTTTGTCTTAACATTTTAATTAGTTTTCGAAAAATGTTGTTTGATACTCGATTACGAAATGCTTCGCAATCTAGAATCAAAAATAACTATTATTTATGTTGTTAACCATAGGTATTATACAAAAAAAAATTAATGAAAAATTTTAATATTTAATTTGCAAAAAATTCTACAAATAAAAAATTGCTATCCATCTATTATATGATTAGGAAATAATGAAACAACTATATATACCATGACAAAAGGATTTATTATTTAGAATTTAATTAAATTATTGCTTTTATTATATTAAAACAAAACCTTACATTCTGTGCGCAGACATCGCTACCATAAATACAATATTCATCAAATTCACATACAAATGTTTGTCATGTGGCAAATACCGAGATGTGCAAGTTATTACGAATATTCAATATTCAGCAAACCCTGAACATTTCCCATCTGTTGTCAGTAAACAATGACATATCAAAGTCCACGAATATTCGAATTATTGCGAATATATCCTCGTCCACATATTCCTATCATATCAACATCAGGATTTACTAGTTTTTCATTACTGTTTGTTTGGAAACAGAACGTTTATTTTTAGTGGTTTTAAAAATAATCAACTACAAAAATGTTGGCTTAGATATTTAATATGGAATTAATTGTAAAAACCAATGTATGCTCTATTTACCGTACAATAGTTTAAAATATGGATAAATTGATAAATAACTAATAAGTTAATTAAAATTGTAGGTTATCGAAATACTAAATTTCATTTTTAGTACTTTTATGTTCTAATTTTTCTTTTGCCATTTAAAACAATTTAAATTTCGCGCGTAAATTTGCCAACAAATTTAAAGTTCAAGGTCATAAACGTAAAATCGCAACAACAATGGTGCCTACAAGGAGTGTCGCTTCTGTATCAATGTATTCTGTGACATAACTTTAAATATGAATTTATAAAATAATTTATTTTTATATATCATCTTGCTTATGCGTCAAATAAAGATAATACTTTAAAAACAATTTTGACTTATTTAAACTAATGTCACTGTCAGGAAGCAATTGCATTAAAATTAATAATGAAACCGTGTTAAGGAGAATATAGTAATAATATATTTAAATCTAAGGAAATTAAGGTTTGTACAAATAATATATTTTCCATCATACATAAATATTGTATGTACTTGATTTGCTTCAATGTCTTCCAGCGGGAGGTTATGGGCTGGCCACATCAGACTTTTTTATAAAAAAATTTGTAGAGAGAAATGTATGTATACAAATATTCTGTATACTACTACGCACGTTATATTTATATTATATTTCCGGCTATAAACATGGATGTTCATAATATCCAATAAGCATTGCTACTTGCTTTGGAATCCAAAACAATGAGGTCATACAAATATATATATATAGATTTTGAGAACTTTATCTAAAATTATGCATATATTCAACAGAAATACTTAATATTAGTACCTATACATTTTATTCTTGATTTTCTATGTAAACATTCTGAGTCTGATTTTATGACGTCTTAATTTTGTATACACATTACGGGAAAGATTACAAGATTGCAAAACTATAACGTTATTTGAGATGAGGTATCAATTATTTTTCAATTTTTTATGTTATTCTTCATGAAAAGTTATGTGTATTTGAATAAATAATACATTTTTATTATAACAGGTTTTCTGTAAAAAAAAGTATTGAAAACAACATTTTTGTAGGTAGTTTAACGGCTAATTTTACCCCCACGACCCTGTGTCGCGGTACACATGTCTACTAACGCTGCTCTAGTGGCGTTATCTGTCAATTATTTACTAACATTATTCTATTACAGTTTTCTTGAAATAACATACTTACGTAGACATAATTTAATATTAATAACAATTAATTACAATGTAACGAAAAATTTTTGTGCGTAAAATACATAATTATCAAAGGATTAAGTTTCAAACTTATATAATTTACAATTTATTTTACGTATATCAGTAAAATGGAATAATACTGTAAACTATTCCTATGTTAACCGGCTTGACCGGTAAAATCTAAACAGATCCGAACTATGACAGCGTTTGAAACGCAGTACAATGTTTGCATACATTGAAAAAAGTGGAATTTAGTTCCCATTTTCATAAATCTATTATAATATATTTTAGTGTAATAGTGTTATTTTTCATAAATTATGTGTATTATATGTAAGTAGTTATAATTGTCCTTTTGGAAAAAATGTTGGAAAATGACCCCATTTAATAATTTATTAAATTTATAAATGTAAACAATAATCATCAAAAATTCCACTGCTAATTGCCAGATTTCATAGTAGGTACATACATTGCGCACATTGTCTGCACACTTTCTGTCCATAAAAATAGAAATTGTTTTAATTTTGTAGACAGTAAAAATCCTTGTTAAAAAATTCTGTATATGTCAATCTACAAAATTCTGTCTATATTAATTTTATCCATAATTCTATGCAAACTTATAAATTGTGACATATAAGCTTAAATTACTGGACAGCATAAAATTAATAATATATTTTAGATTTATGTAGGTAAAGAAAGTTATCTCGATTTTTTTTTTTTTATTTAGTAAATAAATTACCCAGAAACTCCACAGTGTGTCGAGGCGGCGGTTTTTTGCATCACAATGGTCTCTGCCCAGACCAAACAAAAAATTTCGACACCGTGTAGTGGATGATAACCCTTATTCCATTGGTATCACTGACCTCGGATTCACTGGCCACGTTGTCCTTGTCGGAAAAATAATATTTTAACATTATTTTGTTTTTCCTTAAGTTATTTATGACGTTATATAACGAATTATTTTTTTTATAACAATTTTTTACAGCAATACCTATTCAAGTCTAAACATTATTTTTAATACTAGATAAAATAGTTGCCCTAAAATTGAATTAAAGTAAGAAAAAACAATTGTGATTTACCATCTTATGATGTTGAAGTAGACAGTTAAATCAAAAAATTAAATTGTAAAACTGGTCGACAGTACAGCAGTGTGGTTAAAGTGTCAGCTTTGTGATCGGCATGCCCGAGCAGGCTACGCAGCAGCGATATTTTGGACGGGTGAACGCTCAGCAATAAAAATTTTCACACTGCGGCTAGGTGCGCTCGGCACCCTGACACCGAAAGGTACAGAAAGGGTTTTTTATATATATATATATATATATATATATATATATATATATATATATATATATTTAGTTCTTCAGTTTACTTGCGTAAGCGTTGTCCTTGATAACAAGTAGAAACAATTGTTATCAACGTTTATGCAAGTAAACTGAAGAACTAAACCAATGAAACTAAATTAATAGATTGGCTATTTTCAACTTTTAGTTTAATTTTATAATTTCTTAGTTTTGCGTCTGCTCCAATCGCGCACTTATGACAGTTATTAAACCTAACCATTGAAAATGAAAAACGACATGACAACAACAATGTTTTTGCAAAAAAGGGTGGAGACTGGAAAAGTACTAATTGAACTTACTCAACACTTACACAACAATCCGTATACCTACTTTTTTCCGGACATGGGTGGAGACTGGAAAAGAACTAATTGGACTTACTCAACACGTACTCAACAATACGTATACCTACTTTTTTCCGGACATAGGAAATTCAATGTTAAACTTTTGATTTGGAGATATCTCTTTACCTACCAATTTTAAAACAAAAGTGCTATTAAGAAAAATGTTCAGAATGAAAAACTGCACCGATTGAGTAGATATAAAAATTTTAGTTCAATTGTTTCTTATGTACGAGTTAGAAGCTAAAGAAAATATACGATTTAAGGCAATTATCAGACTAACATGGAAGAAAATCTGTTGTGGCCAGCACCATACCTCTCGCCATTTCCATTTCATATATAAGTATTGTATTGGACTTCACTGTCGAAACGTCGTTTTATAATAAAAAGAAATCAAATGTAGACACCACATGACTTCCTTGTACGCCTGTTAAACTACACATATTTTGTTAATAATTGAAATATGTATTATAACAACAGACCCAATCATAAAATTGCACGTATTTGACATAATTTGACATTGACATTAAATTCTTTATTTTTTGTCCTAATTCATAGCAAACTTAATTACAGAAATCAAAAAGTACATAATTTTTAAATTTACATATCTCGCTCATACAAAGAGCTAATTTAATGATAGGTACTTGATGTTTTAGACGCAGAATTCAACTCTCTAAAACTTTTATTTGAAGCATTTATTTCTAAAATCAGAATAACACCATTTTTTCAAGAAAAACTGATAACAGCTTCAAGTAAAGTATCACTTCCGGTTAGACTATTTTAACCAAAATCTATTATGTTATTCCCACTGAAATAAAAGCATTAAATACCAAATTTGAAAAGTTTTGGATTATATTTTAATATAGATTTTCATTAAAATCTATTATAGGCTTCAAGTAATGTACCACTTCCAGGTATACCATTTTAACTAAAATCTATTATGTTATTCCCATTGATATAAAAGTCTTATATACCAAATTTGAAAAGTCAAAGGTCAAACATAAAATTCTAAAAGTTAGTTTATACAAAAGTCAAACATAAAATTCTTAATTTTAATTTACTGCATAAACGACATTATTTTAATTTAGTTACTTAATTCAGTGGCCTAATTTAATTTTACAACTTGCATGCTGTATAAACCCTGCATTTCTTATAATTCTAATATAAACTGGGCTGGTACTAAGTACTAACCTTAATATTGGGTAGAGCGACATAAACATTACCGCGTCATGACCACAGCCCGGTAGTAATGTTACGAGCCTGTGTAGCTGAAACTTCCATGTTACACTGTCATCAACTCATTATTAATTCACTAACTGCTTAATATTGACCGCCAACTCAGATGATTCTGATCCCACCCTCATGCACAAATAGATTCTAAATATTAGTTTATTTCACGGAAGCGGATAGCATGTACCATGTACTAGGATTCTAAGAATGAAATTATTTACTGCAGTGTTAGTTATTCATAGCATGGAGACAGAGTAATTTATATTAATAAACTTTTCCATTTTCAACTTCTCGGTTCATTTTATATGTAAATTTTCATATAAATTAGAAATGTTCAAAAGTAAACTAGTGCCTACAGTTATCAAAAACTTTTCTACATGAACTACGGTTAAACTGACAGAAAGTTAACACGAAAACTAAAATTTCTGTTAACAACTTTAAATTAATTTTATAGAAAAATATTTGCAATACGTACTCGAATATGTATTTTCATTAGGTATAGGCACATAGTTGAAAAAATAGGAATAATTTTTATTATTATTATTAATTTTAGACGTATAATTTAAATTACAAAGTTGAGGGGCAAACTTAAATACTACTTTTTGGTGTGAAAAGGTCATGAATTTTATATCGTGTTTCGCCGCATCGTTAATTTTTTAAATAGAAAGCAATTTAAATTAGCACGTACTTGCATTGTCATCAAAAATTAACCAAGTTATTAATTCTTCAAAATTATTTTAATGCATCAGCCCATAAAAACCTACATGCAAAATATATGTATGTTCAGTGCACAAGAGTGTAAGTTTTTTGACGAGGCTTCAGCAGAGTGAAAAAATCACTCGAAAGTATTTAATATATTTTACGCCCAATATTTTTTCTACAACTAAATTTAATATTAGCGAAAGAAAAGTTTAGCCACGGTACGCGCAGGGCGAGTTGTTAATTTTCTTTACTGTTTCACACGAGTGTAATACAATGTTTTGTCTAACACTTTTTTAAAACTTATTAAATGTTTTCATTCATTGTTTGACACTGACTATACTCGCCGCCAAATGATTATGGACTGATGTTCAACTTTTATCCCCTTCCGCACCCTGTCCCTTGCCCAGCGAAGTTGCCGCTTGTAAGGGTGTGAATCGTGTGAATATGTTGGAGCTGCGATAAAAGCTATAAGAGCGACGATAAGAGTAGCGATAAAAGCGAATCAAATCTAACTTTCTTTGATGTTTTTATATTGGAGCTGCGATGAAAGCTATAAGAGCGACGATAAGAGCAGCGATAGAAACTGATATAAATGTTGCTGACAATATTTTTAAAGCTATTTGTGTCCTACATAACACAATCATTGAAATGGAAGGCATTGAACATCATTTAGAAGATACATTAAATATTACAAAACAATCAAATACCACAACTAATAATGGTAGACCAACCCTGGTTGCACAAAATATTCGTGATTTATTTAAAACTTACTTGTGTCACAATCCTATTGTAAATGACATTTAATTTTTGACAAAAAGTACTATAACCTATAACAAATATTTCATTTTGTATAACATTTATTAGTAATATAAAAAAAAAATCGAGATATCGCTGCATCACTTGTCTTACCTCGATGAGAGCGTAGAAATACATTCAATTCATTCTCGACGCTCTTATCGCTGTTCAGCTCCTAAGCGTAGCTTTGCGCGCTGCTCCAATGTAAACACCTACTCACCTACATTTAAATCTATAGGTCTGTTCGTTTGTATGGTTCTAGCTGCACTAACTTGTAATTTTTTTATAAATATGTTCGTTTGTGTATTCGAAGTTGTCTGCACTGTGTTCGTTTGTAGTCGTGCATGTTGCACTAACTTGTCTTAACTGTACTACCTCCCGAGCTAGTACACTTAGTGCAGTGCGCAGTGTTTACAACGATGTCACAATTTGTCATATAAGTTGTCGTGTATACTTATAACTATAATTTTTTCATTAATCTGCAAAATCTTATTCTATATTCTAAAAATGAATCAAAGGAAATGTGTTTTAAGAATACCACAGAAATAAAATGTAAAAATAAGTACTGCATACAAAATATTTATTAAAAAAAAGTTTTAATTTAACTGAAAAATATTAAAATCGGTATAGATATGTGTAATTCACATTTAGTACAAAAAATAAGCATTAATGGATTTGTCATATTGAAAGAATTGCAATAAATTTTAACTAAATGGAAAAATCATTATACATTATATTCATAAATGGCGTTGCTAGTTAACCTACAATCTGCACTAACTTGTCTAATTAGTGTTCGTTTGAATTTCGAAAACAAGTCTGTACTACGTTGCACTAAACTACACTGTGACGTATTCTCGGTACATTTTGTACAAGTTAGTGTAATACAAACGAACAGACCTTATGCATCCATTCGCACTGCTTCGCTAGTATCGCCGCTCTTATCGTTTATCGCAGCTCCAACATAAACACAGCCTAACTTGACATGACCAGGAATGAACGCAAATGTCAAAATACATTTAAAACTAATTAAAAATTTTAATACATCGTAAATGAAGAAAATATAACAAATAAGTAAGGTAAGACAGTAATACGTAATATAAAATATAAAAATTGTCTTTGTGGAAAATTTATATTTATATTTTGACCAAAGTTTCCAAACATTAAGCTAAGTTCGCGTTTGCGTTAAAATACGCTAACCGGGGAAATTTAAATAAAAGGTAAGAATAATTGATTATTAGGTGAACAGTAGATCTGCCAACACAACATGCAGTAGCGTAACTAAGGGGGGGTTAGGTGGGTGCGCTCACCCCCCTGTGAAGATTTTCAAGATATAGGCGCCTTTTTCAATAATGTAATTAAAATCGTTAATATTTTTTTAAAATTTGAATTCATAAATAAAAAAAATTATTAATACAATCTGAAATCCTTTTAATCCTAATGGGTGCGATTCAGTGGGTTGTATTAGCGTGTTTTAAGCTAAAACAGTCCTTTGTCAAAAATATTTTGGCAACTTTGTAATACCTGTCAGAAAAAAGTGAGAGACCAAAGGATCAAATAAAGAAAAAAATATTATTAACAGAAGTAAGAAAAAAAGGACAAATGTCAAAACTGCTCAAAACGGGGTTTGAGATATTTTAAAATTCATTAACATTCAGGTATGAAATATTTGACACATAAAATTTGACATATTTCTAACCTAATTTTGCAATAATGAGTTTCCATTTATACCTTCTATTTACAATAATACTTCCCCATTTGACTAAAGGATATCTGAATTACTTTTCCCTGTGGTAAAATTTCTTAATCACAATTGAATCTCATTGATCCATGTGGAAAATATTACAATGTTGCCATATACTTAATACAAGCTTTAATACAGACCTTAATACAACCCACTGAATTCCACCCAATATTTTTAATATTTTAATATACCTATTAATTTTAACATAAAGAATTAAATAATAAGTTTAAATAGTTTTATTTGTTGAATACTATTTTCTTTTTCACATCGCCACATCAACAAGACACAAGTTGCAAATGCAGGTGTCTGGCGTGTTTTCTATGCTACTGTCTACTGTGTATTATCTTCTATGCTGTTTTATTAAGTTCAAAATATCATTTTAATAATGAGTTCAATTAAGAAAAAGATGTCCGGATGGCAGAGAAAAAAAGCAAATGCATTAAAAGAGAGTACAAAAGGTGTTCTTAAAATAAATACTGTTTTTACCAGTAATAATTCAGACAATTCGAAAGTTTGTAAAAAGAGTAACGAGTAACTCGTAGGTTAAACTTTTAATTATATTATACCATAAAAAAATACATTTTCATTACTAAGGTTATAAAACTGATGTTATTTTTTTTTATATTTTACTTTAAATAAATTTCGAATTTATTATGGCGCCTTTTTACTGAGAAAAAAACCCGCCTATGGATTTTCCTAGTTACGCCACTGACAACATGCTTCTGCAGTCATATCCAAAGTTTTCTTGTTATTTAATAAATTATAATTTTTTTCAGGATGTAACGCCAATTTTTTAAAAAAATTGTGTACATTGACAATAATTGTTTTTGCCTGACCATTTGAATCTTGTTTTCCTAAACGTTTTTTATAAGAACCAGGACTATTTAATTCATGAGTTTCACTCATTTTCTTTTCAAAAGTCTGAATATAATGCTATTTATAGGATTGGGAATAAAAAGCGCAAGAAAATCTAACGAAAATGTCAAAATATAAAATGACATTGACAGATTACAGATATTTGTACAGCTAGACATTTAAAAAATTTGGCATCAGTGTAGAAATCTCCAATCCATAATTATTTGACGGCAAGTATAGTCAATTGATATAGTATGTCCGCGATGTGGTGACCGGTCCATCATTTGTTTCAAAACTAATAATTAACAGTTATATGTATAATCTGTCTTTGTCACATACACGCTTGTTCAGTCATTGGTTAATGTTACGTGAGTCTAATATGTACATCTCTTTTCCACTACTTGAAATGAAAAAAGATAGTTCATCACTTCCTGAACGGAAATGTCAAACTTCAATCTGTCATTTCAGTATTCAATTTAGGTTATATTTTAAACAAAACTACGGTTTAGTAATAGTAATAGTAATTAAGCTACCAAGGGGTGTTATAAGGACAATAATGCCTGAGGTCAACAGTGTACTGTCGAGGGCCTCTGGCCCGAGGCGAGTACGTTGACCGAAGGCATTATTATCGTTTAACACCCGTGGTGCCTTCAACGTTTTATGTCTTACTTGAAATTCTTAACAAACATTTTGTCTGACTAGAATTTATCAAACAAAAATAATCACAAAATTTTAATACAACTTACAAAGTAGCCTGTGAATGCGATTTCTAGGTAATATTTTGTTTCTGTAAATAAAGCATTTTTTCAAACAAAAAATATATTTCTTGTGGTATTTTCTGTCAATATGAACGAGCTATGGTATTGCTAAGAATAAGAAGTATGCTGGTTTGTATTTGTGATGAAACAAATATTATAAACGACTACAATTCACAATGCTTCTTAACCTTAACTGCACTTTATGTTAGTATCAGTATTATTAACCTCAACAACATAATTCTTTTCACAAAGAGAACGTCTGTTATCATCCGTTTTGTATTTAAATCCAATGTCAGGGAGCACTGCATTTAGAGTGGTCTTCCCGAATGAAACTGTATCCCTTTCTTTTAATGCAGCCAGCAAAGATCTCAAAGTAATATGTCCTAGAAAGCAAGTCAGACATATAAATGACATATTTTGAAGTACTTCATATTGATAAACGTAATAGCTAAATTGTATGTATTATTGGTATACATTTCATAAATTCGTCGTCTTATTGCTTCAATTGTAAAATTTGTTAACGTTTTACGAATACTCGTCTTAGGTCTACGTTTTCTAGGTGAAACAGGTTTGGAACAGCTGGCTTGTGAAACTTCACCCTTCCGTACAACCCGCCGAACTGTAGAAACGTTAATTTTCAAAGCATTAGCAACTCTCTAAATATAAAATAATTATTAGAATTTTAATAATAATAATTAAAATATAAGCACCTACCTCTTGGTCGGCCTTTAATGAAATCAACGGTCCACTGTTATCTCTTTCTCGTGTGAAATAATCCACCAAATTCAACACCAATTCTTGAGCTTGGCTTCTTAATATTATTCCAGGCATTATGACCCCACAGAAGCAACAAAAACGAAGAACAAAAAACTAGTAGTAACAATAAGTATTAATAATAACAAAACGTTCAAAAAGAAATCAAAAAGATACACTATCGTAAACCACAAAAGAGTATTATATTATTAAAAGGTAGAAATGTAAAACTCATACGTCAAAATAATGTAAAGTAAACAGATCGTTGATTCTAAAACAATGGTCGTCATAAAAATATCACCCATGATTAAAATCTTAACCCATACGAATATTTTTGATGACGTACCTGTCACCACATCGCATACATACTTTATACTACTTTAAATTACAAAGTAACCATTGAATGGTTGTTATGGTACTGATATGATTTTTATATTGTTTTTGAAATAAATATCTGTGTAACTGGCGCGCGTTAAATTTATTTATTTATCTTTTATTTACAAGTACCTACATTGGGATTACAACTCTTATTCCACACTCCACATTAAATTTAATAAAATGAACAAATTCGAATCAATTTCCATATTCTTATGACATTTAAAACAGTGCTGTCAAAATTTCGCGTTGCATTTGTTCATTTAATTAAATTTACCTACTACTATGGAACTATATTTAGCTGGGCGTTGTAACACCAGCCCTTAGTTGTTTTATTTGCATAATATATTATTGTTCCACTGCATTGCTGGTATATCATCTTCAGAAAAGTTTTTTTGAAATGCTTGTTTATTTTTAATATAATTTAATTTTCCCTCGAGAAGCCGTATCTCTTAAGCTGCAGAGAAATTATTATTTTATTAAATTTTCAAAACTTGGATCTTGTTTTATTTATAAGTTATCAGTTTTAAAAGTAATTTTAAATTGTTTTGAACAATATTTGAACCAAGTTATAATGCAGTCTTTACGTTTTGTATGCCAATGTCGTTTTAACATTGAGTATTGAACGCTCTATTTTTAAACTGTTTTTTATCTAACAAGATCTATTATGTATGTAATAATTCTTTGTTGGAATGTAAGGAACTGTTCAATATTTGTTATAGAATTCACAAACTTTATATTAACCGCAAAATTCTATCCTAAATAAATATTGATACCGTAGTCCAGTTCCAAGTTTTTTTTTTATATACACATGAAAACTCAAACTTAGAACACAAAACCTAATAAATCAAAAAAAAACAAACGCATTACCATTCATCACAAAAGCAGTAATTTATAATCTGAATCTAAAACAAAATATACCTATATAAATATGGAAAATCCCAGTAAAAATATAAAAATATAAAAATAATTAAGAAGTTAAAAGTTATTAACATAAAATTATAGTGTAATGTTATTTTGTTCTTTATGAGTTCATTTAAAATGTTATATAAAATCCGAAGAACATATTGCAAAATATAGGCAGTAATTTTCTTCTTACATTTTATTTAATAATGAGATTTTTATTTAATTTTATTACAATTTATGCGTAGTCTCTTTTTTTACTGAGTATGACATTTTGTATTAATATATATTTTATGCTATTTCACTACCTATTATTTTTTAAATAAAATTAATTTAATTGAGTTTTTTTACCAAAACCGAACCCATTCTAAAATTCAAATTTTCAGGAAATAAAAAAAAAATATTTTATGGATACAATATTTACTAAAAATTAAAATATTTTTGTAGAAATTTTGCATTTATTCCATGAAAATTATTAAAAGGAAATGGTGATTAACAAAAAAAGTTAGAAATATTTTTAAACTTTTTATCATTTGGTTGGTTAAAAAATCTCATACCTCTTACAAATACAATTATGTACACGGATTAATTTGTTTTTAGAATATGAAATGTTACACGCAACCGCGGTGCCAACTTAGAATCTTCAACAAATGGCCTTGTTCGATATTTGTGAAAAATCTCTAAATTATATTTTCTAATTTCCAAACAAATTATAGATTACAAATAATTATTGGGGTAAAAATTAGTAAATGTATTTGTTTAATTTAATATATATATATATATATATATATATATATATATATATATATATATATATATATAGGCTATCCAGCGAATCAAGCGGTTTACGTCATCGATTAGGGATTTTTGAAATTTTCTTCATATTTTTAAATATATTTTATTAACGGTATTTCATTGGTTTTTTTATTATTATTATGTATTTGAAACCTTTAATAGAAATAATTATATTTGGAAATATTATTATTAAGTAAAATTTTGTTAATTTTTGCAAAATGACGTTTGATTATATTTTTTTAATATTGGTAATTCTGAACATGTATATTACTAAATATTATATGTCTACATTATACTTTTCAACCTGTATTTTGATTTCATTCAATGAAAAATAGTTTGGTGGGCTCTTACTTTCACTGAATTGTAATATTGAGATAATATTTCGTTCTTTTATTAGTAATAATTTGAAAATTAAATCTATATGTACAGCGTGTGGCAAACGCTATAAACAATGTACAGAAACAGTTAGAAATTGTATGGTATGCAGTATTCTGTATTTTTTTTTTTTAAGGATCTCATATAATACTAGATGGTTTGTTGCATATACTACAAGAATGAAGTATTTATAACGGCGTAAGCAGTATCGTTCAGAATATTTTAAATAAAATTGGATTTCGCTGAAAAAAAATGATACCAGACGTGTTACCTTTTTAAGAAAGATTTGGATTTATGAAGGCAAGGCAACCCACAGATCATATATATTTTAATCCGTTTTACATGCTCATGTAAACTTTTTAATATATGACGTCATTGTTTCTAGTGATATTGCATTTATGACGTAAACCGCTTGATTCGCTGGATGGCCTATATATATATATATATATATATATATATATATATATATATATATATATATATATATTTAAATCAGTGGTTCTCAAATTACAATTGTTAGAAATAAATTATTTAGGTTGGCGTTGAAAAGTTGAAGAACAGTAGATGTGACATATAATTTGTGATGTATGACAGATATGTGTAAAATAAAGAGAATAAAACCTGAGTGGTATTTTAATGAACAAGTTTTTAACATTCAGAAGTGGGATATATGTGAATGATATTAATTTTCATTATCTGCGTGTTAAATGTGAATATCGGCAGTGCATTAGATATACAGAAATAAAAATTACAATGACTCACAACAAGAAAAATAATGTTTGTAAAGAAGACAATATTATAGATAACGATAGTCTGTTAGCTGAAGAGTTAACTGGAACAATCGAAAGAAATGACGTATGTTTGAGGATGATGGATCTTTTCGTAACTGAAAGTCGTCGTCGTGATGAGGAAAGTCGTCGTCGTGATGAGGAAAGTCGTCGACGTGATGAAATGTTTATGCAAGTAATAAATAAATTAACTCCTCAAATGTCATCAAGTTCGACTAGTTCCCTAAGTAATCCAACGAGTGCATTTCATGTGATGCCAGATTTATCAAAAGTGATTGGATATTTTGATGATGATAAAGACATTATTAATGCTGAAAAATGGTTAAGTATTGAGACTAGTACTCAACTAAATCGTTGGCCATAAAACTATATTTTGGAAACTGCTAGAGCTCATTTGAAAGGACCAGCTACTCATTGGTTGAGTGCTAAGCAAGACTTAATTAGACATGGGAAGAATTTAAAATTCAGTTTAAATTAACTTACTTTACAGCTGAAGGAATGTCACAGATATGGGGCAGAATGAGAGTTCGCAAGCAAGGAAAGCAAGAATCTGTCATGGCTTATTTTTACGAAAAGGTAGATTTATGTAATAAATTAAGTCTGAATTTTAGCGAATCCAAAGAAGAAATATTAAGTGGATTAATATCTGCAGAAATAGCTATGAGTTTAACAGTGAAGACACACTTAGATTTTGACTCTTTATTAAAAGATATTCTAGCTGCGGGAAGAAAAAAAAAAACAAGAAAGAGGAATAGCAACAAAACAGTCTGAAAGATCATTAGAAGTCAAATATGCTTCACAGAGAAATCGAAAGTGCTACAAATGCGGGTTGATCAATCACACTTCAGAAGAATGCAGACGTGAAAACGCAGTATGTTTTATATGTAAATAAGAAGGACACCAATCTAAAAACTGTCCAAGGAAACTGAACAATCCATCGCAAGCGTGTTTTATTTGTAAGCAAGAAGGACATCAATCAAAGAATTGTCCAAGGAGATTAAGCAGTTCATATCAAGGAAGTGGCAAAAATACAATTATGTTAAAGAACAATGAAAAACATGAAATCAAAACTATAAGCGAAACTGAATCTTCATGCGAAGTAAATTCCTGTAAGAAATTTTTAAAAACCGTTGTTATTAATGAAACAATAGTGCTAAAGGGTTTTGTTGATACGGGAAGCTCAGTGTGCACTATTCGCGAGAATGTTGTAGAACGTTACAATCTTGAAGTTACTGAAGATAAACAGCCTTTATTCGGATTTGGAAGACATTCGGAACCAGCCTTGATCTCACGTGGCAGAATTAAAGTAAACATCTCCATAGATTGTGTAAGTGCGGATAATATAGCTCTATGGGTTGTACCAACAGATGCGCAAGACTCAGATCTTTTAATTGGACGAACTTATTGCGAATTACCTCACGTTGCTTATGTTAGCAAACATGATGATTTAACTTTTGGCTACGCGAACGTGTCTCCTTTTGAAGAACTCGACGTACCATCAATTATAAAAATGAACTCATGTATGAACTGTGAACTCGAAAAGGATGTAAATAAGAACAAGTACGGTAATGCGAAGTTTGAATTGAAGAATAATGAACAGAATGAAGAAAATGAAAAAATTGTAAACAGTAATAATGATGTGGCACAAATTGAATCTGTTGAAAAATCTCCGAAGAAAAAGAAACGGAAACATACAAAAACTGAAAATAATGAGAGTACTTGTAATAAAACAAATATCTCTATTCTAAATAATGAAAAACTTAAACAGAAAAACAAAACAAATAATGCATCTACAGAAGAGAATGAAAATAATAAAAATACAGAAAGAAGTAAGAGAAAATCTAAAAAGAAAATAAATAATTCCCAAACAGAAGAAAATCAAAATAATGCAAATTTAAAAACAACAGGGCAGACATCTGAATCTAAAATGATGTCTAGGCGACAAAGTAAAAACAAAAAAATACTTTCAAGGAAATCAAATGAAGCTGAAGAAGCTACAGCTACAGATAATAGAAAAAGAAAACTACCAGAAGAAGATGACACCAAAGAAGAGTCAGCCGATGAAAGTCAAAATGACCAGGTTCAAGAAAATGAGAGTAATGACGACCAGGAGATAAACGAGAAAGAAAGAACTATGACTAAGACGCTAATCAAAGAAGCGGAGCAGCAGAATATAGAAAAACCTCGAAAAAGATCACAGAGAAAAAGAAGAAAACCAGAAAGATTAAACTATGTTCAAAAAAAAAATGTTAAATAGGTATTATATATTATGGTTATGTTGTAAGTGCGAGGTCGCACTTTTTGTCAGGTTGGCCGAATGTTAGAAATAAATTATTTAGGTTGGCGTTGAAAAGTTGAAGAACGGTAGATGTGACATATAATTTGTGATGTATGACAGATATGTGTAAAATAAAGAGAATAAAACCTGAGTGGTAGTTTTAATGAACAAGTTTTTAACACTATACAAAATTACATTTATTAAAAAAGGATGGTATATATTTTTGGGCCTATTCATTAGAGTATTTTTTCTAAACTCAACCATAATTTTATTATCTGACAACAAAATATTGAGAAAAATTAATTTGAAATTTAAATAAATTTGATATTTATGGTTATACATTTCAGTAGGCTACATATGAAAAACAAAAATTCCTATTTGTTAATTTGAATTAGGAGGAAATCAAATAGAACATTATTTATAAAGTTATTAACAAAAATTTATGTTTCATTTTAATTTAAGCTCAATTGTTTTCATACATAGCCTTCAAAAAATTCTACAAAAACCAAAATTATTTAAATTTTAATTGAATTTTATTTTTGTGATGTAGGTAAGGATATAAAATGATTACATGGTTGAATTCAGAAAAAATACTCTATCGAATAGGTCTAAAAAATATCCTAACATATATTGTCTAGAAAATTGTATACATAAAAAAGGTAACATTTACGAACTTTTCTTGTTACCTTGGTTACTTGTTGTTTTTGTTATTTCACATATTTATGTCAATGTTTTCTTCTGAAGAAGGCAACAGTTTATGGGCCGAAACGTTGGGTTTTAATAATAAATAAATAAATAAATAAATAAATAAATAAATACAGACCTTAAACTAAAAAAGGTAGTATTATTCCAATTATTAATATGAGTTCTGAAAGATAATATAACATCCTATTTAAAAAAATATAACTTTGTATTGTAACTTGAGAACCACTGGTTTAAAAAAATATTTTCTTCTCTATTCGGATGTTCTCTTTGGTCTTCTATAATTTTGTCTTATAGTATTTTATTATATCTTAAATTATAATAATTTTTAGTGAAATAAAAGAGAAACTATTTTTATCGTTCCCGAATAATCTTTATAAATACTTATTTAATATTTTGGGCAAATTGTATGCACTTGCAGATATAAATATAAAAAATCTGATGTGGTCAACACAATATCTCCCGCTTTTTAATTTTTATTAATTTAAATACATACATATTTACTAATCCAAACTATATTAAGTTCCTTTGCATATATCTGTTGCTTTACATGATCCATTTCGTTAATGCGTAGTTGTAAACTAATATTTGACACTGATAAAACGTGCTTATTCACAGCTGTTTGATTTTTAGTGATGTAAATATATAAAATTTAGATCTGATCATCCTGTACATCTAATATTTATGTATGCTGGAAAATATATTATTTTTACTGACCTTAATTTCATTAGACTCAATACAAAATACAATCTTCTTAACACGGTTTCGTTATTAATTTTAATGTAATTGCTTCCTGACAGTTATAATAATTAATTAATTAATTCAATGAATTTTATACAAGAAATACTTTAAAAGCTTGTATAAATGATACTTCCAGTTATCCGATATACACTAAAAACTAATGAGCTCTTGCCACATTAGTATAGAATGGGTATACAAAATTTACATTACTACACACATCATTGTAAAATGTTAAAATCGGATTCTAGGGATATCAAAACGTGCTTATTCACTAAAATCTCTATATGTTATTTTTAGCACGATCCCTTACCTAAGGTAGCGGGAGGTAAAAATATACTCCTATTTTTTTATGAATCATGCAACCTACTCTACTCCACGCAAAAAGTTAAGATATTCTAATATCAAGAATTGACAAACATTAAAATGTTTTTTTTTTTTAATAAATTATGTTTTGTGTTGGCCGCATCTGTATGTCAATGAAGTATTTTAATATACATTTATACATACCTATTTATTTATATTGAATTTAATAGTTTTCGTTTCTGAACTTCCGAGAAATTGTAGGTATGATTTTATCATATTCTTGTTCTTTTTTGAAAGCTTCAAAACTTCAGTGATATTATTGAATAGATTCGGTGTCTCTCTGTAACTCAATTCAGTTGTTCAATTCAATGTACATCGTTATTATTCTGTTGTCGCATATGCACTTATTTATCGTTGCGTTTTCATATTGCATAAAAAACTATGGAGTAATTGAAAAACGTCTTAACAATTGGGCACCGTATTCATTATTATTTTGATTAAAACAATTTTTCACAAAAAATAATCTGGAAAGTCCCAAAGTCTGAAAAAACAGATCAGATTTTTAAATTTATATATGTACCTACATATTTACGAAATTAAGATGATCGGCATTATATTATTTTTTACCTCCCGCTACCCTTGGTAAGGGAGGTATAGGGATCGTGCTAAAAATCTCATATCGAGATTTTAGTAAATGACCACGTTTTAAGTTCCCTAGAATCCATTTTTAACATTTTCACGATGATGTCTGTATGTGTGTATGTGTGTATGTGTGTATGTGTGTGTGTATGTGTGTGTGTATGTGTGTGTGTATGTGTGTGTGTGTATGTGTAGGGATTTTGTCTTCACTCTAACTCAAATACTATCATTCAGAAAATTCTGAAACCTTGTATTTCCATCCCATTCTAATATGAATAGAAGCCATTAGATTTTGGTGTAAATCGGATAACCAGAAATGGCACTTTACCTGAAGCTCATAATGGTTTTTCTTCAAAAAATACCATTAAATGCCATTTTTTCGCATTTTATGTCTTATGAAAATTAAAGATTATTGAATTTTCTACTGGAATACATTAATACTTTTTCTATATATTTTACACATAAATTTAAAAATAATTTTTTTTATTAGTCGCGAAGCCTAAGATAAACACAATAATTCGTTTGTTACACAGTTCATATTTCAAATGAATGTAACTGACAGTTAATGTCACTGTCAAAAAACTAATCACTTCAAATTAATAATAGTGACATTTTAAAAAGAAAATAGTAAATAAAGCAATAGTTTTCTGCAATGGAACAGTTTGCAGCGGTAGTAAATACGTAAGTATGTATTTAAATTAATAAAAATTCAATAGCGGGAGGTTTTGTGTTGGCCACATCAGATTTTTATTGTTAATATCATTATCTGAATATTTTCAAAAATAGTCATAAGTAGGCTTTACTTAAAATATATGTATCTGTAGTTTCATTAGTACCGCAACACTGTTTTGAAAATGCCAAAATTCAAAATTTACCCTTGTTTAAAGAACGATTTTTTTCAAAATATTTATTTGAAGACAAACTATGTTCTGCTTTAAAATAATATTTTGACAAAAATTGTCTTTAAACATAAGGGTGAAACTAAATATTGTAATTTGGCATTTTCAAAACAGCGCACCAACACCAGCCAATGTTTTTCAATTAAATTAGAGGATTTTTAATCTCTACTTCTAAAAGATTCTTGCAAATGAATAAAAAGTTGAAATATAGCAGAAATACAATGCGGGACACGAGTTTTAAGTTGAGGGGTAAGGGAAAGAAATGCTTATTTCAGAAAGGCTGCGCAGCTTTAAAATTTATTTGGGCAACTGTTATGTTACATTAGGTAATCGCAAAGTAAATTAACTGTATTGTACGTGGTTTAAAACTGACTGCATATATTTGACAGTAATTCGAGTTTAACGATGTGATGTTAAAAAAAATTGGCTGATAGTACAAGTCTTGTTTGAATACAAACTATGTTCTACTTTAAAATCATATTTTGATAAATTTGATATTATTCATTATTGTTATTAAATAATGAAATTTGACTTTTTTTAAAACAGCGTTTTAGTTAAAACTAGGCTTGTGCTAGTCAATGTGTTTATTCAAATTATCTTGTTTATAAAATTATTCAACTAAAATAGTAAAACCTTTAATTTCAGTGCATATTTAATAAATTTAAGTATAATGTTAATAAAATAGTATTATTAATTAAGGTTTTTGTTTCTACTTATCTATTAAAAATGTTTAAAATTATAAAACTTAAACTCATTAGCAATAATAATGTAATTATTATCAAGTACAGGCGATTTTACAAAATGATTATTTCTATTTTAAATTGACTCAAGCTCTGAATCCATCTTGTTATTCTTTGTTCTAAAAATAAATTTATATTTATTTTACATATTCGACCAAACATAAATTTGCTGTCAAAGAAATGTAGTTGTCAAAAGCCGTCCGATTACTCCTCTACAGTCCAATATCAAGTTGCAAAAAAGGCATGAATATATTCAGTTTTTACGCGGAAGAGATCCTGGGTTGAGAGTTTAATTCCTGAACATTTTAAACGAGAAAAGGATTTGTATTACAAAAGAACTAGCTACATAGGTACGCGTTTGTAAATAGAGAGTTCGACAAAATACTTGGCGCTATTTTCGGTACATTCGAGCATAATTTGAAAATATGTCGCCGGCGTTCACTATTCATGTCAGTTAGAAAAAGCAGCTCCGCAGTCTTCGTCGCTATTCTTAATGTTGGAAGTTTGCGGCGTGGAAGGCGGCATTTTTCCTCTAGCCAATTTCAAGTCTTTTTTGATACAATCTCTAAAAGCATTGTCCTCCTCGCGTAATGGTTTTTACGTAAACGTTCTTTTCGCTGTTCGCGTGCCGAGCACCAGAGATTGCGTTATAAAAATGAATTTTTCGGTCATATATCATGTTTAGAAAACGATTTAATAATATTGTTTGTGGTCCGATCCAGTGAATGAGCAATCTTGAATAACTAAATTAATAACGTGCCGATCGATAGCTGAATATATTTCACCCACTTACCACATTCTACATTCTTTCAAATTTATGTAGCCTGCAGTTTAGAGACGGCAATTTATGAGTCAAATTTGAGGGAGAAGGGAGAGCAAGTGAAACGACGGACGAGAGCGCCACAAAATGAAGGTTTCCAATTGAGCACAATAAAATAGTCTAAAATATTCTGATGTGGACACCACATGACTTCCTTGTACGCCTGTTGTTAAACTATACATATTTTGTTAAAATTAAAATATGTATTATAACAGACCCAATCATAAAATTGCACGTATTTGACATAATTTGACATTGACATTAAATTCTTTATTTTTTTGTTATTTTTTGTCCTAATTCATAGCAAACTAAATTACAGAAACCAAAAAGTACATAATTTTTAAATTTACATATCTCGCTTATACAAAGAGCTAATTTAATCATACTTCATGTGTTCGGCGTAGAATTCAATTCTCTCAACTTTTATTTCAAGCATTTCTAAAATTAAAATAACACCTTTTTTTTCAAGAAAACCTAATAACAGCTTCAAGTAAAGTATCACTTCCGGTTAGACTATTTTAACCAAAATATAATATATTTCCATTGATATCACAAAAACGTAATAAACATTTATCATAATAAAATAAAATATACCATAAACACTACAGAAATATGTACAATTTGTAACAACTACCAACTTGAAAACCTGATTCACATTTACCTGAAATGCCCTATATATAATCCACTACGAAATTCCTACCTAAAAAAATATATTAAAAATAACCAAGAAACCGATATTTATGAATTGTTCACCAATTTAGACAAACAGAAAGTAAATGACATATTTTTCTACAAAATAAATTTCTTAAAAACACGAAGCTTTTGTATCAATGAATAGTCATTAGGTTTGTAACTAAGAAAAACACATACACTTAATAAAAACAATAAATAATCATTCTATGTATGTGAATGAGTAAGAATTTTCTTTTCTTTGTATAAATTAGTATGTAATTATAATTTTGTTAGGATAAAGTTATTTGATATCCGTTCATGCACATTTTGCATAAATATGTACTCATTTTTTAAATTACCGCTATATTGTTAAGGAACACTTAATTATCAATCATGATATATATTTTAAATACAGTTTTACTCAATATTTGTATTATATGGTTGTCAATTCTTTGTAAAAGAGGAATCTTTAGAACAAATAAAGTTATTATTATTATTATTATTATTATTTTCATTGATATAAAAGTATTATATACGAAATTTGAAAAGTTTTGGATTATATTTTAATATAGTTTTTCATTAAAATCTATTATAGGATTCAAGTAAAGTACCACTTCCGGATAGACCATTTGGACTAAAATGTATTACGTTATTCCCATTGTTATGTTAGTCTTACATACCAAATTTGAAAAGTTTTGGATTATATCTTAATATAGTTTTTCATTAAAATCTATTATAGGCTTCAAGTAAAGTACCAGTTCCTAAAGTTTGTGACGATAGACCCTTTCGTCCATTAAAGGGTTTTCCCTTCTTTTGAAAACCTGTAGTTGTACCGTCACAGTTAGAATGTTTAGGAACTTGTATTTTACAATATACGTTGTTTATTTATTGTTTAATCTAAAAAATAAGATGTATTTATAATATTTGTAAAACATTTAATGAAATACTGACCTGTACAAGACAATATCCGACCGTCATGATGTGAAAAGACAATAAACACATGTTCACAAGTCACCCTAACCACTGTTGTTGTTTCAGCTACAAGAAAATGTATTCTATGTAAAAATAGCATTGTGTGTATATGTAATTTAACTTACCATAGTATTGTGAAACAATGTAACGCTCATTTACACATTTGATTGTATTATTGTGTTTGTTTACTTCCAGAAGTTTCTGACAATTGTCTCCTTGCAAATTTTGACGTGTTGTGACTCACAACATGACCGCGTATGGCACATGGCATATGTGAATGAAATTGTGTTTTATTTGAAACAATGTTTGTAAATTATTTGATGTTGTAAAATGGAATTAGGGTAAAGAAATGTAACCAGAGAATTTATGTAAATTTTATAAAAATATTATTTATCATTTGAGACAATAGCGACCCCTGTACACTAAGTAAAATTACTCCCACCGCCGTTTTAATGAGAATTGCCGTTACTTTGGGTTTATAAGCCGTTGCAGAGCTTTGTGAACCCAGAGCGGGCCTCGCTGGACCGAGCCGCTCGGAAGAGTCATGTAGTTGAGGATTCTCGTTTAGGTCCTCCTGCACGCCTCCTAGTGAGAAGTCCTGTTCTGATTCAGGCTCCTCGCATTCCGACCGCCGAGAAGTCTAAGGGTGAGATATCCACCGTGTGTTTTGGCTGAGTACGTCGTACGTCTCGCCCCTCTCCGTCTATTGGGAGAAGAGGAATCCGCCGTGTACGTCTCGCCGTTGATTATCCGCTAGAGAAATTGTTAGTATTTCTAACGTAGAAAATTCAATACGTGCAGTTCGTGTTGCTCTGGACACAGTTCACAAAGAAGGGTTATGTCTTTATTTATTTAGAAATTGTGTGTCTTTGCTGTACAAATTTGGTATATAATACTTCTATATCAATGGGAATAACATAATTGATTTTGGTTAAAATAGTCTAACCAGAAGTGATACTTTACTTGAAGCTGTTATCAGTTTTTCTTGAAAAAAATAGTTTTATTTTGATTTTAGAAATAAATGCTTGAAATAAAAGTTTTAGAGAATTGAATTCTGCGTCTAAAACATCAAGTATGATTAAATTATCTCTTTGTATAAGCGAGATATGTAAATTTAAAAATTATGTACTTTTTGGTTTCTGTAATTAAGTTTGCTATGAATTAGGACAAAAAATAACAAAAAAATAAAGAATTTAATGTCAATGTCAAATTATGTCAAATACGTGCAATTTTATGATTGGGTCTGTTACAAAACATATTTTAATTATTAACAAAATATGTATAGTTTAACAGGCGTACAAGGAAGTCATGTGGTGTCCACAACAGATTTTTTTATTTTACGTAAATATTTCTATTAAAAATATATAAAATAACAATATATTTGGCGGTATAAATAAATATTTTAATTACCTCTCCATTTGCATTCATATTTATTTATTCATTTAGATTTATGTGGTTTTAGTAAAAAAAAAAATTCTTCACGCCAGCTTTAAATGCCCACACTATACGAATATATAATCATAATTATCAATATTAGCGTACAAAGCAGATTGCTACACCCAACAACCGGTATTAAAGTCATATTATAGAGTACCTATTTTTTACCTAACATCAGTGAGTATAAAGCATATACATATATATGTATATATACTTTATACTCACTGCTACCATTCAAATACCTGACTTGGTAAAATAATGTTTCAATCAGTGGTACTCTTTTATTATATTCATGTTGCTTGTAATGTTAATTTATATACTATTTCTAATTATAAATTCGAGAAATTCGAAACTTTCGAGCTCGAGTCGAAATCAAGAGAAAATAAGGAAAAATATGACGAGACGAGATTTCTCTGAATCTCGTCTCGAAAATTCGAGACGAGACGAGAGTGGATTGTTTCTCGCTAAATCTCGTCTCGCGGCATCATTAAAAAAAAAAAATCTGTTGTGGCCAGCACAATACCTCTCGCCGTTTTCATATTAGGCTATACAGTGTGAACACTGAAAACCGTGACATAGCCGTTTAACATGGGAAAACAGTTTTTTTCAAATATTATCTGTCCCGTAAGACTATAGTGGAAGTTTTTGATATGGTTAGAAAGATTATTTAATTTGGCATCGAATAGTATCTAAATACTCTTAATTTAATGCCTTATTATTGAAATATTTACGAAAGTATAATCCTACTTGACTGTTATTACTTATAATTTACTAAAAACAGTAATCATGGAAACGTATTTGATAGCTGACTTGGTTAAATCAAGGCTCCATAATAATTTTTATATTTATTTTATGCAATGTATTATTAAATAAATTACAAAATTTAAACGTAAATAGTTTGGTAAATCAAGTATTTTCTTGAATTTACTATACTATTTCTTTGTTATGTCACTGCTAATAGTATTAAGCAAAAAACAAAAAGTAATCACTAATAAATAAACCTTCACACAGGTTTGTCAGACGTGTTAGACTTTTATTGTCATTTTTTGATACATTCTTTCCGAAAACTTTAAAAATTAGTATAATTAAATTTTAAAATCAAGGGATGAGTTCACGAGGAATTCGAGACTTTTTTGCTAGAATATATCGTGATAGACAAATTGTATCCCATGAACGAACTAGACGAATCATTTTAAAACTTAAAAAACATTAAAAACCGGTTGCGTTAATGATGAACATAAAACTATACTTAATTATTTATTTGGCTTAAATTTACATATTTATTTCACTTCTTGTACATTTAGTCAATAAAATACTTGATGTAGCAAAATATTATTTGTTTTAATTTTGTAATTTATTTAATAATACATTGTACAAAATAAATATAAAAATAATAAAAATATTAACTAGAACCGGGAGGGATTTGAACTAGTGAAAAATTATTATGGAGCCTTGATTTAGCCAAGTCAGCTACCAAATACGTTTCCATGATTACTGTTTTTAGTAAGTTATAAGTAATAACTGTCAAGTAGCATTATACTTTCGTAAATATTTCAATAATAAAGCATTAAATTAAAAGTATTTAGATACTCTTCGATGCCAAATTAAATAATCTTTCTAACCATATCAAAAACTCCCACTATAATCTTGCGGGACAGATAATATTTGAAAAAAAACTGTTTTCCCATGTTAAACGTCTATGTCACGGTTTTCAGTGTTCACACTGTATAAGTTTTGTACCTACATATTTAACATTTCTGGTACATACAAAACACATAGCTTCTTTACATATTTTTATACTTTTTAATTCATTCTATGAACAAGTTTCCTCTTATTTTTCTAAATGGTCGCGATTCTTCCAATTCATTCATGAGACTGGTGGTATTTCTGAAGGGTAGAAGTATGTAATATATGTATCTATAATTATAAGTATTTCAGTTCTGTGCCTTCGGCTTGACCTTTCGGAGATCTCTATCGTATCTTTCGTGTGTATTGTCCTATCTAGTACCTATGAGAATCCACGGATGAGGGTGGTGGTGGCTAATTGCCCCCACCCACCCAGTGGCGAGGTGCCGGCTAGTAGTTCGTTGAACGCGAACCGATGGTCAGTACGCTGTCGTTTTCTTTAGTGTGTGTTGCTTCCCTTTACGTTTTAATCGAGGTAAGTACATCTTTTTCCTTTCAGCCCGTGAGAGTCAGCAGTCGGAAGGCTTATGAGCCGCAGCTGCAGCCGTACGGCTCGTGAGCCGCAGTCGCACGACTCCTCAATGAGCAGCAACGGCTCGTCTAGGCCGCAACGGCCTGTTTCAGTCGCTTCTATTGTGAATAACGCAGCCTCCTTGGCTCGTTGAAGCTTCTTGACTTACCATTGAGTAGGATTTCCACACTCTTGGACTCTAGTCTTCGAGTTTTTTGATGGCCACTCTGTTTCAGATGGCAGTATCTATAGAAGAACTCGTTACCTTTAGCGAGCTACTTGACGAATCAGCCGCAAATGAAGAAGATGAGGTTATTTTGAATAGGTTAAAACTGCTAGCGCAGGAAACCTTGCCGAATGGATGGACTAATTGGAAGTCTATTAATCGGGACAAAGAGGGGCTTTTTGGTAGCAGCATTGATCCTCAGATACTAAATAAGTTCAGATTTGCCCTGCCTACGGTGGGCATTGCTAAAGCCTTCAATCCTACAGCTACTCATCTGTCAGAAAAACATTATAGAGATCATAAGGTTAAAATGTTATATTGGTCCTTTTGCAGGGCGCTCATCATGAGCCCTCCTTGTATTACCAATAGAATCAAAGGGTCGATACACCAAACCGACCTCTTTCTCAGCACCATAGGTACCTTTAAACAAATGCTAGCTAGGAAACACCCCCAAGCTTATAATGACATTAAAGATGCTTTTTAGGAGAATCATCTGTTAAAACAACATCAGATGACCTACTGCATTTCACTTGTGCACACAGAGCTGAAATTATTGAAATGCGACGAAAAGCCTTTAAACCTAAAGACGAATATCAAGCTGCCCGATTGGCCAATATCCCACCATCTAAAAGTCATTTATTTGACGAGGAAAAGTTGTCAGATTTCATTAGAGCAGAAGGAGGGCCCCAATTTTTTTTTACCGGAAGCAAAGATATGCAACCTCAAAAGGTTCTCAATACAAACAATATAGACCTCGAAACAGAAAGCTCGGAATTCGTCTTCCTTCAACTCGTAGAACGGGAAAAAGGGGACAATCATACTGACTATATCCTTCAAGGGGGCCAACTAAAGTTTTTCACCCACTGATGGGAAGGCTTAAAAGTCCCAGTTTCCTTAGTAAAAATAATAGGGGGGTACACGATTCCGTTTGTAAACAAACCACATTGCATCCCATTCACCAAGAAAAATATAAGGAAATTTGCAACAAAAGAATCAAACCTAATGACAAAAGAAATAGAGAAATTATTACAGCTGGGAATAATAGAAAAAACATTTCACAAAACCGGTTTCCTCTCCCCTATGTTCCTAGTTCCAAAACCAGATGGAAAGGTTCGGCAAATATTCAATTTACGAAAATTGAACCAATACATTCTTGTCCCCACTTTTCGTCTAATAAATCAACGGAAAGTTCCAACGTTTCTTCAAACACACGATTACCTAACGAAACTCGATCTATCACAAGCCTACTTCCATGTACCAATAAAGGAAACTCATCAAAGATTCCTTTGTCTGTCGTACCTAAATCAGATTTACAACTTCACTTGCCTTCCCTTCGGTCTATCAAGCGCCCCACTAGCATTCTCAAAAATTTCTGATTCCCAATCTAGCCGTAGCAGAATGCAACTGGTGGATACAGAATTTATACAACTCCAAAGCAATTTTCGAGGAAAACCCCTCAGTTTTTCTCATGACAGATGCATCGGAAACCGCATAGGGCATTCAACTGGACAACGTTATGCTAGCAGGCAGGTGGACAGCGGACCAGCAAAAATGGCATATAAATCACAAAGAACTCTACACAGTTCTGATAGCGATAAAGGAACTTGGAGGGAAATTACAGCGGAAAGCTATAATGCTTCAAACCGACAACAAAACTGTAGTGGCATACATACGAAATCAAGGAGGAACTCGTTCTCAAGTTCTGTTGTCGGTAGTAAAAAGACTTCTTTTGTTAACCCATCGGTATCACATACGCC
Organism: Ophonus ardosiacus; assembly: GCA_943142095.1. Lineage (NCBI taxonomy): Eukaryota > Metazoa > Arthropoda > Insecta > Coleoptera > Carabidae > Ophonus > Ophonus ardosiacus. Next base: position 42,228,118 of record OW964823.1, read on the forward strand.
TCATCCCATTTTATTTACCGAGCCAGTACAATTGTCTGGCAGACAGATTGTCGAGGAACCTTCCACTGACAGACTGGCATTTGAAAGAGGAAATAACACAGGAGATATTCAAGAAATGGGGGACTCCATAAATAGATCTTTTTGCAACAAACAAGTCCAAAGTTGTAACAAATTATGTATCGATAGATGCGAACGACAGTCAAGCAGCATATACGAATGCCTTCAGCAGGATATGGAAAGTCGAGCTGGCATGGTTGTTTCCACCACCTCCACTCATTCCAAAAGTGCTTCACCACCTGAACAACTCAAAAGGGACCTTTTTAATGGTGGCTCCGAAATGGGACAAGACGTTTTGGAGAACGGATTTACGGAATCGCAGTACCGAAACACCCATTCAATTACAGAAACTAGGAGACCTTCTAGTAGACATGGCGACGAACCTCCCACCACCAAACGTTCAAGAAATGTGTTTGGAGGTCTGGAAAATACAGGGTGAGAAAATCTAGTAACATACTTAGAAGAGAGAGATGTTCAGTTATTAAAATCAGCGTGGAGGGAGTCTACATGGAAAACATATGCTTCAGCCTGGAAAAATTGGACAGAATCAAATAACATTAGATCTAATGAACCTGCAGCACAAGATTTAGCTCGATATTTCAGTTATTTATTTTATGTTAGGAAAATGGCTTATAGAACACAACGCTCTATACTGAGGGCAATTAGTTCTCAATGTGCCATGAAATCTACCAAAAGAACCGAAATATGGAACATTAAAGAGGTCATAGAATGGCTGAAACTAAACCCACCTAAAGAGAATAGCATTTTTCAGGTATCGAGACACACTGCCTTATTATTATTATTATTATTATTATTATTATTATTATTATTATTATTATTATTATTAGCATCGGGTCGGAGAATACACGATTTAACTCTGTTATCAATTTCAAAAGACATGTGCGTGCTAGAAGACCGATCGATCACTTTATGGCCCAAATATGGTTCGAAAACTGATAATATTGAAATTAGACAATCCGGTTGGAAATTACGCAGTGGTAGCAAACCAAATATAGATTTAGTGAAATGGGTGAAATGTCTTATTGAGCTGTCTTCTAATCAAAGGAAAGCTGGTCAAGATATAGATAATTTATTTATAACTACGAGGGGCAAAGTTAAAGCGGCGTCACGCACGACAATTGCCAATTGGATTAAAACTATTTTCTCAGAATTAGGCCTAGACGCGAGCCCTGGTTCAACAAGATCGGCGGTTTCTTCACACAGTTTCGACAACAATGTGGAATTAGACACCATTTTGCAAAGAGGTAATTGGAGAACCGGCGAGAATTTCTTTAAACATTACTACAAAACCATTAGGAAAACCAAAGCAAGTAATAATAAAACTATGTTTAGTTCATTTGAGCCTATCTAAGCTCTGTTAAATGTATTTCAATATTCGTCTTTGTTTATATGGGAATAATTTGGAAAATCAAATAAATAATGGCTCTCTTTTTATTATAATCCTTCTTTAGTCACAGTACGCTATCATGTGCCGGCAGAAAACAAATACCTCTCCGAAAGGTCAAGCCGAAGGCACAGAATTGAAATATGACCCGTTTTCCACCCCAAAGGGAAGAAAACGAGTATTTCAGGTCTTGCCGAGGCTTGACCTGAGGAAGTTCTAGCCGTCATTCGGAGTGGTACTGACCATCGGTTCGCGTTCAAGTGAAATGCAGTAGGTCATCTGATGTTGTTTTAACAGATGATTCTCCTAAAAAGCATCTTTAATGTCATTATAAGCTTGGGGGTGTTTCCTAGCTAGCATTTGTTTAAAGGTACCTATGGTGCTGAGAAAGAGGTCGGTTTGGTGTATCGACCCTTTGATTCTATTGGTAATACAAGGAGGGCTCATGATGAGCGCCCTGCAAAAGGACCAATATAACATTTTAACCTTATGATCTCTATAATGTTTTTCTGACAGATGAGTAGCTGTAGGATTGAAGGCTTTAGCAATGCCCACCGTAGGCAGGGCAAATCTGAACTTATTTAGTATCTGAGGATCAATGCTGCTACCAAAAAGCCCCTCTTTGTCCCGATTAATAGACTTCCAATTAGTCCATCCATTCGGCAAGGTTTCCTGCGCTAGCAGTTTTAACCTATTCAAAATAACCTCATCTTCTTCATTTGCGGCTGATTCGTCAAGTAGCTCGCTAAAGGTAACGAGTTCTTCTATAGATACTGCCATCTGAAACAGAGTGGCCATCAAAAAACTCGAAGACTAGAGTCCAAGAGTGTGGAAATCCTACTCAATGGTAAGTCAAGAAGCTTCAACGAGCCAAGGAGGCTGCGTTATTCACAATAGAAGCGACTGAAACAGGCCGTTGCGGCCTAGACGAGCCGTTGCTGCTCATTGAGGAGTCGTGCGACTGCGGCTCACGAGCCGTACGGCTGCAGCTGCGGCTCATAAGCCTTCCGACTGCTGACTCTCACGGGCTGAAAGGAAAAAGATGTACTTACCTCGATTAAAACGTAAAGGGAAGCAACACACACTAAAGAAAACGACAGCGTACTGACCATCGGTTCGCGTTCAACGAACTACTAGCCGGCACCTCGCCACTGGGTGGGTGGGGGCAATTAGCCACCACCACCCTCATCCGTGGATTCTCATAGGTACTAGATAGGACAATACACACGAAAGATACGATAGAGATCTCCGAAAGGTCAAGCCTCGGAAAGACCTGAAATACTCGTTTTCTTCCCTTTGGGGTGGAAAACGGATCATATTTAACTAATAATAAAATAAGAAATATTAACTATAATTCCCAAAAAAAGTCTTCAGTAATGTCTGAATTTTTGACAATTGACATTTCCATTAGCAATGAGATTCATTACAGCATATTCTTATAAACGTTTATATTTCTCTATTTCTAAGTGTATAGAAAATATAATAAAAATTTTAAATGTATCGAATTTTTATATTCTTTGACATTTGTAATAACATAAATTTTCAAAAAAGATTTAGAATTTTTTTTAAGAAACTAGTAAGTACTTCCGGTTGTCCAATTGTTACCAAAATCTAATCAGCTCTTCCCAGTAACGCCAGATTGAAGAAACCGCAGTTAAACATTTCTTAAGTCTTACATTATTTGAGAAACAGTGGTTCCAACATCCACACACACACACACATACACACACACCAAACACACACACACACACACACACACACACATACACACACACACACACACACACACACACACACACACACACACACACACACACACAGGCACACACGCGCGCGCGGACCTCATCGTAAAAATGTTATAATTGGATACTAGGGACCTTTAAACGTGCTTATCAACTAAAATCTGAATATGCGATTTTTAACATTCCAATACCCCTCTTAGCCCTGCGAGAAGTAAAAAGTGTGCGTCTTGGAACAAAAGTGGTAACTGTGTCCCGATTATATTAAGTTAAAGTATTTTTATCATTTTAGTATTAGTTGATAATGATTTGGTAAAAGACTTGAATTAAATAAATAATAGTTTTGTAGGTAGTTATATTTGATAATTTATTTACGAACAACAATTAACATTCTTAAACAATTGCAGTTGGTTCGCTTGTACTTCCATCGTTGTTATTTAATTCTACAAAAGCAACAATTAGCTTATGGTAATGTTCTTAAATATACAATAAGATTATATTTTGTCGCGCGTTTAAACTGAGACTGATTGTGTGATTGTAACGCTTTCGCCAATAAGAGAAAACGAGAATTACGCGCGCACCACAAACCACACACTATCAAGATTGGATAAACTCGGCATAATAGTTATTTATGTAACAAGTGTGTAAAGTAGCACTTTTTTGGTAGGAGCCGATGCGGAAATTAGCACAAGATAAAAATACTATTTACACACGAGTTGCATACAATATTTTTCCTACAACCGAAATATTAGTGATATTTCAAATAATACTGAGTATGAGTTTACATGCATCTTCAAATATTGTTAGTGTTAATTGACAAGTAAATTGACCGAATGTACATGTTGCCTAGCAACGTATTTACTTTTTCATGCACTAGTGCATTTTGTCGGCTTTCAACTCCTATGAGTTATAGCACCCAAATACTTTATTTATAACAATTTCTAAATATATTTATATTATAAAGTATTTTAAGACGCACACAAATATCCAAGCCCCAGGTGGGAATCGAACCCACGACTCCAGAGTCCGAGACACGCTGCAATATTCTGAATTAAAAACATTTAAAACACATAGTAGTCCGATTCTCAGTAACAAAGTAACTTGGCAGTTATTATTTTTTGTACCTTAATCCTCAAAACAAATTAATTTTTGGAGATCGATTTGCAAAACGATGGATCTTAGATGATGAAAATAACATGGAAAACGATTTAGAAGATAAACAATAAAAAATAAACATAAATAATTCCTTGTGTCAATTTTTAGTAAATTAAAAAGTACATTACCCTACAAAATACGGAAAAATATTTTTCAAATTCGACACAGCGCCTCTTTAATTTACTGCCTTCTACAAACAGTGCGCGCGGTTGGTGCACAGAAAACGTAAATAAGTAAATAAATATATCATCACGGCATATTACCCATTTCTTTACACAATCTGCTTTATCGCAGATCTCGGTAATGATGATGACATATCACATACCGTGCGGGCGCTTACTAGGCGTCACCTCACGGGCACTCATTGCTTGCGTGGAGAGTGCACCACAGGGGACACTTTTGTGCCATTTAAAATTGGAAATATTTGGCGTCGGTCGGGATCGAACCTGGTTCCTCAGGTTCGCGACCAGACACTTAGGCCCAAATTCAGAGACGTTCCTCAATGAGCACTCAATCTACACTCAGTTGTTACTCACTTGAGTGTGAGTTTAGCTCACTCTCACTTCTTACTCAATTTCGTATTCAATCAAGGATACGTATTAGTCAGTCTGTATCAATTCTGTATCGACATATTTTTTATAATGATTACTTTTACTCCGTAACATTTAACTGAAATGAAAGAAATTAATGAAACAAAAAATGAAGTGAAATAATATAGGAGAATAAAATAATGAACTAAAATATATTTCTCTTGATTTGAGTAAGATATAAGGTACCTACAGACCACACTTAAAATTTACTCAATTGACACTTAATTGCAACTCACTTGTCACTGAAATTCGAGCAGCCTTAATGTCTCTGAATTCCAAATAATGACATTTTGATCAATTGAGTATAAGCTGAGCGTGAGGTGAGTGTAAAGTGAGTGTGAGTCGCATCTCTAAATTTGGCCCTTAGGCACGCGGCCATGGGACCCCATGCAGAAAACGTACTTGATTTAAATAATATTTCATGTTTCAAAAAGAAATGGAAAGGAAAATCTAGATTTGCTAAACTTGAAAATATTTATGTTATACAAATATGTTAAGAAACTATAATATACAACATTCAACTACAAACTACAAATATACAAAAACCTTAAACCATAAATATGTACATAAGTATATGGTTGAATTTCATGATATTTTTTTACATATACAATAGAACCCCGCTAGTCCGACCATGGTTAGTCCGACTCTCCGGTTAATTCGACCTAGGACAGGTTGCGGCTTGTTTGTGATTTTACGACCATTTTAGTTTCAGTTAGCCGGCAACTAGTGTCTATTACGTACGTTTCTGAAAATTTTACTCTGCAAATATTTCTTCTTGCATTTTAAATACATTTGTACGAGTATTATGTACACATATTTGAAGTTTTGCATTATGTCAGGAGCAAAGCGTAAACACGTTAGTTTTCCTTTAAATGAAAAATTGAAAGTGCTAGAGAGCAAATAATATTAGAAATAAACAAATGACGAACTATTATAGTTTTCTAATTTATTTCTTAATAATTTTCAATTTTTTCACCCCAAAAAAAACAATAATTCATCTTTTATTCGTGTGTAAAACAAAAGAATGTAGACTTGTTATATGTCATTGAAAAGCTTAAAAAATAAGCAAAAAGATGACACTATTTTCAACATAGGTTGCCATTTAAAAAATCATAAGTTTGTGTTATATCTCAAGAATTATGAAGTTTCCAAAAAATCTAATTACGCCATTTTATTTTACCTAAAAAACTGTATAAAATTTGTTAAAACAATTTTTCTCTAACTGCCATAATAAATGAGTTATAAGATATTTTCGAAATGAGCGAAAAACAAGTTTTTGCCTGTAGCTCAGAAACAAAAGAAGATCAAAAATTCCTGTGGTGACTATTAAACTTTTCTCAAAAAGTTGACTCTGGAATGTGCAAACGATTTTGCTCTATCATTAATATTTTCCGAGATAATGCTTCATTACCAGGTAAAGTTAACTCGTCCAGTTGAATAGAAAAATGAGTTGTTTGCAGATAATTGCACAAGAAGCTTTCAATATCAAAGCTCATTTCATCAATACGTCTTTGTACAGTGTTATTACTCAAAGGAAATATTTTAAATCTTTACCTATTTTATCAGGATGACACCTTCTTAGATGATCTTCGAGCTTCGATGGTTTCATAGTCATTGCTCAAAACTTTGTTGCATAAAAGGCATATGGGCAATCGTTTGTCTGCCTTTGATAGAAGAAAAACAAATTTCAAATATTCAACACTGTATTGGCGACATTTCTTCTCAGATTCAGCCATGTTTCGTATCAGTTACCTACCTGTAATGAAAAAAATGTTTGTTTTAGTAATCATAAGGCGATTTTAACAGGATATGGCTATTTTAACAGAATAGAATAGGATTAATTAATTATTGCAATGAAAAAACCAAAATGCCGGCGGCAAAACTGATTTTAATTATTAAAAGCAATAAACCGCTAAGACCCAATTAGAGGTTTTCACAAAACGGCTGAATCTATTTTAATGTAATAAAAAACATGTTTCGATTAATTATATTTTGATACATTTCTGTAAATTTGAGAGAAAATACTTTTAAAGAATATTTTGACATCAAAACTCCGCGATTTTAATGTTTTATTTATTACTTTGATGTACGTTACGAGTGGTGCATAAAGACACGTACAATTTATGAAAATATTTTTAGTCATGTAGCATTAGCAACTACGAGGGCACTGAAATATTTACAAACATGCAGGCCAATCATATATCTCTCTTTTAGTGAATCACCACAGTCGGGTAAATAAATAATTTTATAATAAAAAGTACTAAAAGTTCAATATTCCTCGGCTTTCTGTTCTTTTATAGAAGTATCGAATAATGGCCCTGTTGAGTATTTAATTTTTATTACGTACCTACTACACGCAAACATAACAAATATAATATTATTTCAATATAAAATAAAAGTATGTATGTACTTACTTTTTCCGGCACTGGCAAACACTGACATCGATTCACTCACACTTTTCATTTCAAAATTCCGGAAACAAATGAGTAACGTTTGTCCTTGGCATTCGTATTTATATTGGTGAAGAATCAAACAAGTTCATGCAAGGTTGCAAGCACAGCACTACTCGTATTTCGTCCCTATGCACGTCTAAACAAGCGTTGCGGCCGGGCGGGCGACGCTTTGCAAGTCTCGACACGCGTTGTACTGAATATCGAATATGCAAGTTGTTACAAGTAACAGTCGCTGACCTTCTTAAAATACACTACTCAAAAAAATTAAGGGAGGTTTAAAAAAAAGGGAAATTAATGCTAAATAAACAGGCTATCTGATCCATATGCTGGCCTAACTGAAAAAAAGAAGCAAAAAATTTGCAATGTTACATTTTTGCGCTGTTAGGATTGCATAAGAATAGTAGCTCCTAAAAAATTTTAGCAAAAAAATCTGAAAATTAGAATCTTAAAGCTTCAAAATGCTTTTTTTAGTCTCAATACGACCATTTTTCACCAAAATAAAGCCTGTCAAAAATCACCGAAAAAATTGGAATTTTTTGCTCCCTTAATTTTTTTGAGTAGTATATTATCTGCCTACATTGATAGGTAAAGCCAAGCCAACATTTTTGTTCTTTACTATCGCAACCAGATAAATTTTCGTGGACCCCCACTTACAACCTGTGATCCCCCATTTTTTTAATTAAATACTTTCAAAATGGCATACATTTTTTTGTTCATAGTTTACTCCCAGTTAGATTTTTTTTAACACACTATACCATACTTTTTCTACTCCTGTAAATTTGGAAATGACTTAAATAAATATTTTAGAAACAACAAATTTGTAATTTATTGGAACAAAATTTATCAAACAGATCACTAAATTTATTTTTGATTTACGATATTAGGTAACTACATACATACATACTTATTGGTGATGGCGTGAAGATGTACAGAATGTCTCATTTTTCGATGTGTTATGGACGAAGAAATTCATGAAGAGCTGCTATTCGCTAAAACTTTGAAGACGGATACTAAAGGCGAATCAATATTTAATGTCCTGAGTGATTTTTTTAAGGAAAAATCGATTCCATTTACAAAAATTATTTCGGTGGCAGCAGATGGAGCTCCTGCCATGTTCGGGCGACATATTGGGTTTATAAGCCATCTTAAAAGAATTATACCAGGATTAACTGCAATTCACTGTGTCATCCACCGACAACACCTGGTAGCGAAAAATTTGTGTGATAGATTGCACCAATCGCTTCAATTGTAATTAAAGCAGTTAACAAAATAAGAAGCAATGCGTTCAATACCCGTTTATTTGCACAATTGTGCGGCGAAAATGATGAAGACTTGCAACGATTGCTCTTACATACTGAAGTACGCTGGTTGTCGAAAGGTGCATGTTTAACAAGATTTTACTCACTTTTTGAATCAGTTTTAGAGTTTTTGGAAAGTAAAGATACAGATTTAAAAGAAAACCTGATCAAGGGGACAGCCTAAATTTAATAAAAACAAAGGGTGTAATTTCGGCTTTTCTTGGAAAATTTAAATTTATGAAGCAAAATATTAGTCGACGCGAATTCTCCCAGTTTCCAAACTTGTCACAGGCAGAATGTTTTGATGAGGATATTCAGACATACGTTCAACATTTAAATGCCCTGCATGATGACTTCAAAAATAGATTTGAAGATATTCTGACGATGGAAATACCACCATGGATCATAAATCCATTTGATGAAACGGAAGGAGCGAATGTGGTATTACAAGAGGACCTGCTCGAGTTTAGCACCAATGAGGAGCTGAAGGTGAAATTTAAAGAACGCTATCAAACATTTTGGCTGCAGGCAGAAATACCCGAAAAATATCCTGGTCTGTGGGAAATTGCGAGAAAACTTTTGATAGCGTTTCTCTCTTCATATCTTGTCGAAAAAAGTTTTAGTGTTGTTACAAACCTATTAACAATTGAACATTACAGAACGGGGAGATTTGCGGTTATTCCTTACAAAACTGAAGCCAAATATTGATAATTTGCTATCAATCCATCAAGTATATCCCTCCCATTAAAATTATGACTATTTTTAATTGTTGATTTGCATTGTTGAAGTTACGGTACGTTATTCATGTTTAATTTTAATTCTATTAAGTCTGTAATCATATTATTTTAATAAATAGAACACAAGAAAATATACTATTTTTCTTTTTATTTTTACCACTCCGAATTTAGGGTTGGAACTCAGCCGCGACTCAAATTTCCATCGTTAGATCTAATCTTCACATTTTTTGACGAGTTTTGGGAATATGGTAGAAATGTAGCAGAAGGGGGTCCACCGAAACCAATAAAATTTTGAAAGTGGTCAACGAGATTATCTAATGATATAAGTATTTTGAAAAATTGCAAGAGGAAAAATTTCTTAATTTTTAGAAAAATAGCGTAACAAAATTAATAATACTCATTATTTTGGGACGGAATGACTATTGCCATCTAGTGTCAAAATTTTGAACTAAGTATTTCATTCCGAATTCTTGACAATGGAAATTAAAGGCGTGTCATCTCGTACTGCATACTGCATTTCTACCACATAAATAAATACACTCGTAAACAAGGCTCGTAAATACTCTAAACAAAAAGGAAAAAATTAATGAAAAGAATTAGTAGCCTGTAAAATCCAACTTCAGTATTTTAGTTTAATCGTGATATCGTGCTTCATTGAAATTTTGAGTGCAATCAACAGATGGCACAGCAGTCTGCATCGTCTGCACCAGTAGGTGAAGGAAACACTGTGAAATGGAAAAATCATTTCTGCATAAGTCTATCTCTCACAAACACCCAACAAGCAATTATGCGCATGCTCGGAATCTTGACTACTATTGGCTAACGCTGTCAGCGTCGCTGGCTGGGCTGAGTTCCAAAATCCTACTCTTAGAGTACGAAATTATTCAAAGTCGTTTCAAAACTAATAACCTTACTCTCAGAGTTTACTCAACCTGTTCCAAAACAGCCAGAGTTTACTCCAAAGTGATGTTCTACTTACTCTACTAACGAGGAGGGTATAGAAATTACTCCACAATATTTTCAAACGTAGATACGATTCTCAACATATGAAAGTAATTTGCCTTCTTGAGGAAGAAATCATGCTTTTGGTTGAAAATAAACATAAGTAAATACGTTGGCGTATATTACGAGCATACTTTTATAATAAAAGCACTTTTATGGAGCGTACTTTCACATTATATAGAGGAGAGTGCTCCATAAAAGTGCTTTTATTACGGGCTTGACATTAATGTTGTAATTATAAGTAGTTTTGTTAGTTTTATAAAATTATTTTTAATTTAATTTCAATTTTTTACTTCAACAAAACTCTCATTCGTTCCAAAACACAACACATCATACTCTACGCCAAAACTCGGTATTCTTGGTTTTGGAACGCTGCCCTGGTGATGCAGCGAGCACATGGTTTGACTTTGACGTTTGATTTCATTTCTGTTTGTAGTTGCACTTCAAATGCATTTGCTTTGTGTTTCATACAGTAATTTATTGTCACCTAAATAAATTAATCCTGACCAGATTGTATTTCTATTATTTTTACAGTACAACAAAGTAAATTACTTAATTCAAATTTAGCACTAGAATATGTCAATGTTTTTTATTATTACTAATATTTATATTGAAGAATTTACATACAAAATAAATAGTAGGAGGTACATTGTTTAATTTCTTAAATTTAAATTTAAAATTTCTCGCGCTAGTCGTTAATAAACAGAACTCTGTGATTCGCAAAAAGTGATCATGATTTCCTCGTTAGCCAATAGTAATCAAGGTTTCCAAGCATGCGCATAATTCGCGGTTGGGTGTTTGTGTGAGATAGACTTATGCAGAAATTATATTTCCATTTCACAGTGTTTCCTTCAAGAAAAGCAAAGGATCCAAAATATATTAGTTAGTAGGTATATACTGTTGCTGACACATGACGCATATTGAATTGTGAATCTTTCTAAGCTGATCATAATCATATAATTTAGTAGAAAAATAAAAAAATAGCATTCATATTAATGAAAGTCAAATGGAGTGGGAAGAAGACCGTTGTGAGTACTATATATTATTAAATAATAAATAAATAATGCCTTATTTACTCAACAAAATCAAAAGATTTCAATTACAGAGTAAAAATATAAAAAATACAGAGAAATGTAAACACTTAAGTATTTGATTGTTACATATGTGAAATGATATTGGCAGAAACAAAATTGTTGTAAGTTATACACATAGAAACAATAGGAGATTGAAAAAGTATATTAGTGTTTGGACTTATGTAAGTAAATGTTACATTAGATCGAGTATTCTTTATAGGAACGTGTAAATTTATTGCTGATATCAAATATTGGTCATCTATTTCATTATTTATCAACTTATACAAAAACATAAGTCGGGCGTTATTTTTCCTAGTTACAAATGAATGAGTATTATAAAGATCTAACAATTTAAAGTAATTGACATTAGTAAATTCTCCAGTATTTTTATAATAGCAGTATCTAAGAAATTTGTAGTGGACTCTATTTATGCTATTTGTACAATAATTTAAATTAGAAAACCAAATTATGATACAATACTCAACTTTAGCTCTAATAAAAAGGCATCAAATAGTTTGAAAAGTGTACAGTTATTCTTAAAATATGTTGAATTTCTAAAAATAAAGCCTAAAAGTTTATTACAATTGGAAATTATATAATCTAAATGGAATTTACAACTCAAATTATCTGAAAAAATTATTCCTAAGTCTTTCATAGTTTTTACCCGATTTAGATTGATGTTATTTATCATGTAAATAAAATACTGAGTTGTCCTTAATTTTGAAAAAGTCATTACAGCACATTTCTTAATATTAAAATGCAAATCATTGTTAATAGACCAGTTATATAAATTATTTAAATCAGCTTGTAACGCTAGAGAGTCTTGTAGATTTATAATCTTTTTGAAAATTTTAAAGTCATCAGCATATAATAACTTTTCACATGTTTTAACTTCAAGTATAATATCATTTATAAATAGTACAAACAAGAGAGGACCGAGAATGGACCCCTGAGGGACCCCACTAGACGAACAATAAAATTTTGACTGATAACCACAACAGTCGACATATTGGGGTCTTAGTTCCAAATCAGATTTTAACAATAATATTGTAATTATTATTAATTTATTTTGCTACATATTGTATGTTTTTTCTTAGCACTATTATTTAAACGTATAGAAAAGTTGGAGCAAGATTACTGGCAGATGATGTCAGATCATTTAACTGAGTTGGAGAAAAAATTCTAGAAGGTGCACGACTTAGTAATAAATATGTCAATTACACATACTTCGCCGGTTGAAAAAAATTGTGAGCCAAAGCAAGAGCAAAAACCCCTGAGAACCAAAACCAAGGGTGGTAATAAAAGCTCACAGCAATTAAAAAAACCATCATATACCTTAACTACACCGTCATCATCGATTGATAAAAAATATAAACCAAAGCAAATGACTTTGGGGACTGAAACCCAGAGCGGTTGTAGAGGTTCACAACAATCTCGTGGTCGTGGACGCAATTTGAAACAGCGTAATATTTACTATCAATTCAATACTACAACAGTATAACGAGTACAACAACTACATACAACTTCTACTTAACAATAATTAAAATAACCAAAAAATAAAAATAAAACTAAAGTAAATTTATTACAGGTTAATGTTCGTGGTGTAGGTCCTTTACAAATTCAAATTATGAAATAATTAATTCTCAAAATTTAAGATTTTTTGTTAACCCGAAAATACAAATACTATTTAATTTACTAATAGGTGTAAGATTACAGATTACAGTTAGTCATTATCAGCCCGATTCTCAAAAAAGTTTAAACTAATCCTTAATATCAAAAAAGGTAGATACTATGAATAGATTAGACTATATTTTAAGTTAGAAACTGTCAAAATTACAGTAGAATTCGCTAATCCAAAAATGAGGATTGGCTTAAACTTTTTCGAGAATTGAGCTGTAAAAGATAAAAAAAAACGTATACTATATGCTAATTTATTACAGATTTAATGTTAGTTGTGTATAGTTATTTCACGTAAGAAAATAGTATTGTTTCTTGTTTCATATACATATATGTATTGTAACGTATTTTTCGTATACGTGTAAGAATGTTGGCGTTTAGTTGCTCGGGCGCCAACGGTTCGGTAGCTGCTTTGGAGACAAGGTTCAAATAGTGAAAGAAAACAATTGAGTTGGTAGAAAGGCTGGTTTATTATTCCAATTTTGAGTACAAGAGGTCCTATGGCTAGGCGTTCCAAGTGACTTTTTATTTAAGACGGAAACGGGGTATTCGGGAAAGACGACGCTTGGCGTCGCGTCGGCTGGATAGCGGAAAGTTGACCGGATACGGTGGGGTTTACGAAGCCCTGAAGTACGGAGTCCAAAAGTTTTGTTTTCCGGAAAAAGACGCTCGGCGTCGCGGTGTCGGTCAGGTAGGATGTCTCAGAATAGTGTAGACTTGCTTTACCGGTGACTAGGATTTTGAAAATGGCGTTATCTCAAAAACGACGCCTGGCGTCGCGGCGCTTATACTGCGGGATTTTGTAAATACGGTGATGTGGGCGCGTTTCCCGGTACGTAGAAGTGAAAAGAAGGCTCATCCACAAAACGACGCCCGGCGTCGCGGCGTCGATGCGTCAGGACGCTTGTCGGCGGTGAGCTAAACTTGTTTCCGATTAGTGGTTTTTCAAAGTGCGGTTTTCTCGAAAACGACGCCCGGCGTCGCGACGCCGATATGTCGCGACGTTTCCTTATACCGAGGAGGATCCGATCCGGGGGTTTTCTCAAAAACGACGCCCGGCGTCGGGACGGCGTCGTCGGTCGGTAATAGCCCTGGACGGTCACGCACCTTATTGGCGTCAACACCTGATGGCGTCGAGGCGCTAAAGAGGTTAATCTCACAACAGGCCACTCTCTGGGATGAAATACGGAGATAACGTCGCCGGGGTGGCGTCGGGTCGCTTGTAATGGCTCTGGTTAGTCACGCACCTTGGCGACGGCAACGCCCGGGTTTACACGCCGGCGACGTTGAAATGCTAAGGCGGTTGGTCTCGCAACGGGCCACTACAAGCGACGATGCTCGCGAAACAAACTATACTTTAGGTGTACGGACGGCGGCGGCTTCACCGTGGTGACCCTGGTGTTGCTCAGGTGCGTCTCCCAAAGACGCTGGCGGTCTACACGCTACCAGTGTTACGATGTTCGACGCTCTGAGTCACGCAACGAGCCACGACGATGGGCAAAAACAATAAAACAAACCCGCGGGGAGCTCACGGCGGGTTTCTCACCTGGAGATTTCTGCGGGTCCGGCTGATGTCTTTGGAGTCGAAATCTGCATCGGAAGAATACTATGTTTCGCATCTCGGCGGCGCGGCTTTTATAGCCGGAGGCTGGCTATTCAGGCTTTAGCTTGTTTTGCGAATGTTCGAGAATCAAAAGAGCACGTGGGATTTTAACCAAAATTTGGAATAAAATGGAACGCGGACTTCTAGTTGAGATATTACGCTCGTACTTAATGTAAACGGTGTACTTTACGTCCGGCATAGCAAAGAAAAGTTTTCAGCGTCGCGTGAAAAAGGAGAGCGCGGCAAAAGCGGTTTGAACTAATATTCTTTTGACAAATCAGATCGTCACAGTATTTATATATACAGGATGTTAATTAAAAAGCGGTCCATAGGCTTTTGACATGGGAAATCAGTTTTTCCTTGCGCAAAACTTCCCAATTAGTTAAGACAAAAATGTTTCAAGTAAATGTTATAGGGAATTAAATCATTAATCAGATTCTATTTCACATGTTTAGTAACCTTTACCAATTTGTAATCCATACTAATATAATAAATGCGAAAGTAACTCTGTATGTCTGTCTGTTACGTTTTCACGCCTAAACCGCTGAACCAATTTTGATGAATTTTGGTATAGAGATAGACTGGACCTTGGAGAAGGACATAGGATACTTTTTATCGCGAAAATAAAACTTAAAGGGGTGAAATAGGGATGAAAGTTTGTACCGCTCTATTAGTACAGTTGCACAAGTGTATAATGAATTGAACGTCACTGACGCATGATGAGTAATTCTTTGGTTAATTGGACAATGAAATTTTTGTCATTGGCGTGTAGCGCAAGATAAAACTTTCGTGAAAAAAATTATCAAAATTTAATAATCAAAATGAATCGAAAGCATAAGCAAGGTTCTACAATAAATATTTCACAAAGTACAGTAAAAAGGATTCTAGCTGAAAATAAAAAGAAATTTAAATAATCCAGAATCAAAATTAAATTCTCCGAGAAAGAACAAAACTGAAAATTTTGATTTCCAGGTATTTCTTATATTCTTTCTCACGTCTATTACTTTTACAGTTTATTACAGTGTAGTTTTATTTGATTAGAACAAATAAACGTTCAAATACAAAAGATTAAATTTGATTACAACAATGAAAAGTTTTACAGTTAATAACAATGTAGTTTTATTTGATTACTACAATTTTCACCTACAGTAGACTAAATCTGATTGCAATAATAAAAATAACTATCACACAAATTATTGTCATCATTGTTAACTATATTGATTATTGTAATAAAAAAATTAATTGTGATTTTGATTTTTTTCTTTATTTAATTGTTAATATTAAATCCATACTAATATAATAAATGCGAAAGTAACTCTGTCTGTCTGTCTGTTACGTTTTCACGCCTAAACCGCTGAACCAATTTTGATGAATTTTGATATAAAGATAGATTGGACCTTGCAGAAGGACATAGGCTACCTTTTGTCGCAAAAATAAACCTTGAAGGGGTGAAATAGGGGATGAAAGTTTGTATGGAGAAACCATCATTTCTTCCGCTGAAGCAATTTTGATGAATTTTGGTATAGAGATAAATTGAAGCTTAGAAAAGGACATAGGCTACCTTTTTCCTGGAAAATAAACCTTGAAGGGGTGAAATAGGGGATGAAAGTTTGCATGGAGAACCCATCATTTCTTCCACTGAACCAATTTTGATGAATTTTGGTATAGAGATAGATTGAACCGTAGAGAAGGACATAGGCTACCTTTTATCGCAAAAATAATACTTGAAGGGGTGAAATAGGGGATGAAAGTTTGTATGGACAACCCATCATTTCTTCCGTTGAACCAATTTTGATGAATTTTGGTATAGAGACAGATTAGATCCTGGAGAAGCACATAGGCTACTTTTTGTCGCGAAAATAAAACTTGAAGGGGGTGAGTAGCGGTTCAGAGTTTATATGGAGAACTCATCATTTCTCAAGTTAGGGATATATAAATTCTTATTTATGCTTTTGGTAAGAAATAAAGAATGTTTTAGCGGTTTTGAAAAATAATCCTTCAAGGCGGTACAATAGGGGATGATTTCAATTATATTTTTTTTTTTTTTTTATCTTCGTATCTACCGTTAGCAGATATTTCGATATTTGTCGGAGAGATATCTTGCATCATATGTACATAAGCAAAAGTACCCAAGACATGTTTAGAAAAGGGCCCTGTTAGATGCGGTGCGAGGATCGGGGGGGCAGTGGGCGGAGCCTGTTACATGTACGATGCGACGGAGGTTGCCGGCTCCCTACGCAGCGCATGTTTCCGGAGGAAAATGTGAAAAATTACTGGTACACGTGTAGATAATCGTTATTATAGCTTTACCCGTGCGAAGCCGGCACGGGTCAGCTAGTTTTATAAATATTGCCTATTTGTAGTGATAGCCATGGAATTTAAAATAAATTACAAAGAAATGCATATCGTGTGAACTGTCAGAAATTAGATTTTCAAATAAAAATTGCATATACCTATTCTATATTCTACATCTAAGTTCCTAAACATATACTTTTATATTAAACATCTAAATCACTACACAGATTTTATTTAATTTTATTTTGTAACCTGCAAAATTGAAATTCTGACAAGTCAAACGATATGCATTTCTTTGTAATTTTGTTTAAATTCCATAGCTATCACTATACAAATGAGCAATATTTATAAAATTTTAAAATTTAATTTTGGATCTTATTAAATATGTAAAATAAATTTTGATTAGTGATTCGCGTGTAGAATTTAATCCTCTGCAACATTTATTTGAAACATTTTTGTCTAAAATTTATTGGGAAGTTTTGCGCAAGGAAAAACTGATTTCTCATGTGAAATGCCTATGGGCCCACTTTTTATTTAATAACCTGAATGTGCTGTATTCCAGATAACTTATGAATTAGTTTTGTTTCGTGTAAGAGTGACAGCTCGAAACGTCAACATTTGTTTTTTTAGATATTGTTTAATTCCATAGAATACTATTCCACATCGGTATTGCTCGTCTACCTTGCATACTTCTATCTTTAATTTCTGTTATGACAACTGACTGAATCGTTTTGTTATAAATTTTCGCTATTATAAACTTGGTTCACGTTTAGAATACACATCTATTAAGTAATCCATGTAAAACTGGTCGAGACTCAAGCGCCATCTGCCACCTGCTATTTTTTTACGTGAAATGAAGAATGAAGTATAGGTCTTTCTCAGCATTACGATACTAATACTATTTAATTTACTAATAGCTGTAAGATAACAGGTTAGTAATGAAAAAGACAAAAATATTTAATAAATAGTTTAATTTATTATTATAAATTATTAATATTTTTTTAATGAGTTTTATTACTGTCAAAATTTCGAAATACACTTTTTTTATTCACTTGTTTATCACAGAACTGATGTGCTATTTTCTTGATGTATTTTAATTTTTAGTTTTTATTTTAAACATGGTGCACAATGTGTACGCGTCAGTACTGTCATCAGTGGTTTGCTTTACTATCTTTGACAGAACTATTAACTATTTAAGTAATATGTGATTTTTGATTTTAGATAACAATAAATTTTTAATATGACAATACCAATTTTTTTTATTTTTCAAAAACAAATTTACAATTTTAGGTTAATCACGATCGATGAAAATAATCACTGTTATGTTTTAATTTTTAGTTTTATAAAGTTTGGAGTTGCATATTCTTGCAACTAAAATAAAAATTATAATTAAAATTTAAAAAAGCAGTAAATTATAATAAACCAGGGGTGGGTTTCCATAACTCGTAACAACTACAAATAACCATTGCTCTTGTTAAATATCAATAGCAACTGTAGATATCAGTTGCTCACGTTATTTTCCAATTGATAAATAACGACTGCAAAATACCAGCCGTTCGGCAGTCATATTGAATTGTCAAATCTGACATTACTCAGTCGGCAATTTATTTGAAAGAAAACAATAAGTACAAACAGTTTTGATGATAAATTAACAAAATAATTTACTTATTTAAATTGGTCATATTAGATTTGGATAATAATAATAATCTTGTACTTAATATTCCAAAAAAATTATACATTATAACCTAATTTCTCCTGTTACGTACCAGCAACAAATAACGATCGCAATTTCACTTTGTAGTTGATATTTGCAATTGATATCATAACAAGTTCAAATGATAGCAACCGAAGTTATGGAATCCCACCCCAGGTTTGTTTAAATACTTCGTTTTAACAAGATTATTTACAATTTGTGTCAATTTAATATTATTAACCTTTTTGGCTAAACGCGAGGGTATTGCACTTTTCATTCAGCAAAATTATTGCAATCTTGCATTCTATTTATTTTATATAAATATGTTAAATATAATTACGGGAACAGTCAACAATAGTCGACGACAGCCAAGAACTGTCAATTAGATTCAGTGACCGCAATTCTCAGTCTTTTGTTTTATTATTAATAAATATTTTCTAAATTGTTACTTATTAATCATTGTGCCACATAACCAGTGCATTGATCAGCTTCCCAGCTGACGCAACAGACAGCTTTGTTTACTTTTGTGTTTAACTATTTTTTTACCTATGACCGCAATTTTCAGTCTTTTGTTTTATTAATAAATATTTTCTAAATTGTTACTTTTTAATCATTGTGCCACATAACCAGTGCAGTGATCAGCTTCCTAGCTGACGCAACAGACAGCAGGGAAGTATAACCCTACTTAAATCGTTAACCTCGCTACTTCTATTGCACCCCAGTCGCGATTGTTACAAATGATTACCTTGACAAGCAAAATGCTATAGGCATAGAGCTATAGCAGTGTTTCTCAACCTTTTTATTAACAGGGACCCCCTGTAAAGTATGTCGAACTTGGCGGACCCCCAAGTAAAATTTTAAATCGTGGTGACTAAAAAGGTTGGCATAATTATACTATGCTTAGTTTACGCTTATTTAGTAAGGTAGGTACTTGTGGACCCCCTAGGTTTAGCTCGCGGATCGCTGGGCTATGCTATTCTTGTGACTAAAACATAAAATTAAAACGATAGATGGGAATGATACTTTAATGGTTTATTATCAATGTAGAATTAGGTATAAAATAAAAATAATAATTTCCTTTCAAAATAGAATTCTCTTATTCACATTATATCAATTAAAATTATATTTCGCGGAGACAAATAATTCAGTAATATGTTTTTAATGTCTAATTACACGTGTGTAAATTATATGTTCACTGAATAAAATTTGAATACCCGAACCGGAGCCCCTATCTGCTTAAATTCGAGTCTGTTCAAATATACTCGTAGCTATATCGTGGATCAGAGAGAATATATAAAAATATTAAACACAATGGTTGGTAGCACAAGCGTGGTTCTAACACCGGTATTAACTAGAACCGTGTCAATGACTTGGCACATACTTCAGGGTTGTTAACAAAATAAGAGTTGCCAATATACTGAATTAAGTCGAAAATGTACTGACAAGTGACAGCCATATTCAATAAATTTGACCTCATTATTTAAAAGTGTTTTTCCTAGAAACAAGTTAAAAAACAAATCATCTTAAATAATTTTAAATAGTGTTGGCAGATTTATTGAATATGGCTGTCAGTAAATTTTCAACTTGATCAATATATTGGCAACACTTGTTTTCTTAATAAACCTGAAATATGTGTCAAATCGTTGACATGGTTCTAGTTAACACCGGTGTTAGAACCACGCTTGTGCTATCAGCCAATATGTTTTTTATAAATCAAATAAATGTTATAGAATATTAAATTCCTTACTAAAATCAATAACTGAAAATTAATCTTTTTAATTATATTTTTATTTAATTTACTTAATTAATTTCATCAAATTCTTCAAATTGTCTATATTTTATCCAATGCACTACATAGTGTCCGCCCCTGAAACGGTTCAGCAAATATTTAATTTATTTGGTAGTTTAGCGGTTCGGAGCAAGCAGCACATTTCTTGTACATAATACATAGCACAATAAGGGAAAATGGGTACGTACACAAACCCACAAAGGTCTCGAGTTCAAATTCCACTGGGCCTTCACTGTTAGTTCGTGTCCCATGCTGAAATATTCAACGATTCTTTGTTAGAAGTCTGTGTCAACTGCTAAATTTAGAGTGTAATAGAATTTATAGTTGTAAAATTATATTAGAAAGTTTAATATTCACAAAATCCAAGCATACATATCTACATCATTATCACAGTAAAAGCGCAGTATAAATAATATAAACAGTAGTTGCACTCTAAGGCGGTACATTTGATCTAGCGATTCGGCAGCACACCGGTGAAGCTCCACCTCCTGGTTTACAGGCCTGAAATAACAATGAATATGGGCTCTGTGATATGTTTACACACAAAAATTAACTGTCTTCGAAAGTTTAGCCATCCTACGGGGAGCTGAAAAACTAAAATTCATACACCAAGAGACGGAGCTAAAAGATTCGAAGTTAAATATTTCGGTAACCAAATGTATGAGGAATGCAACTACCTACTATTTATATTTTACTGTGGTAAAAGGTTACATTAGTTACGTTAATTACGCCGGGCCCAACGAACATTGTTATCTAATATTTTTTGTTAGCGAACAATTGTTCAGCAACATACAAGTAGTTCGTAAACAATTATTGGTAAGAATGTTAGTTAACATATAATGTCCACATTAAAATGACAAAATACTTTCACAACAGTTTTGAGAAAAGGAAGAGACGTTTTCCTTTTGTTGTACTTGTAAATCGAAGACGGTAGAGGCTTTAAAGTTTTTATGAGATTGTATTTAATAAATTTAATTGAATCTCAACTTCCTCGTCAGGACACTAATTTCCAGAAAAAGTTTTTCTGTAATTGTAAACACTTTTATAATACAAAATATACATTTTATGCTTACAGGATTTACATCTACAAGTTTAAATGTCGTAATAACATTTTTTTCTTTGGAGTTTGCCGCCTTGCCTATTCATGTAATATCAAGTTTTGTTTGTTGTTATTAGGTCGCAAAATATTAGTAGGAACATACTAATATTATACATGTTAGCTAACAATGTTGGTTTGTTTCAATGTAAACCCGGACATACCATAAAAATTAATATGTTAATATACCAGACCCGTCTTTGCGTCCATACCGCGGCTTTAAAACAGCAACAACTACATTCCCCGATTGCTACGCCACTGATAGCCCGCATTTCGCGGATCGAATAAAATCTATTGGCATGACTTTGGAAACTCGTATTATATAGAGTATTAATTAAATGAGTAGCAAAATATTCTTTGGTCAACAAATGTAAAAAAGATTATTAATTAAAATAACTTCATGTGGTTATGTTGAATAATTAGTAGTTAGTTATAGAGCAGATAAAAAAGATGACTATTTAAAATTTGCCGCTTACAGATTGCTGTTCAATCATTAATTTTGCTGGCAACTGCATATATAGAGATTACCAAACATCAAATAATAATGCTGCCCGTTCAAAATATATCTATTATTATACTGTTAAAATTCTAATTTTTGACTAAAAATTCAATTTAATGCTAAAATAAAAAGTAAAGATAAGTTTAATTTTTATTAAAATTCTATTATTTGCATTACGTTAAATGAATTTTTAATAAGTGGACCAAGTGATGTGGAACGTAGCTCGTATTATATATTGCTATGAAATACTTGGATTATTCAGTCATAAAAGAGTTTCTTCAGCAGTATATATTAACGTCATTAAATATGAATTACACAAGAGGATGAACAAAACTAATAAGAAGTTTTAATACTGCAATAAAATTTCATCCATGTAAATGGAAGCAGAAAAATGCTTTGATCCGATGAACAAAATTTAAATATCTCAAATCTATTCGTCAATTGCAACCGTGGGACCACAAATCACGGGAAACCTCAGATTAACATCAAAAACGGAAAAAATTATACGGACATCATCAATAATTCCTTCAACAAGATATACCCGCTGACATACAGAATTAATCGCTGTTGATTTTCTTATCGATCACACGGAAGGAATTTTACATTATTCAAAATTGTCATTAAATAAATTAAATAATTATACAACATGAAAATTACAAATTTCAGTTAATTTAAAATTTAATGAAACAGTAAAAAAAATCATAATACAAAAGACAAATCAGAACATTGACATGCAATACCTGCAATACGTAAATCAAGACATAAAACAGAACATTAATAACAATAAATATACAATACAACAAACAGTAAACAACATACAACCGTCTTTGTAAACACTAGGGAATGGCATCGTCACCAACTTACGAAATTAATTTCTGTAGATACAGTAAATGTAATATTTCAGGTCTATTCTGTAACTCAGTGGTTAATTTTTAATAACTGGTTAAAATATGTAAACAGTCAAAAATGTTAATACATAACAAAAAATTGGATTATTAATTGTCAAATCAATATCTATTGAACTATAATTTTAACAAGTCGTTAAAAATTAACTACTTTGTTTCAGAATAGGACTGTATCAGGTACTAAATAAGAAATCTTATATAAGCAACCTACATTGCATTCGAGTAAATGGGCCGTTTTCAAAAATAGATCGGCGGTTATGAGGATTACATTTGTACAATAAATAATTATATTCTGTAACGTACTATAATAATTTTAACAGCCTGTGGAAGTTTGTGGGCAATAGAAACATATTTATTACCTGTCATTTAAATTTTTTATTTAATGTCTGCTACTGTTTAGAGAAAAATTTAAACAGGATGTTAAAATTACCTCAAGATACAGAATATACATTATTGTATGTAAACTTAATTTACTTTAATGAGTTTACCCCTTAAAAATTTATTCCGTCGGCACCATCTCGTTTTTGTTGATTACTTTAATTTTTCAACAAATAAAGTAATTACTCTATTACTTTATTATGAAATAGTTCTGCAAATAACATGTTTCAGTATTTTTTTGTTTCATTTTTTCATTTGTGTGCTAACTAAGCCGTGAATATGGGTGACGAAAACAGTGAAAAATATACTTTGATTGGAATTTTCGATATTTTCTAAACAACAAATAATATAAGTTATATGTATGTATGTGCAAATGGTTAATAATGTAATACAGTATTCTCAGTGATCTTAATATAAAAAATAATTTGCAATACACTGCATTTGAAAAAATCATTCAAAGTGTAGGATGTGGCTATGATCATATGAAGGTGGTCTGAACTTATACAACATTTTTGACAAGTCTTGTGTCAAACTAATATTCAATTAAATAATTTTAAACTGAAACATACGCCTACTTTAACTTTTTCTCAAATACACTGTAGAATACCGAGAGTTTATTTTATCAGTAAACATACGGTATATCATTACCATAGTTACGGTATGAATGTTTGACAGCAATGTATTGAAGCGTTTATTTTATGAGTAAACATAGGCGTTTAACATGGGAAGCAGTTTTTTTTTTTTTGTAAATACAAAGTGTACATAAAATAAACTCTCGGTACCTATATGTACGTAGTCCAGTGTTTGTATTTGTACTTTTATAATGTCATATTAATACCTTAAGGATGTAATATGTGAGTTAATAAAAAGAAATGGATTTATAAGAAAAAAATAAATGCAGTAGTCTTTATTTAAATATTTTCCTTAATTTTGAATCATCTTAGAGTGAACGCAAGTTATGGGAAATAGGTAGGTACATAAATTTGGTTCAAATAAATTATTATAGTTCCAATAGTAATGAAATAAATTTAGCGCAATTACAATAATTCTTAAAATGTAAATAAATGTGTCTCATGGAATAGAAGACAAAATTGATCTCAATATATATTTATTTGAGACAAATAGATGCTTCAAATAAATTATTACAATGCTTCAAATATAGATATATTTGGCTCTATTCAAGCTTAGGAAATAAAATTTCAGTTCTCTTAAATATATCTTTTTCTCAGTGTACATATTTTTACAATATTTTTTTCGTCATTTTATGTATTCAACATTCTATAATGGGCAACCTTATTTATTAATATACTCGAAAGTCCTCCAGTTCAGTTGTTCAGTAAATAAATAAATGAAAAATGATGGGATACGAAATGTGCGTGACATAGTTAATATAAGCTAAACTAAATTATTTATATCTTTCCTAACTTTCAGACAAGCGGAGTGATTAATTTATAATCTTGTTATGTCACTACCGCTATAAGTTTAGCTAATTTTAACGACTAAAAAATTATTCTTTCAACGTATTTAATAAAGTACACATGTTCAGCTTTAAAAATATTCCATTTTTCTATTTTCTTAGTACGTACAAGTATACCTTCTTTTTTATGAACCTTAAGAAATACAATGGTAAAATTTTTATATTTCTGTAATTTCTACCTTATTAATTTTAGAACAATAGTGTAAATACAAAAATGGTCAGTAATTATTAGAAACTGCTTCAAATAAGCCAACAGCCAAAATTTAATAAGATAATACATTCACGTAGAATAAAATTTTCGTCTAAGCTGCTACTGAATGTCACTGAAAACAAAACATACAATTCAAGCAATAGCATTGTTTGAGTTTGACAGATAAAAGTTATTTAAATATTAAAGGCAGTAAGGGCTTCCTTTCGGTTGAGGACGATTTTGGAGATCGAGACGAAGTCCAGATCTCCAATACTTCCGATACCGGTTGTGGGAGCCCGTAATTGGGAATTAATTAATTAGGAATTGTAGTTATATTGTGTAATATTATTATTATGTTCTGTCTGAAGATTTTGGGAGACGGTCGGCTGAAGTGTGTACTTCGCAGTGTTAAATATATCTGTATAGTGGGTTATCAATAAAGGTGTTATGAGTGAAACGAATCATGTTGTTAGTGACCAGCAGGGTAGCACACCGGTAGAGCACTTACTGACCACAATGCTTATTGCATTTTTTGCACGATCGACGCACAAAATTATAAAAAAAAATATTTGAAAATGATTTTGACATCAAAATTTTTTGGTTATCATTTTTACCTATCGCTACCCTTGGTAAGGGAGGTATAGGGATCGTGCTAAAAATCACATATCAAGATTTTAATAAATGACCACGTTTTAAGGTCCCTAGAATCCAATTTTAACATTTTCACGATGATGTCTGTATGTGTGTGTGTGTGTGTGTGTGTGTGTGTGTATGTATGTATGTATGTGTATGTGTATGGATTTTGTTAACGCTCTAACTCAAATACTATCATTCAGAAAATTCAGATAAATTTAAAAATATATTTTTTAAAACAAATCCCGAAGCCTAAGATAAACACAATTCCTTTGTTACACAGTTCATATTTCAAATGAATGTAACTACATGTAAATCTCACTATCAAAACAGTAAACACTTCTAATTAATAATAGTGACATTTAAAAAAAAATATATTAAATAAAGCAATAGTTATATGCAATGGAACAGTTTGCAGCATTAGTAAATACGGAGGTATGTATTTAAATTAATAAGAATTAAATAGCGTGAGGTTTTGTGTTGGCCACATCAGATTTTTAAAGTACAACTCCTTGTAAATATAGCCTAATGCCCTTGGAAAACCCATTGGTAAACATTAAAAAGAAACAATGATCGTGAAAAAAAAGTATATTAACTGACATTTAATTGTTAATATTATTATTTTTCTGAGATGGTAAATGTATCCATGATTAGACATTGATAAAGAATTTAATAAAATTAATAACTATTACCTTAACTTTATGACAGATGTCATCTGTCAAACTTAAACATTACAACTGTTTAACATAACATACGCATAGGCGTCGACTTGTAGGGTGCATGGGGGTTAAGTGAACCCGACAAAAATTTTAACCATTAAACAATTTTATATTATATTTATATTCTTGTTATACATCTCAATTTTTATTCATTACTAATTATTGATTAATATAATTACGTGTTGTACATTATTAAATTATTTTTATTTTCGCGCTTAACAAGTAAAGCCGTTTTATACAGCACAGCCGAATATATGTAAAAACAGACTTTCGTAATTTCTTGCTTCCTTATTTTAAGTAAAAGTGCTTCAAAGAAAAATAAAATTCTACATCTAAAGCAACAGCAATGGAAATGAAACTAAAAGTAAACATTTGTTATTTGTTAATAATTTTATCTCACTTTCATGGTTTCATTTCTATCGTTATTTATGAGATGATTTTCAACATTTTCATACCTAATTTCTACCGTTATGAAGCATGCAATTGATTTTGCTTATTGATTCAAATGAAGAACTTATTACATCCCGTTATTCTATATATTTCAGCGTCTTTGGGCCCAATTCTCAATTTTCACTATTGTGATATGATATGAAATGATAAATTTATATCATATCACTTGTCAGTGTCATGATATTATTTGTTAAATGTCAACAAATTCGTACTTTCTTGTTATGCACAACCAATATTGTCAACCATATGGTAAATACACACAATATTACACTTTCTCACTCATTTATTTCAAATCACTTTGCAATTGAGAATAGCTTCAAGTGATAAAAATGAAAAATTTTCATTTGATATCACTTCGGTGACAATTGAGAATTGGGTCCTTTATCTCTAAATTTATAGAAGATATAATAAAAAATTTAAATGTATGAGATATAGAATTTTATGTTCTTCAATATTAGTAATATCAAAAATTTTCAAAAAAAAAAATATTCAGAAGAATTCTTTTTAGAAACTACTACTTCCGGTTGTCCATTTGTTACCAAAACCTTTTCAGCTCTTCCCAGAAATGTCAGGTCAGATCAGTGGCGTAGCGAGGGGGGTGCAAGAGGGTCTATCATGCCCTGGGTTTCGTGGCCCGGGCGCCAGTTATGGTCGCTACGCCAGTGGGTCAGATTGAGATATCCATAGTTAAACTGATCTTAAGTCATAGTTTTGAGGAATTGTCCTTCCAACATCCACACGTACACACGCACATCTATACACACACACATCCATACACACACACACACACACACACACACACACACACACACACACACACACACACACACACACACAGTCACACACACAAAAAATTGGATTATAGGGACCTTAAATCGTGCTTATTCACTAAAGTCTGGATACGCGATTTTTAGCATGAATCCAATACCTCTCTTAGCGAGAGGTAAAAAAAGATAAACAGTTTAGTTTATTTCCAAATGCGATTCATAAACACTAAAATTCTACATTAGGTTATTTATATACAACTTATACAATTTAACACATCAAATACTATTTTCACATCATGTGACAGCCCATACCGTCACATATTTAATAACAACTATATACATATTTTACTAATGTTAACAACAAATCTACTTACTTTATATTTTTGTTCTTTATGTTAGTTTCTTATTAACAAGAGAAATGCATAATGATTATGGTGCATAATCATGTGCGTAAACGTAACGTAGGAAAAGCAGACTTTTTGTTACTATTAAATTAAACTTCACTTAAAAGAAAGCTTTTAGTTTATATTATAAAAAGCACCATTCCTTTTTGTTTCTTCCATTCTCTTTCTTATTGCTTTTAGTAATATAAATTTTTATAAGGCTTTCCGCAAATATTGTTTGGTACATGACAATAATTTAAAAATAGGAAGTAAAAGGTCGTA
Source organism: Ophonus ardosiacus (assembly GCA_943142095.1). NCBI lineage: Eukaryota > Metazoa > Arthropoda > Insecta > Coleoptera > Carabidae > Ophonus > Ophonus ardosiacus. The sequence continues at coordinate 42,256,463 of OW964823.1, forward strand.
GCCGTAATAGATAGAACAGACCATAAAAACAAGCAAGGAAACATGAATCTCTTTCTTTCGGTTGACCTTTCTGCCATAAAACAAAGGGCGTCCTCCGTTGTGACATACAACGGATATAATTACGTATTCCGCTCGATAAAATTCCCAAAAGTGCCACAAAATCTCCTATCAGTGTATTCTCTGCGGCACCTCAATGATCGAAAGCTCCAGATGTTATTTATTTCTCGTATAGTTTTCTCTCGTTTATTTTTCTTCCGAGTCTTCTTCGTTTTATTTAATTCTTAATTGTTCAGACAAATATAGCAAAAGCAGTCGATACAGTTTCTTTTCCCCTAACAAACAAGTTTCTGGTGTAAAATTTGAAATGCTGCACTTTTAGTAACACATATGTTTGTAGATGACAAATATCTAACAATGAAGGTATAGGTGAGGACCGTCATATAGGTATGAAGAACATTGGATATTAATGTAATTGATACTTAAAATATTGTATAACAAAATTTATTTATTTTATATGTCTATATCAGTCATATTACATCTAATTTTTTTAAAACATACATTTTTTGCTTACTATTACATCCCGCTATATATATTTTTTTGATCTTCGGTCTAAAAATTCGATAGTGAGTTTTCAGTGAATTAGGGTCCCCAATACGTTTTTGCTATTTTTACAATGATGTCTGTATGTGTGACGATTTTCCTTCCACGATAACTCATATCAAACTTCCAAATAAAAAAAAAATAAATAAATATATCATCACGGCATATTACCCATTTCTGGGTGTGCCAGAATCTACAACACATGTAGACATCGGTAATGATGACGATATATTTTACCGTGTGGGCGCTTACCAGGCGTCACCTCACGGGCACTCATAGCTGGCGTGGAGAGTGCACCACAGGGGTCACTTTTGTGCCATTTAAAATTGGAAATATTTGACGTCAGTCGGGATCGAACCCGGTTCCCCCAGGTTCGCGACCAGACACTCATGCACGCGGCCACGGGAAAAAAAAACTTCCAAAAAATTATATTTTCCGTATTTAAGATTTTGGATAAAATTTGTTAATCGGAAGTGGTACTTTATTTGAAGCCCATAAAAGTTTGTAATGAAAAGCTATATTAATAGATATTTATACACCAAGTAAGCTAAGATAATGTTTATTCATCAGAAGAAAGTTTATCTCACGAGCTCGTAAGGAGGAGTGAATTAATTTCTTTGAATGAATAAACATTCTTAGCTCACGTGGTTTCTATAATATTTTATTCAATTTCCTAGAAATAATAAAATCTATTATAACATTTAATTTTGACAAAATAAAAAACTAATAAGCTATGCATGACAATCGTCGATGATAGACGTCAAATCATCTATTTAAAAAGCTTCATTGTCTGTAATTTATGTCGTGAAAAATAATTAAAATAGCTGATAATGTCTGATAAATACTGTGGTGAGTGTTATTTTCGTGCTTGATGTTATTTTAAATGCATTATATGTTACAAAGTGAGTTAAAATTTTGTGAGAGTGATTTAAATTTTTTTAATTCACCTGTGAAAAAATGTTACTTATAGTTGTTGCTCTGGAGTTAATAATGACAGTTTATACTTCATTTCACGTAAGAAAATAGCGTTGGTTTAGATGTAGGGATATAAAATCTATCCTTTGATTTGTCAGAATGTTAGCTTAGTTCACAAAAGCGAAAAAAAATCACTTGTCAACTGTCAATTATTAAATAAAATCGACAGAATTAAGTGATATTTAACCATATTTTGATGTAATTTTTAATATTCAAGGCTCGTACTTTTCCAGGTAAAAATATTTTTATTGTTGACAAAGTCTGGATTCACGATTTTAAATTATTTATTTAATGCATGCAAAATCGGTCGGCTCTCAAGCTATTTTGTTACGTGAAATGAAGTATAAAACGTCAAAATTGACTAACCTAACCTAACCGAAAGTGATAGGTACTTAATTTGGAGTTCTTAACAGATTTTCGAGGAAAAACATAAAATATAATCCAAAATTTTGTATTGCAGACTTTTCTATTTTTTAGAATAACAAATTAGGTTTTGTTTACAAACGATCAATCGGAAGAGATACTTTACTTAAAGCTCATTGCTATTTTAAACATAGAATTGACGAGAGCTCAGGTGCTGACCACATCAGATTTTTTTTTAATTTACGCTTTTAATTCAATAAATTTAATTTAAAAACTAGGTACAAATAGATAGTAGGTATGTGATTATTTCCTAAAATGAAAATCAGATTAACTGGTAAACGGTTAAATTAAATTTTGAAAAATGTTATTCTTTAACCCTCCAGAGAACGCATTAAATTTTGACAAACAAGTGCACCGGTCTAAGTAACCATTTGGATAAAAAATAAGGTATAGAGCTTTATCGACAAAATATGTCACTGTAATTTTTGAATGATTATAAACTAAAAACTAACTGTAAATATTCTCAAATTTGAAAATATCATGAAATATGCATTAAATATTTAAAATCAATTATTGAAATGCATTTAATAGTTGGAAAAATTCATTTGATCTGAAATAGAATGTGACGTTAAAGTTCAAACAGTTTTACATGTGACAAACTGTTGCCTACATTTATTTGTATAAATAACGTAGAACGTACTTGATAGACAAACAATGTGCTGTACGTAATAATATTAAATTATTATTTTTTGTATTACTATGAAAAATATTGCATAAACTTTAATTTGAAATACTTTATGCAAAATGGGAAACTAGATCATTCTACTAATTTTTCTAATGTTGGTCATTATTTTAAAATTAAAATATTCGAAAATTTCGTAAGTATATAAATAAATATGAAATCTTTTAAATTACCATGTTTTAAAATAGGTACTAAAAATAAAATAATTATCTTCAGTGAAATCCACAAATAAAAATTATTAGATCATACTAGCTAGTTTTACATTTAATATTTAGTTCTAATGAAATTTTGTTTAAAAATTAGCACCTACGTAGCAGATAATAAAATTACAGCGTTATTTGTCAAAATAATAATATTGACAAAAAATTATCACTGTGTAAATATACCGGGAGTTTATTTTATCAGTAAACATAGGGTATATCATTGCCATAGTTACGGTATGAATGTTTGACAGCAATGTATTGAAGCGTTTATTTTATGAGTAAACATAGGCGGTTAACATGGGAAGCAGTTTTTTGTAAATACAAAGTGGGGTAATTATTTTATTTTTTACATAAAAATTGTTGAACTTTTAAAAATCAGTTTATATTTCCATATTACAATCATTTATAAATAATAATAACATTGTAATAAATTAAGAGAAAATAACTGAGAATAATTGATTACAATAATCAAAATATTGATGCAATAACAATGCATTGTATATCCTTTGATATTAATAAAAATAACTGAAATATAATAAATTTGTGCAAATATTATGTCTTTACTGTATTTATCAAATAAAATACAATGCATTGTTATTACATCAATATTTTGATTATTGTAATCAATTATTCTCAATCATTTTCTCTTTATTTATTACAATGTTATTATTATTTTCAAATGATTGTAATATGGAAATATAAACTGATTTTTAAAAGTTCAACAATTTTTATGTAAAAAAAGTAAAATAATTACCCCAATGGGGAATCGAACCCCAATCAAAAATTTTAGACGCTAGTGTTATGACCACTGCGCCACGGAGACACTTGGAAATTATTTCATATTGCATAGTAAAAAACTGAAACAATTATTTATTTCACAATTTTTGTAATTTATTGCAATTTTTGCAATATTATTAAAGTAATTAATATTAAATAATGTACAAGATGTAATGTACTATTGTCATGTTCAATAACATGGCTTGATTTATTGCTAGCCCTTTGTATTTACAAAAAACTGCTTCCCATGTTAAACGCCTATGTTTACTCATAAAATAAACGCTTCAATACATTGCTGTCAAACATTCATACCGTAACTATGGCAATGATATACCCTATGTTTACTGATAAAATAAACTCCCGGTATATACAGGGTGTTTCTATACCTCTGCACGAAACTTTAATGACATACATAATTTGATATACTGATTAGAGAACAAAAAAAAATTTTTTTTAATTCGCCAAAATAAGGGCTTTGTATTTGTTGCGGGCATTTTTAGTGGCATTGCTTTGATAGTTCATTTAAAGTTTTATAACTATGTTAGCAATAAAATAAAATAAACAAAACTAATCAAATTAAAGGTATTATGTAATTTTCAGTAACAAGTGAATGTTTTGATTGTTTAAGTAGGTCAAGGAAATAACAAAATAATTTCACATTAGAATAACAAACTGTTACAAAAATTGTTCAAAATTATTTCCTCCTGCAGCTATACAAAATGCAGCACCTTAAGGACAACGCTGTGCATAGATTCGCGCTGCTAATTCAGAATTTTGTGCCGTTTCTCCAACAACATACAGGGTTTTCAAAAATAAGTGTCCCAAATTATGAGGGCATGTAGTACTGACCAAAATGAGTAAAAAGTTTAATCAACATGGGTCCGACCTCCAACTGTTTTTGAGAAAGACGCCATTTTGTATAAGAATCGAAGAAAAACTGACTAATATAGTAGTCCAACAAAATTTTGTCTATGCCAGTAAATAGACTATAAATAAAAAAAACAATAACATTTTATATAAAACATTTTTTTCACATTGTAATAGTTACGAAGTTATTTGATAACTAAATATTGGCCAAGGCCGCCACAACTTTTGTTTTACTAGAATTATTATTTAAAAAAAAAAAAAAAAACATATTTAAGATTACCTCAACGTCGTAACTATCACAGTTTTCGAAATAGCAGGGGTAAACACCGAAAAAACTCATTTTTCATTGCCATATATCTCGGAAACTATTGAAAATAGAACCCATGTTGATTAAGCTTTTTTTACTCATTTTGGTCAGTACTTTATGCCCTCATAATTTGTGACACTTATTTTTTAACATCCTGTATACACTAATTCACTGTTGCTATACATTTTTGTCAAATTTCTCCCACAACACCTTACTGTTTCAATACCGTATCCGTATACGAAATCAAACTAGGTAGGTACTGAAATAAAAAAAAATATTTGTTTAAAAATCATTACGCAATAAGGTATTAGATCAGGTACCTACATAATAACTAATTAATAAATCATTATTTGTAGGCAGTGTTTATACTTCTATTTCATTAATAACATTATAAAAAATTAAATGTACTATTCAATCGGTGGCACTAAAAATGATCGCTAGGAATGAACTACCCTTACTTTTGCGAATTTCAAAAAAAAAAATATTTTTGTTCTATAACCAGTATATCTAATTATATATGTCATTAAAATGTCGTGCAGAGGTATAGAAACACCTTGTATATATATATTCTTGTAAGATATTTGTAAATTATCAAAAAAGCTGAATTCACTTCCTTATTATTATTGTTAATATTAAAATGTTTCCCATCCCTGATCTAACCTAACGTAAATTCAATAATAAATAATACTATTAAACCAACAACGTTTCCATCAGATCAGAAACTATTTATCGAGCCAAGAAATATAGCGTTTAAATATATAAATGGTATATATCTATTTACAGTGCTAAATAATATTTACCTAGGAAAATCAGTTTTTCTAAAATAACTATCTGGCTCATATAAACTAACAAACCGAAGAATTTGCGGTTTAATGTTTTCTGTTTACATTTATAAATAATTTTTATATAAAAGATTATTTAATTTTCCATACAATGTGGGTACCTAATACAATGGCCTGTATACTGAATTCGCTTTTATAACAAAAGCGATAAATGAAAGCGCTACATTATATTATTTTTACAAACGCGCTAATGAATCAAATTCAACATTCGGATCAATATGTGTGCTTTAACTATAAATAATATTGTTCATTCCCAAATTGTCCAACAATAATAGAGTTAAAATGAAATAGGTATAACAGTTGATTACACACATCCTCAAAACTGAATATAAATAATATAAATTGTGTTAAAATAAAGACTACATATAAAATAACATAATTGATTATATATATCTCTCTCTCTCTCTCTCTCTCGTTCTCTGTCACTCTCTGTCTACTGCCTGAAAATGAAAAAAATCGAAGATGAAAGTATAAAAGCATTGTCCACAGGGCGCAGAGAATAATTAAATCAGTCGATCACTCTGAGAGGCTAATCATAATAAATTGGAACCCATTATAAGATTGCAAAGAAGGAAAAGCAAATTAATTAAAGAATGATACAAATTGTAATTCAAAAATAACCAGAAATAAGCAGTCATATACGTAAATCATATATACGTAATGGTAACAAAAGTCACTATTTGTCTCAGTTTAATTAATAGTTATAAATAGTTCATGCATTTTCTTTTTGAACAATAAATTTTCAATTAATAATTATAAAGAAAAATTAAGAACAATAAGAACTGAAACTGGAGGTGTATTTCAGAATTTTGAATTAGTACAATGTTAATCAAAATTATTATTTCTCTCGTTAATTTATAAAATAATGGCACTTTATTACCAATTTACTCCGCAAATCACTAAAATCATAATTTTTATGTTATGCTCATTGCGAACACACCTAAACTGTAACTTTTATGTTACATAACTCATGCGTATATCCATTGTGAATTTTATGTAATTAAAAGATTAGCACAAATAGCTGGCATAAAACAACTAAAATGGTCTATTTTGACAAGTTTAATTTCGTTGCAAATTATAGCATAATGGGGTCATTTCACATTTTCTGATTTATTTTTTTCTTGAAAAAATGGATCAAATTAAATATGTATGTGTATGTTTTACATCTTACAAGTCTTTAAAATCAGAGATATGATTTTTTAAAAGTTGCGTTTAATTTCAAATATTTCAACGACTGACGACACATACGGATACGACAATCGAGCTTTTTAATTTAGAACTATGATTATTTGGTTTGGTATTTATTTAAATAAATGGTTTATTTACATACCTTATACTGCAATAATACTTTTAAAGAAATAGAAAGTAATAATAATCTTCTCTCTTGTATATTTTGCTATCAGCTGTCACACTTTTAGGTTAGGTTACTGTTTCATGTTCTGAAGCGTGTGTTTGTGAGAGAGAATTGTCTTTGTGTAAGTATGAATTTGTGTCGTCACAAATTTAGCCCGTGTTTAAAAGCGCAAAAGTTTATTAGCAAATTTATGAATGAAAAGTCGCATATTTCAACTTATTTTCTATTTCTATATTTATTAAATGAGATGGATTTCATGATTTTATAAAAAAAAGACAATTATTTTTTTTTTAAATGACCCCGCTATAACACATTATGTAGAGATACTTTTAAACAAGAAATAATCTAAATATTGCCATGTATGTATTAGTTCAGTGAACGAAGCATTTTACCCTACAAAAGATCGAGTAGTTCTAAATTTTTGATATGTTGCATAGGATGGTGGGTTAGCGAAAAATCCAAATTTCCACAATCTCCCCTCCTCCGCTTCCTCCGGCAACTTTTTTAAAAACACCGAAAATCGGCACTTTCTTCAGTTTATTGCCTATAACTTCTTTCTGGCGAATTTTAGCCCAAAAAAAGTTATTTGCCAACTTGTAAAGGACGAAATTTCCTGCAAACTAGTTATGTGAAGTTATTTTGTACGATTAACAGCAACGGAGCTATGAAGCTGATAAAAAAATGCTAAAATTGAGTTCTTATCAAAATTTTGAGTTTCTTTCCGTAAAATATCACTATATAATAAAAAAAGGAAGTGCTGTTTTTTAAAAAGTTTTTCTAAGTCCCATAAGACTTCATTGACATTTGCCAACACATAATTACGTTCATTTTGCATCTATACAGATTATTTTATTTAAATAATACTTTTATAATTAGAAATAATAAACCAAAAAGTGTTGCTGCACTAAACTAAAATTCACCAGAAAGATATTATAGGTAATAAACTGAAAAAAGTATACCGATTTTCGATGGTTTTTACAAGATGGCGGAGGAAGCGGAGGAGGTGGTATTGTGGAAATTTGGATTTTTCACTTACCAACCATCCTATACAATATATCAAAAATTCAGAACTACCCGATCTTTTGTAGGGTATCCCACTTTTTCAGCCTCCGTTCACTGGACAATATATCGTCGGATTTCTGGTAAAAAGACTTAACCGCCAAAAAATGATAAAATGAGTTATGCACATAAACGGATACGTCTCTTCCCGACGCATGCTCTGAACACAATATCTAAACGCTAAAAAATTTATGTTAGAAGGTAATTCATTCTAAAGTTTCGTAAACGCCATCTAACACTTTTCGATGCGCACTGAATTTTATACGAAATGTCTTAAACGCCATTCTACGTGTTAATGTAATGGGTGATGTTAGCGAGTTGTGTTCCACAAAAGTTAATTTATTTGCATATTATTTATTACTCTGATATTCACAACTATATAAATATTAAAATTTAGGTATTAAGCTATATATTAACAAAAAAAAAAACATTTTATTAAATATTTCATGATATATGCTTCAAAATGTTGCGAAAGTATGTTGAAAAACGTATAAAATATTAATCTCATCGATATAACACAATATCTTGTTAAATAAGTCAATATTGTAAATAAAAACAAGTTTTTCCTGTTTATCTCAAAACTAGTCAAAAGGCGGTTAAGTCTTTTTACCAGAAATCCGACGATATGTTTTCTGTTTTAATGTACCTATAAGAAATAACTTACATAATTTAACAACTCATGAACATTTACGTAATTATAACACAATAATAATAAATATTAAAAATGGTCTAATTATACCAAATATAAGTTATCATTAAGCCTAAAAAAATCCAAAAATAATTGGTATTAAACTGTATAATAATAAATTACCTTATAAATAAATGTTGTTACAGAAGAATACATGAATGACAATAACTGAAAATATGTAATTTTGTAATTTGTACGTAATTTATTGCAAATCCGCCTCGTCATATTTCCTGTAAAGATCGACTGGCAAAATAAACTATTACTAATACTACTAATGATTGAGCAACATAACCAACATTCTGCAGATAAGCATCAGACCTTCAGGCTTATATGAGAATTAAAGTACTTCTTGTTACGCGAACTAAAGGTGAGTGTGAGGATCATCCTAATATAAACTTTGCGTGAAAATTGCACATTAGTGTTTATTTAAAAAAAATCTTCAAGTTTTAATGGAAAAGTTTATATTTTATTAACGTAACGTTTAAAACCAAGTGAATTAGGCTGGAAAAAAGACGACGATATGAATATTTAACAGTTTCAAACGGAACCGGACGTGGAAAGAAAAAAGATAATATCCCACGTCTCGAATTTTGGAATGGATTATTTTCTTAGTTTACATCTTAAAAGATTAGCCCCAACGAGCTTTTAAAGCAGTTAGCATGCTTTAATGTGAAGTTTGTAATCGTTATTGTTTTTCTTTTTGTTTTTTTTTTTTATTAATTCAAGAGGACTCTTTACTCCTTCTTTACATTATATTAATTGCACTTTTTGTAAGAGCTATATAAGTGACATCTTAAGTATAAACACAACACTTTCCATGTCCCTCGGTGAGGAAGATTTAAAAATTTCAAATGACTTTTTTATCAGTTGAAGAAATAAAAATTATGAAATAAAAAAAATTGATTATACTTTTCGAAAATTAGTACATTTCAATGTCATGGAAAATATTTCTCCAACACTATTTTGGAAACTACACATTCCACAACTAAAAATTATATTGGAATCAATACCATTCCAAAAAACAGTGTGAAATAATTCCCCAAGTAAATATATTAGTATGAAATTAGATATAACTGCATGAAAAAATCTGATGTGCCCAGTACATGACCTCCCGCCAATTCCATGTTTAAAATAGCAATAAGCTTTAAGTAAAGTGTCACTTCCAGTTAATCGTATGTAAACAAAATCTATTTTGTTATAAATAGTAAAGTTTGTAATACATCCGGTTTATCATATTTATATAGTCAAAATCTAATATGTTGTTCCAGATTATATACGAGTTTTAAATACCAATTTTGAAAATTGTAGGTAAAAAAACGCTCTTTCATGAAAAACTGAATATAAATTACCATTTCTCTCATAAGCACTTTGAAATCATTATCAACATAGCAATCCTAGAATTATACGTGCTTGTGACAAGATAAGTGCATAGCAATAACAAGTTTATAACTTTAATATGAACTCTTCTAAATTATAATTTCAGTATCAATATTTCAACTTTGTTATCTTTGTAAGTCAAAATTCTGTTTAGAAATAATTATCATATTTCCCATCTATTTCTCTGTTTAGATTAGATGTCAGCGCTTAGACATTTTTAGTGTGCAGACAATTAAGAATATAAGTTATTGCCATTGTACTTTCAAGGTTGATCTTTAGCTGTATGATAAACCCCGCACCCCTCAACAGATATGCTCTATTGAAGATAATAACCGTTTGTTTTAGTTAGCCTAGTTTAAATATTCATACGGGAAAGCTATGTAGTTAGTTGTTTTTGGGCGTGTGTTACAGGGCCAGCACGCGTTTGTACAATGTAACAAGTTAGTCTTGAGTCTCTGGTTCATGTCGGAAGGACATGATATAATAATAATAATAATAATAATAATAATAATAATAATATATAAAATATAAACTATATTAAATAATAATTAAAACTTTAAAGTGGAATAAAAAGGGGATCGCTCGTTCAGACGAGCTAGGCAATCTCGAGCGCGCAGCCCTACAGGGGGTATATTCTAATTCATAGCCACATGTGCTATCCGCTATCCGCTATATAAGTTCCACTGCTAGCCAACAGATGGCGGTCTCCATCCCGCTATCTGACTTGAATCCATCTGTTGGCTAGTAGTGGAACTTATTAATATGTCAAGTTGAGAAGTAGTTCGGCTTTTCAATTTTGTGATCAAATACATGTGTTCGTGTGTTATATCAATAATATTTGATTAATATTTATATATTGGAAGTACCTATTTAAATTATAATAATTATTTATAATTCTAACAAATAGCATATGTGGCTATCCGACTTAAATCCATCTGTTGGCTAGTAGTGGAACTTATACAGCGGATAGCGGATAGCACATGTGGCTATCCGACTTGAATCCATCTATTGACTAGTAGTGGAACTTATATAGCGGATAGCGGATAGCACATGTGGCTATCCGACTTGAATCCATCTATTGGCTAGTAGTGGAACTTATATAGCGGATAGCGGATAGCACATGTGGCTATGAATTTAGAATAGACCTCCAGATCATGTATGCTGCTAACGCTTTCATCCCGTTAAACGAACTGCAGCATAATTTTTTTTTTTTTTTTTTTGAAGAATAACGTATAAACTTTCACATCTAATAAATTTTATTAATAAAATAAGTTAACCGATGTTACGGTGATATTCAAAAGTGTGTTCGGGTTGCGCATAATAGGCATCCTCAAGCGCATAGCGCAACTTTCTATGCGTGCTGCCAAGGACTTTGTCCCGCTGAATAACCGGCAACACAATTTTTTCTTGAATAACAATGTATAAGCTTTTAACTACAACAAATTTTATTAATAATAAAATAAGTGAGACAACCAATTATTTTTTACATGTCCGAGTAGCCAGCAGTAACTGTTTGCCCTGCCGGCGGACAGGCAGCGGTGTTTTTTTTTTTAAATGTTAACAATTAAAATAAGCATTCCCTAAAATTCTATTAATAATAAAATAAGTTTTTTTTTCAAAAAAAATTTATATACTCGAGGCACCGTTTCTGGCCGTTGTACCCCGCACCAGCTGGCAACACACATTTTTCTTATTTCTTGTCATCAAAATAATCTAAATAATATATTTTTGTGAATAATAAAATTAGTCATTGAAAAATGACGCTGGCTCTTGGACTATTAGTTTGTTTAATTATGTTCAGTTTAAACAATAATAATAAATTAGTAATTGTAAATAATATATAAATAAAAGTAGTACTTAGTAGCAGAATTGTTAAGTGAGTCAACATCCATAACATGTGTTCATCAATCATCAGTTTAAATGTTAATGTTAGTGAGCTTAAGGGTGTTCCTCCTCAATAAAGTAGTAGTCAAGCTGATAAACGTCCACCAGTTAGTTAAAGTGTCATCGTTTGGGTAAGAGTAAATAAGAAGCTTTCTCAGACCCCCCCGTGTTATAATATTAGTTTAAAATCCACACGGTAACGTATGTCATAGTATATTTTTTCTGTTATACAGAATGTCCTAGATAACTTGCTAAGCATGAGACCTAGAGAACTATAAGAGATACGAAGTTGGTTGTTTAATGGTATTTTGTTATTCGAGAAAAATGCATAGGTCATTAGATATAGGTGAAAATGTAAATTTTTCAGTTTTTTTATTTTTCCGAATATCTTCCAAATGTGAAATAATACTGGATTTTGGTTTGCACATCTTTAGGACAATTTTTTATCAAATGGTGATGCTTAAATATTTTTCTCACCGTTGGATTTCGAGTTATGATGTCTAAGTTTTAATTTATATGTGGGTGTCATATTGGAAAATTAAACCATTGAAAACATATTTTTTGTCTATGTTCATTTGTTTCAAACTACAAAAATGCACGACTTATTAAATTTTTAGGTTAAAATGAATGGTTGTTGCAATAAAACATAATTAAAATCAATAAATTGCTTGTTTTAATTAATCATTTCCTTGCTTAGTACTTAAAATTTTATAAAATCTTGTATATTTCAAATAATTTAAATATTTTTATATAGAAGTCATAGTAGGCAATGACATATTTATAACGAAATATTTCAAAGTTATGTACCTTATAAATATTAATGGAAATCAAGAAAATAAACTAAAAATAAACAAAAGATAAAAACTTAGTGATAAATTCATATGTATCGTTGTTAAAACCATTGTTTTTATCCTAAAAAAGTTTAATAATTGTTGCATTTGTACCATTTGAAACAAATGAACTAGACAATTTATACATCATTATTTGTTTATTTTCGTTCTATATCTAATAATTAAATTCTCAAAATTAATTTTAGATTAAATAAAAACATATAAACTCATGTATTATTCACGTTTGAAAAAAAAATGTAGGCTTGAAATACCTCGATGAAAAGCTTACAAAATAATAAAAAAGATGAGACAATTTTCAACATATATTCCCTTTTAAGAAATATTATCTTTGTGTTTTATCTCGAGAATTATGAAATTCTGAAAACATCTGTTGTGCCAGAACAATACCTCTCGCCATTTCCATATTAGGCTATAATTATTATCTATTCATTAGATATTTTTATATTGTATGTGTAATATATGTATCTATAATTTTAAATATTTATTTAATAATAAAATAACAAATATTAAATGTACTTCCCATTAAAAGCCTTCAGTAATGTTTCTGGATTTTTGACACTGACATTTACCTATATGTCAATTACACACATTCAGCCCGATTCTGTAAAAAGTATCTAACATTGTTACTTGTTAGCAACGTTACCATGAAGTTACTCTGATAGCAACTATCCTAGTAACTGAATACATATTTCGTATTTTGTAATTATATGTTTAGGAATGTTACTCCCAGAGTAACTAAACAAACTTAGTTACTAAGATAGCAGTCAAATGAGGAACACGAATTGTGGTGCGCATGCGTATTTCTTCATCTGCGTGTGTTCTAATCTAACAAGTGACATTTATTAGTGTTTATAAGTAACCAAGTGTTATATTTGTTTGCATCATGGTATATAACAAGCCTAGGGCTTCAAGAACAACCAACGAACAGTTGGAAATATTAATAGCTTATTTAGAAAACCACAAAATAATGCTCAAAAGAAAATACATCCTCTGAAAACTAATGAGCTTAAATTGTCATGAGAAGAACTTACAAATATTTTGAATAATACAAATAAAGGAGCCAAGAAAAATGTACAGCTTACTTTTAAATGAATAGGTACGCCTGTTGATCTTATTGAAGGTTCCGCTAACGGAGTTACTTCTTCAATAATATCTTGTACAATTGGTTTTGGTATTCGGAACAATTTTTTAAATTTTACGTCCAAAATTAAGAAAGGATTACTCTCGTCTCTTACCAATCTATTTTCTAACCTATTTCTCCTTCTGTGAAATAAAAATAAATTTATCAAATAAATTTTCAAATTTCATAAATAAACGTTACCGAAAATTATTTACAGTTACTTACTTATACATACCGATTTTCCAAATCTGCCAGTGCTCTATTAAATTCAAAATTCATCCAAATTCCAGCCATTCTGAAAGGTTACTACACCTTAAATACTACGTTTGGCTAGTCTCTAGCGTAATAACTTGTTTAACAACTAAGTATCTAAAACTGTAATGACTCTGTGCTTATAGAATACAAAAAATAACAAGTTACTGTAGTAGTAACTGACCTTCATTTTAAAGACTATTTTAGTAACTTTATTCTAGCTACTCTTCTTACAGAATCGGGCCGAATGTACACTCAAGAATTGAGCGATATGAAACAAATGCTTATGTTATTAAGATAATCATGTCATATTAATAATAAAATTAAAGATTATTACAATAAATTGAAATGTAAATATAGATTTGAAAACAAAAACGCTAAATTACGAGCTTATAACACCTATATTAGTAATTGTGACAATAAAAGTAAAGCTACCTGGTCAATTATTAACAATGAAATTGGGGAAAATCAACCTCTAAATTTGAATTGCAATATATCAGCTAACGAATTCAATGATTATTTTGTAGATGTAGCGGAGCAGACAATACTAAAATTACACCCTACAACTCTAAATTATAATTACTTTTTAAATAATTTGGGCACTCAAAATAACTCTTTCTTTATCCTGTTACACAGTTAGAAATTGAATCTATAATTTGCATCTTATCGAACAGTAACACTGAGGATGTTTATAATATGAATTCTAAATTAATAAAAAATGCAAATTCTGCAATATCTGTACATTTAACATGTAAGTATTATAAATAAATGTTTTCAAGATGGAAATTTTCCATCCAAACTTAAAATGTCAAAGGTTGTACCAATTCATAAATCTGGTGAAAAAAATAATCCGAATAACTTTGGACCAATTTCTATTGTTATAATTTTTTCTAAAATTATAGAAATAGCGTTAAAAACTGATTGCTCAATTATCTAGAAAAAATTACCATTCTGAATCCGGATCAATACGGTTTTAGACCAAAACAATCTACAGTGAAAGCAGCTGTTGCTTTGGTTTCAAATATTTTAGACAAAATAGAAAATTATAAACACGCATCAGCAACTTTTTCTGATTTATCAAAGGCCTTTGACTGTGTGAATCATGAAGTTCTATCTAAATTACAATATTATGGAATCAGAGGAAATGCTTTAAGTATGATCGAAAGTTACCTAACGACAAATAACTCAGATAAATAATACCCAGTCCCATTCAAACAAAGTTCAACATGGTGTCCCTCAGGGCTCCGTCCTTAGTCCTTTACTTTTTATCATTTATGTCAATGATTTAGCCTGCATGCCTGCAATATACAGCTAGCAGATACAATATTATATGCTGATGACACTACTTTCATTCACTATAACAATAACGCAAGTGAAATAACCGCAACAATAAATATAGCTTCCGAATGGCAAATAAATTAGTATTAAATGACAGTAAAACTAAAAGTGTCGTTTTTTGCAAAAATAACATAAGGCATAATTTTGTACAAAATCAAAATGAAAAATGTAAATTTCTGGGCCTCATATTGCAGCCAAATCTCTTGTGGGAAGAACATATTAATTATGTAGCCATAAAAATACAGAAAAATATTTTTGCTTTAAGAAAAGCTATTAATTCTGTATCAGTCAGTATAGCAAAAACAATATATTTCGCAACGATTCATACTAACATCTTATATGGCCTAATTTTATGGGGAAACTCTAACTGGGCTAACAGAATTTTTATACTACAAAAACAATCGGTGCGTGTTTTATGTAAAGCAGGGTACAGAGACCATTGTAGCAAATTGTTTATAAATGATCTAATTCTAACTCTACCATGTTTATATATTTCACATATTGCCGTTTTTATTAAAGAAAATTTTAGTAAATTAGATACGTACAGCAGCTTCCACAACTTGGTTTACGATACTCTGTATTTCTTTTGCTTAAATATATTATTATTATTGTTATTATTATTATTATTATTATTATATTATATAATATTTGTAAAAACATAAATTTTAAAAAAATAATATTTATAAAAAAAAATTACGAAACTGCTACTTCCGGTTGTTCAATTGTTACCAAAATCTAATCAGCTCAACCCATTAATATCCGATTGAGGAATCCATAGTTAAACAGGTCTTTAATCTTATAGAATTTGAGAAACCTAGGGAAGCGAGAGGTAAAAAAAAGAAAATGCATAAACTATTTATAATTATTATTATTTGAAATGAGAGAAGTAGTGATTTATTCTGTCGAGGCGAGATATTTCTCGATTCTCGTCTCGTCGAGACGAGAAATCTCGAGTACGAGACAGAAATGTAAAAAATAATTTACGAGACGAGATATACTTGCGGAGATCTCGATTCTCGACAACTGTTTTGAGATTTCTCGGTTGTTATTTTTCTTATTAGTTATATTTGCAAGCGTGTGAAATTTAACATATTTTTAGTGAGATCCGTCCCTATTTATCTTTGTATATTTCATGGTTGATATCTTAATATTTCCACGCTATAAAATGAAAAACTATCTATTTTCAATACAGTGTACTCTGTAAACTTTTACAAAATGTGTAAGCGCTAGTGCTGCCACGTTGTTGCACCGTATATCTGTTCACAATTTAACAATGTAATGCTTTTACTGTAATTTTACTACTCAAATTTTAACAAACACGACATATATCTATGAAATAATAATAATTATAATAATAAATGGCAGGTAATTCAAAAAGGAACTTCAAATTTGAAAACATAATATACAGACTGTTAATTAAAAAACAGGCCATAGATGTTTAATATGGGAAATCAGTTTTTTTGCAGAGTATTGCTCCCCGTTTTAACTTAGAACGATGGTTGTGGTATCAACAGAAAGATAAAAAAAAATGACACCAAAGACGTGTAAATTATGTATTTGGTTCCATAAACTAATTATTAAATTTATTCAATTTTGTATTAGTAGCAATAGCTATAGCATTTTTGAACAAAAAGATAATAAAGTATTTGACTTTTATCTGTCAGAATTTGTTAGCTAGGGTTTTTAGCGTTATTTTCTTTTTAATGTTTTATAACAGATTAGAAAATGCTAGTTAAATATTAAATTAATAAAATTATAACATAATAAAATTTGAACAAGTTTTAGGTTATAACAAATTTTAACAGATAAAACGACAAATATTTATCTTTTTGTTCAAATTGCACATATTAAATTTCCGTCGAGAAATCTCGGTGAGAATCTCGGCCGAGACGAGGCTCTATTAAACTAGACGAGAAAATTTTCGAGACGAGACATAATTTTATGAATTTGAAACGAGACGAGACAATGAATTTCTCGTCTTGTCTCGTCTCGACCGAATCACTAATCACTGGACTTGTTATTTGTATGACTGATTATTTCTGGTTATTTTTACCTCTCGCTAAGAGAGGTATTGGATTCACGCTAAAATTCGCATATTCAGATTTTAGTTAATAAGCACGATTTAAGGTCCCTAGAATACGATTATAACATTTTTAAAATGATCTCTCTGTCTGTGTGTGTGTGTGTGTGTGTGTGTGTGTGTGTGTGTGTGTGTGGATGTGTGTATGTGTGTGTGTGTGTGTGTGTGTCTGGATGTTGGAGAAACGATTCCTAAGAAACTATAAGACTTAAGACCTGTTTAGCTATGAATTCCTCAATCTGACATTCCTGGGAAGAGCTGAAAAGGTTTTGGTAACAATTGGACAACCGGAAGTAGTAGTTTCTCAAAAAATTCTTCTAAATGTAATTTTTTGGAAATTTTTGTTATTACAAATATTGAAGAACATAAAATTTTCCATCTGTATTATTTAAAAATTTTATTATACCTTGTGTAGATTTAGATTTTAGAGATAAAGACACTATAATATAAAGAATAATCTAATCGCAGAGGCTAAGGCACTAAGGAAACCAGAACCACTTGACAAATTCTAATGTTTATAACATAGTTTGTAAATGAGAGATGTCAGTGTCAAAAATCAACACTATCAACAGTTTTAGTGACATTCTGATAGCTTTTTCTGGGAAGTATGTACATTTAATCTTTCTTATTGTTTTATTAATTAAATATTTGAAATTATAGGTAAAATGCATATATCCATCAGAAATACCGCTAATCTGGATAATAAATTGGAAGAATCTCTGACACTTAGGAACGTCCTTATACAATGAAAAATAGATATAATTAAAATTATGTATGTGCAGAAGATAATTATGTTAAATACAATATTTGGGTAAAGATCTATAAGTTTTTGTTATAAAACGACGGTTCGAAAGCGAAGTGCAATACAATAATTATAGCGTAATATGGAAATGGCGAGAGGTCTTGTGCTGGCCACAACAGATTTTTAATTAGAAATTGTACCATTCTCTAATTAATTTGCTTTTTCTTCTTTGCAATCTTGTAATGGGTTTCAATTTATTATGATTAACCTCTCAGAGTGATCGACTGATTTGAGTATTCTCTGCGCCCTATGGACGATGATTTTATACTTTTATCTTTAGATTCTTTCATTTTCATGCAATAAACAAGAGAAAGAGAGAGAATTACAATCAATGTTATTATTTTATACGTAGTCTTTATTTTAACACAATTTATTATATTAGGTATTTATATTCAGTTTTAAGGATGTGTGTAATCAACTATTGTACCTAATTCATTTTAACTCTATTATTGATGGGCAATTTGGGAATGAGCATTTTATTTATAAATGTAAACATAAAACTTTAAACAACAAACTCTTCGGTTTGTTAGTTTATGTGAGGCAAATAGTTATTTTACAAAAACTAATTTTCCTGGGTAAATATTATATAACACTGTCAATAGATATATACCTTTTACATATTTAAACGCTATATTTCTCGGCTCGATAAGTAGTATCTGATCTGATGGAAACTTTGTTGGTCTAATAGTATTGGCTTATTATTTATAATTTGAAATTAGGTTAGGTTAGATCAAGAATGTGAAACATTTTAATATTAACAATAATAATAAGGAAGTGAATTTAGCTTTTTAATAATTTATATACACCTTACAAGAATATAAATTATGTATTGGAATAATACTACCTTTTTAGTTCAAGTTCAGTTTTTTTATTATTATTAATAATAATTGATTCTAAAATATCTAATGGCTATTTCGTGATATTTTTAAATTTGAGGATATTTAACGCACATGGGCTTAGGGACCAGCGATAGTTAAAATACATATATAATATCTACTATTTCTGTATACAATAGATTTAAAAAAAAAACTGTTGTGGCCAGCACCAAGACCTTCCCTCAATTTGATGTATTTTGTAAAAATCCCGTACCAAAATTCCTTGGAAAAGATACTATACAGGGTGTTCTATTTAAGTGTGCCACCATTGCTATCTCGAGAACTATAAGAGCTACGAGGTTAGGTAAATTAGCAAAGAACCACCATTTTACAAGACTATTACAATGAGCAAAAAAAATTTTTTTCGACCAGTGGTTCTCAAAATACGGGACACAACTTTCTTATTTTAAATGGGAACATTTTCTTTTGGGTTATTCGATAGAGTATTTTTTTCTGAATTCAACTATATAAACATATCATATACTAATATAACAAAATAACTGAGAAAAATGCATGTTAAATTTATGTGTATTTCATTTATATCTGGCTGAAACAAGAGTGCTATGGATAGAAAACAATTGAAAAATAAACAAATCAAACAGGGGTGTAACTACAATAATATTAAAATTAATAAATATTAAATTATAATGAAAATGTTCAAAATTTCTCCCATTCTGATTAATGCATAATTGAACTCTTTTAAAAAAACTATGTATAACTTTTCTTAATGTTCTCCTGTCAATATTAGTGATGACATCTTCAATATTATTTCTTAAACTTTCAACATCGGGATGTACTGTAGCATAAACTTTGTCTTTTAGATAGCCCCATAAAAAAAAAATCCAATGGACTTAAATCAGGGGTTTTTGCGGGCCACGCAATTGGACCATTGGTACCAGTCCATTGATTTGGGAAATAATTATTTAAATACTCGGCTACTTGATGAGAGTTGTGAGCTGGTGCTCCATCTTGTTGGAAATATACGTCTCGCAATACTAATAACGGCAGATCATCCAAAATATTGTCTACCATGTCCCTGCGAAATTCTAAATATCGAGCGCCAGTAAGCGTACCCTCGTACAGTAAACGCGATTGTTTAAAATGGCACATCATACATTAACACTAATTTTTTCTTGAAAACCTGTATCTCTTGTTATAACAGGGTTGACGCGACTCCAATAATGTGTATTGTGCCTGTTGAACATTCCATTATTTGAAAAATTGGCTTCAATGAGCTCTAACAAGAGCGAAACGCGTCCATGGTTACTAGCTGAGCATGGGCGGTGTCTGATGATGGCCGAAAGGTTGAGTCAGACGCTGAAATCTTGTGAAACATTTTATTAAATATAATATTTTAAGGTATAAAGGCACTAATGGAAAGTTCTATGCAACCAACGTTACACATAGGTATACCTGTTGTACCTATAAATATTTTACTTCTATGAACTAACTCTGCCAACTTGTAGATACGAAGCGGAATACATTTGAAATTAGCACTTACATATTTTTTTTTAATACGAAAGAAGATTGCGAAACACTTTTCAAATAAGTTTAAAAAGAAACTCTAAATATTACCTGTAATAAATTTAAATATAAACACTGGTTTCACAAAGTTCGCACAGATGTACGTTCCCATTATCCCATTAGACGGTGTTTGGTGTTTGATATTAGTCACAACAAATGGCAATGATAATACAAGGGTCACGCTAAAATTATTAAGATTTAACACAAATTTCATATTTTTAAGAATTTAAATATATTGAAAGTAGTCAAGGGCCTGCTCGAAGCAGATGCGAACGGTGCGGCCGTATCAGGACCCGTGCTTCAAAGGCAAGGGCCCCGCGATTTGAAAACAATTCACTTTTATTTATTCCTAAATAAATTAATGTAGTTTCAATATTATTGTATTCTGTAAAATGTTAAGACAGAAGTTATATCTTAGCTTTTCAGTTTGTAGAAAGAAAAATTTGACTATATAGAAAAATGCATATGAATTAAATATTTTAACTGAATAAAGAGTTTAAAAAAATCTGTTTATATTGATTTTTTGTTATTTTCAAAGGCCCCGCGGTAAAATTTTGTACACGGCCCCCCAAAAGATCAAGCCGGCCATGAAAGTACCTCCCCTCAATATACGTCACCATTCTTTCCTTCCCCTTCTTAAAAGCGCCCAACCAATCTTCTTTTGAAATGTTTTCAAAATATTCATTAATTCATCTCTTCAGACGAAAATCTTCTGCCCCGTACATTTTTTTAAATTGCAAAACTAGTCAAAAATCAGGCGAGTAAGGCGGGTATTCCATTATTTTTTTTTTTGCAAAAAAAACGGTGTTGATTTCGATAATGCTCTTTGGTTAATTCCATATTTTAATTTACAATATTTCACAAAATTCATTATCTGAGTTATAACATACTTAACTTTCGAAACCTAATATCAAATGACAAATTTTGAATAATTTTCAAAGAATTTAACCCTGAGTTTTTATATAAATTTCACAGATTTAAAACAATTTATGCTAATTTCATAGTCTGGGAACATTTAATAGTTTTTGCCTATGTTTCAAATTATCATTTTTTTTTTTCACTGCAGCTCTAGAACATATTAAGTACTGAAAATAATGACGCATTATTAAAATTTAAAGTGCATTATTAAATGCATAATTAATTTAATAATACATAGTTTACTCCGTCTTATCCTTTAATCTCATGATGAGAAGTTAAACTAATGAATAATAGACTGAAGTACAAACTACAATGTTGTTTCAGATTACAGATAACCACATATGCAATTTTTTAACGAACTGGGTATAATTAATTACCCTCTAGCAATTTATACACTCTTATCTTGATTAATAAGTGTTAATTGTATGTGAGTATTTATGAAAATTAAACTCTTATCTTTTTTGTATCTCCAGGTAATGAATGAGATACGGTGACAGTTATAAATATTATCAAAAATGGCATTACCCTACAATATTACACTCTGAAAATGATTTGTACCTTTATGGACATGTGTAATACCTACTTTAGAAATTATAATAATTGCTTAATAGGTAAGTTAGAATTTTAAATTATTGGTCATTGTCCAAGCTCCTTTTTCTTGTAGGACTATCTGAAATTAAATCAAAATCAACTTCATAACCTTGACGGCTTCAAGGACCTCAAGACCTAGCAGAAGGTCTCAACCGCACCACCTAAGGCCTGCTGAAGGACTATCCTTAAAATCTAAGGAGCTTCTGATTCTGAAGAACAACTGCTAAAACCTAAATGGTTGCTGAAGTCTACCCCTACGGTAGATATTGATGGATATATGACAACCAGTTTGATTCAGAACTCGCTTAGTATATCTACTATGGCACTTTTCGGTCTAACCGAAAGTAATCCCTAACTTTCTTACTTTAAAAAGAATACTAATTTCTTTATGTACCATTAAATTTAGTAGTGAATTTTACAAATGAAGCAATAAAAACATTTTATTTATGACTAATCATATCTATTGTCATTCAACTTTTTTGAATTTTTTTATTTAATATGTCCACCCCTTTATCTTGTAATGAATTTTTTATTATTTAAATGAATTCTTTGTTACAAAATTGGGGTAATTTTCATTATATGACCTATACTAAAAATTAATAGTTTTTTGTAAAAACATGGAAAATGTATAAACTGTAATATATATATATATACAGGGTGTCTCAATAAGCTTGCTCACTATTGGTAACTTTTTTATTTGAAGAGATACGAGGTTGGTTAAATTAGCAAAATTGTGCCATTTTATATTAGAAAATTGGTCATGTAGACAAAATAAAAATTGTGTCAGCGGTTCTCAAAATTTGGGACAGAATATATATTTTTTAAATGGAACTATATATTTTTTATTATCTTATTAGAAAGAGTATTTTTTTCTCTTTCCAATAAGGTAATGTTGTATATGTACAATTTTTTGAAATAAACGAGTTATTTACGTTTAAAGATAAAAATTATCTTTTATTAGTTTAGGTCAAGTAAACTATGGAAACAATTGCCTTTTATAAAATTATTATTTTATTAATTTATTTTACAGTAGTAACAAAACAAAGAAAATATTCAAATTGAAAGCCATTATTTCTTTCGCACATTTAAACTCTTTTGGAAAGAGAGCCGACCGTTCTACGTAACTGGTGTCTAGATATAACGTTCCACATAGCACGATCATATCTAACTTTTCTTCATTTGTAAAGTTATTAAACATTATTAAACACAGAGAACTTTACGGGAGAAATTATTAAACGTCAAAAAAACAAAGAATCAATTGTTTCCATGGCTTACTTGACTAAAAAACTAATAAAATAGTTTACAACATTTAAATTTTTAATCGTAAATAACTCGTTTATTTGAAAAAATTGTACATAAACAACATTACCTTATTGGAAAGAGAAAAAAATACTCTTTCCAATAAGATAATAAAAAATATATGGTTCCATTTAAAAAATATATATATTTTTCCATATTTTGAGAACCGCTGACACAATTTTTATTTTGTCTACATGACCAATTTTCTAATATAAAATAGCACAATTTTGCTCATTTAACCAACCTCGTATCTCTTCAAATAAAAAATTTACCAATAGTGAGCAAGCTTATAGAGACACCCTGTATATATATATATATATATATACACAGGGTGTCTCTTAAATAGGGGGACATGGCTTAACAACAGATTCCTGAGGCTAAAATAAGACAATTTAACCCAACTTGCTTCTACCGGAAAGTGTACCATTTAGCCAGAATTCTGCTTCAAAGTTCTTCGAAAAAAATTTAATTTTGCTTATAATAATCCGACGCTTTATTTGATTTGGATGAAATTTGGTATGACAGTTTATATGGTTATAGGTCATCTTTTAAGGTGATACTTGTTATTATTAGTGAACCACTAGTGTATGAAACGTAGGTGTTCCAATATTGATTAGACCGTAACTTTTTAATGGCAGTGCCGAAAACGTGAAATTATTTTTTTTCGGAAAGATTCATTTAATAGTAAACTTTTCTCTCTGTGTAATTTGTGATATCTGTTACGGTTCACACAGAAAAAAATAAAATCTGAGTGTCTGCACTACAAAATTTTTAAAATAAATTTAATCTAGCAGTCTATCCAAATGTCAAACAAGTAATTTTTAATGACAGTAACAATTGTTTTACGGGTTGTCAAAAATTGTCTTCGCAATATTCTAAAATTAGTAACATCCGTTTGTTCGGTCTAATAGTATTTTACTACCATTATTATAAATAAGACGATTACATATCTCAGCTTACTCCTAAACAAGTTGTGAAGATTGACAACTCGTTACTGTCATTAAAAATTACTTGTTTGACATTTGGATAGACTGCTAGATTAAATTTATTTTAAAAAAATTCACGATGCAGTCACTCAAGTTTTATTTTTTTCTGTCCGAACCGTAACAGATATCAAAAATGAAACAGAGAGAGAAAAATTTACTATTGAATGTATCTTTCTGTAGAAAAATAATTTCACGTTTTCGGCATTGCCATTAAAAAGTTACGGTCTAATTAATGTTGGGACACCTAAGTTTCATACACTAGTGGTTCACTAATAATAACAAATATCACCTTAAAAGATGACTTATAACCATATAAATTGTCATACCAAATTTCATCCAAATCGAATAAAGCGATCGATTATTATAAGCAAAATTAATTTTTTTTCGAAGAACTTTGAAGCAGATTTCTGGCTAAATGGTACACTTTCCGGTAGAAGCAAGTTTGGTTAAATCGTCTTATTTTAGCCTCAGGAATCTGTGGTTAAGCCATGTCCCCCTATTTAAGAGACACCCTGTATATATATATATATATATATATATATATATATATATATATATATATACAGGGTGTAAATTTTAAAACGGGTCATAGGGCTATAACATAGGAAAAGAGTTTTTTAGACGCCAAAAGTTTTTATATTAATTTATTGAAAAAAGAATTAGTGCATATTATAAAGAAAAAAATTACGATTTTTTTAATACCAAACACATTACATTTCTGTTTCATATAAAGCCAGATAATAAATTTAAAAAATTGTACAATTAAGAAAAAATAACAATAGCCATGAAACTGACAGTAACAAAACATTGTCATCTTTTAATAACATGATAGGGGACAATTAAAGATTAAAGTTATTAATTTATGAACTAATATAAAATAACATAAAATAAAGAAAACACTAGGTATTTATTTAAGAAACAATATTTATTGTAATAGGTATTTACAAATTAAAGATGATCTACATGTAATAAGAAATAAGATATAAGAAACGAGAAAAACGGGAAACTACAACTACAATAATTTGTAATTTTTCTTCTTGGGACAAATTATCCATAATTTCTTGTTAATAAAACGAAAATAATAATAATTTAACAAATAATGTCCAAAAAAAGTTTATCAATGACAGTCTTAAGTCAAAAATAGTTTTGTTTTGTTTCTGTCAGTTTCAAGGCTAATAATATTTTTTCTTAATTGTGCAAATTTTTGAATTTATTTTCTGGCTTTATATGAAACAAAAATCTAATGTGTTTGGTATAAAAAATTCGTAATTTTTTTCTTTATAATATGCACTAATTATTTTTGCAATAAATTAATATAGAAACTTTTGGCGTCTAAAAAACGGTTTTTCTATGTTATAGCCCTATGACCCGTTTTAAAATTTACACCCTGTATATATATATATATATATATATATATATATATATATATATATATATATATATATATATATTCGTGAAACATTGGGTTTGACATATCCATGGTTACGACTTGACATTTGATTGACAGCAATGTATTTGCCCGTTCCATTTAAAATTAAACATAGGGAACGAATTTGACATTTGATAAGACGTCAATAGAGGTTAATTTTGTTAAAATAATTATACCTACATTCTAAATTAAAATTAGTTGTAGAAAAAATATAGTGTGCACCTTGTGCCCGAGTGGTTTTCTGGCTCGGCTAAATTTCTTACAATATTTAAATATAATACTTCTGTCAAATTCATTCCCCATGTGTCATTTTAAATGAGAAAGACAAATACATTGCTGTCAATCAAATGTCAAGTCGTAACTTATAGGAAAATTCAACGGTTATCTATCATATTGACAAGATGTCATTACAGGTTAATTTTGTTTAAATAGTTATACCTGTTTTCTAAAAATTAAATTTAGATGTAGAAAAATACTGTGTGCACCTTGTGCCCGATATATGTTTAGTGCTCTCGAGTGGTTTTCTGACTCCGCTAAATTTCTTACAATATTTAAATATAATACTTCTGTCAGATTCGTTCCCTATGTTTCATTTTAAATGGAACGGGCAAATACATTGCTGTCAATCAAATATCAAGTCGTAACCATGGATATGACAAACCCAATGTTTCAAGTTAAAAAATACTCACGGTATATATATACAGTGTGTCCCAATTAGAGGTGCCACCATTGGGATCTCGAGAACTATAAGAGATACGATGTCGGTTAAATGGAACTTTTTATGCGCCTTTGGGAGGCCATCTCAGATATGCTTTTATTTTTCCAAAAATTCTCATAAGGCACTAGATAATGACGAAAAACTGAATATTGTTGATTTTTTCTTTTTTAAATAACTTCTAAACTATTAATAATTGAGAAAAAAGTTTCAAATACAAAAGATACATATTTTTATTAACTAACCAGTGGCGTACGAAATAAATTTTTATATCCGTAAATTTTTGAGATATAACACAAACTTATATTTTTTTAAATGGAACCCATATCTGATTTTAGTCTTAGAAAAATAAGTATTTTTTTCTCTTTTCAATGATGTAAGGGTTATTATATTTTATATTTCTTTTGCCTTCAAAATTATTTTTTTCCTTATTTTGTATTAAATTTACAATTATTTTGATAATATTGATAGATTTCTATTTGGAAATACTCCTTGTATTTAAATAATTTATTTCGTTAAAAAATTTTGTTCAAAATTCGTATCAAATTAATTTTTATAATATTTTGTATCAGGTCGCCATTGGTACATCATAGTGTAATTTGTAATTATGAGTCTAGAATGAAAATATTAAGTAATATTGGGAATAAAACAAATTATTTTGATACAATATAATTAATAAAAATAATAATGTTTTTTTGGGAAATAATAAGAAAATTCAGGAAAATAAAGAGAAAAATTAAATTTTAGGAGCAAAACAAATATAAAACATAATAACCCTTACATCATTGAAAAGAGAAAAAAATATTGATTTTTTTGACACTAAAATCAGATATGGGTTCCATTTAAAAAAATATAAGTTTGTGTTATATCTCGAAAATTTGCGGATATAAAAATTTATTTCGTACGCCACTGGTTAGTTAATAAAAATATCTATCTTTTATGTTTGAACCGTTTTTCTCAATTACTAATAGTTTAGAAGTTATTTGAGAAAGAAAAAATCAACAATATTCAGTTTTTCGTCATTATCTAATGTCCTATGAGAATTTTTGGAAAAACAAAACCACATCTGAGATGGCCTCCCAAAGGCGCATAAAAAGTTCGATTTAACCGACATCGTATCTATTATAGTTCTCGAGATTCCAATGGTGGCACCTCAAAATGGGACACACTGTATATATATATATATATATATATATATATATATATATATATATATATATATATACAGAGTGTTTACGGTCTTTTTGTTTTACTTTTAATGGGTGATACTACAGGTCAAAAGAAGGCGAAAAACATTAAAACACCTTAGTAAAATATTTATAATAAAAGAGATATGAATTTTTTTAGTTTTTATAAAGGGGAGGTAAATTAATGTTGAAAAAAGTTGTAGTAATCTGTATAATGACAAATTTCATTATTTTGTTTTTTAATTTCTTTATCTGTCAGTTGCAGTTTATTACAAATTTAATTGTGCTCCGTCAGTTTCTAATTGATTATTGTTACTAATTGTGTAAAAGGTGAACAATGTACCATCGGTATTCTAATACAGAATTAGTTGACATAATGCTCATTTATGGGTAAGTGCATCAAAATTCAGCTGCAGCAAGTCGTCTTTACAGAGAGCGATTTCCAAATAGACAATGTCCCGTACCCCATCAGTTCACTAATTTAGTAATACGTGCTCGAGATACTGGTGATCTGCGAAATAATCAAGGGCGTGATGGAGGTCCTGGTCGGTTCCGACGAATTTTAAATGCGAATGAACAAATTTTAAACCTCGTTGACGAAAATCCTTCAACCAGTATACGGCAAATTGCTCGGCAAATAGGTGTCTCAAATCGCATTGTATGGCGAACACTACGCGAGTATCAACTACATCCGTTTCATGTACAGCGAGTACAAGCTTTACAACATCGTCAAGATCACCCTCAGCACGTACGGTTCTGTAGATGGTTTTTGCGCAAAAATGACGAAGTCCCTATTTTTTCGTTGAGTGTGTTGGCGACTGACTTTACGGCATAAACAATTGCCACAATACGCATATCTGGAGTTTCGGAAATCCGCATGTTGTTCGTCGTGGTCATTTTCAATACAGATTTTCTGTGAATGTATGGGCCGGATTGGTGAATTCACAGTTGATTGGCCCCTTTGTGTTGCCAGAACGACTAAATGCTAATTATTTATTTTTTTTTGCAAAATAATTGGCCAGAACTTTTAGACGATGTTCCCTTAAATGTGCGACAAGAAATGTGGTTTCTCCACGACGGTGCACCGGCGCATTTCAGTCGTCTCGTACGTCATCACTTAAACCATGCATTTGGAAATAAGTGGATTGGTCGGGGCGGTCCTATTTCTTGGCCTCCGCGGTCACCTGACTTAACACCATTGGATTTTTATTTGTGGGGGCATATGAAACACATGGTATACACCAGCCAAATTATCGACGCCGAAGACCTCCGTAACCTGGTGGAAGCAGCAGCGGCGGAAATTCGACAAGGCATGGGCCTTGAAACGTACATTAATTCACGGATACGCCGAGCAAGACTTTGCATACAGCAGTAGGGTGATAACTTTGAACATCTGTTATCGCTTATCGTTCTGTTTTAATTCCATAAAAATAAAAACTAAAAAATTCATATCTCTTTTATTATAAATATTTTACTAAGGTATTTTAATGTCTTTCACCTTCTTTTGACCTGTCGTATCACCCATTAAAAATAAAACAAAAAGACCGTAAACACCCTGTATATATGTATTTGCATTTGTTTTTTAATCTAGATACATATGTTATTATGTATTTTACTATACTCGCCGTCAAATAACTATGGGCTGATGCTCAATCTTTTTCCTTCTCTGTACCCTGTCCCTTGTTATACGGTGTTGCCGTTTCATAACAGTATATTCAACATGACTACTAAATTGGCAAGAGAGCTAAGATATCTCCAGTCCATACTTATTTGACGGCAACTATATAAATAATAAATTATCATAAAAGTAAATAAATAAAAATTAAAATTTGTGTTCATATTCATATAACTACGTTGAGGGCGCCTACCACTCTTAGGCACCTATAGTTATCGGAAAGAGTTCACCACGGAGGCCACTTTTATTATATTTAAAAATACAAATAATTATTTCAAGTTTAACACATTCGGCCACGTGACATTATTTTTTTCTATAATTTATTGATGCAATATACATTGCAAATAATATAAAAATCATTTTCCTAAATATCAAGTTTCAGTAAATTGGTTTTATAAGGAATTTGAATTCTGTGGTATGTTTAAATCTTCTTCGGAAGAAATAACTTTCCGAAAACAAACCAGTTAGCAATATTTATTATAATTTAATTCAGTTTCATACTGATAATGGACCCCAATTTCCAAAACCGATCATAATATCACATATCCAACATAACAACTTCCTAAAGTCATAAACATTATGCTGAACGTGCAAAAAACATCAAAGATTAATATCTCCTGCCACGATATCCTATCAGAATTAACTATCCTAGCAGGGGTTTATCGCTAGGCGGAGGCTGAAAGACAGAGGAATGGAAGAAAGAGCATAATTCGAAATAAACGCACTGAGGCAGAGCAACACGAATGGAAAAACTTTGCCAAGTTTCCGGTAGTTGTTCTGTTTTACTGCGGTGTATAGTTTCACAATTTGCCTGTAGCCGAGTAGAGCTTCATAGTATAAGTCGCAAACGTTGGATGTTGAATGTGTATTGAACGAACTTTAGCCAATGAAACACTCACTGATTTTACTGCGAGTTTGAGGATCCATCATAAAAACTTGCGGGCTTTGTTTGGATAAAGTGCGATTAGTTTCAAAACCTATTTTCACAATTTTCTCTACTCGTTCATTGTATAAAAAATGCATTTGATATTATATAATATTACTGAATGTACAATAATTGGAAAATGTGTTATCATTATTAATATACACTATCGTTCAACTGCCATAACCACGGATCTAAAATGTGTTTAGAACGGAGGGGACTGTGGACTTTTAAAGTATTTATTTTCTTTTGTATCACACTGGGCCGGACCATTAGGTATCTGTTTCAAATATTTCCTGTATTCCATGGATTGCGAAACATTTTTTCAGTAACTGAATAATTTCTTCAGAAGAACTATTTTGTAGGTGTTCGATTTCAGTGAAGACTTCTATTTTATTGTAATGTTTGAAACAATTAATGACAGCTCATAAATAACGTATTTCTCATAAGTTTTGGCACGAATTTCAACATTTTTTTTTTTTAATAATGTACTACATAATAATAAACAGTTTCATTAGCAACTAATTATAAACTTAAATTAAATAAAGAGTTCCGTGTTCTTCTACAAGGCGCAACTTTCTGCGGACTCCTATCAATGGGCGCGTTCAGTAGCACTCAGCAACTGAGTTGCTGGGTTGCTAAACTCAACTGAATGATTTGCTGAGTTTATGATTACAGTCATCAGCTGAGTCAACAATTCAGCGCATTTGAAACGCGCTGGTTTGTGTCAGCAAGTGTTAATTTATAGTAGGTTAGATGTCAAAAATGGAATTGAATAATAATTTATATGAATATAATATGTATACCACGCTCAAAATGATTTGATTGAAGAGATTGTACAACATATGGTATTATTCTTCCGATTATTATTTTTAAATGATTAATTACATCGTTGTCCAACTATTCATTTACAATTAGGTTGAAATCTTTCATCATTTCTAATACTCCAACTAAAAATAAATATTGGAAATATAAATTAAGTAGAAAGTAACTTACCACTGTATGTATATTGACAGATGACAGGTAAAATTTTCCATCACTAACTCAACATGCCGTTCAGATTCAGAAGTAAGCTAAAATGCTTACATGTTGTTGCTGAGTTGCTTACTCAATTGCTGAGTGCCACTGAACGCGCCCATTAGGTTTTGGGCGGCACTTAACTCGATTTCTCGGACTTTTCTATATACTCTGCGTCGAAGTTCCTCCGCATTTTGGGCTTCCTATCCTCCATCGTTCGAGTCTGTCCTGCATAGTGACAAGATGCGAGGTCTGGCCAGAACATAATATCGTCCCCAGGATGTCCTTTCGTTAGGCAATTATGGATGTACCTTTGATTAACCAGCAGTGCCGGATTAAATCATGTGAAGGCCCTTAGGCAATCGAAATCTTGGGGCCTTCCTAAATTTACGAATTTACCATCCAACAATTTTAATAAAATAATTTTAAAAGTAAAGCTTTACAGACTATAGTATGTCAAAATTTAACTTTAAGTACTCATCTATCAAATTTGAATTAACCTTAATTTCTAACTTCTATAAAAAAATCCACACTTTCTTTCACTAGATATTCTAAATTCACTTACTAATTAACTCGATGAAGACTACGTCTAACTAATCATTTTGAAGTGGTAAATTGGTATATCCAAAGAAATAAGTGATGTTTGTGCTGATTGATATTTTTTATTTATCGTAATCAAGTTTCCATTATTGTAAATAAAATTTCTTTATTTAAGTATTTCTTTGTTTGTAATAAAAAAAATCAAAATCAAATCAATATTATTTTAATTCAATGTAGTGGGGCCCCTAAAATGTGAGGGGCCCATATGCAATTGCCTACTCTGCCTAATGGGTAATCCGGCACTGCTATCCAGTGCTTCACCTCTTACTCGGCCCACATAAAGCCTGGATACAACCCTTATGGAAATGGCATACCAAACCAACACCTAACCTGCGAATTTGGCTTTTTGTTTATATCTGACATTATTAGGGATTTCTTCAACATCGTCAGTATAAAAACCATCATTTCCTTTCATTTCGGAGTTACTCAGCGTGAACTACTTTTCATCATCCATAATTATCACGAGGTTATTCACAAAATGTACCCTTAGATTACGGCAGCATATCGAGTCTGACTAGTTGGTTGGCGGTATATTTTGGGGCTTTCCTTCGTTTTCTGAATTTTTGACCATTCCGTGGCAGTTCCCGCGATATGGTGTCTTTGGATGTTCGATACTGGCGTGCCAGTTTTCTTAATGAAGTACCAAGTCTGTTTTTCGCTCTTCTTTCTAGTGCTTCGGCTCTTACTCTGGTTCTAGGTCTTCCACTTTTTGGCAGATTTAAACAAGGAATACCTTGCTCACATTCAGAAATTGTCCGCTAAATGGTTCTTCGGGATATATGTTGATTTTCAAAAATTCGTAATATTTCGGCTTTACGAACTTGCCCAACTAAATTATATATATACTCTTTCGAGTTTCTAATTTGTAAGCCATATCTACATCATAAGTGACTGACAATATTGAGCTGTCAAAGTTAAGATAAGATGTTAAACAAAATTTTTGTTTCCATAGCAACTTGTGATTCTCTTGTTATTACTGATTTTATAGCATCTGAAATTTGTGCCAAAACATATGAGACATACGTTATCTAACAACTATCTTACGTTTCATGTGTACTTGATATTTTAATTACGATAGGCTGTCACATCTTTGACATTTCTGCATAATTACACATCAGAAACCGTTTTATTTGATACTAAACACGATATGGTCCTGACAACTTTATGCAGAAAACAAAAGCCGATAGAGCTATCAAACTTTTGACATTTCTGCATGGCAGCCACTGACCATACCTCTCATTTAATACCAAATACGTCAGCTTTATGCAAAAAACAAAAGCCGATCGAACTGTCTGGATTTTTGACATTTATATAATTATAGCAGCCCTTGACGATACCTCTCACTTGATACCAAACACGACATGTTTCTGATAACTTTATGCAGAAAACAAAAGCCGATCGACCTGTCAAGTTTTTGACATTTCTGCATGGCAGCCCTGGACGATACCCCTAATTTGACACCAAACATGTCATGATTCTGACCACTTTATGCAGAAAATAAAAGCCGATCGAGCTGTCGAATTTTTGCTATTTTTGCATGCAGCCCGTCAAAGAACATTTCATTTGATACCAAACACGACATATTTATGTAAAAAAAAAAAACAAACGCCGGTCGAGGTTTAAATTTTTTCACTTTTATATGGTTGGTAACATGTATATTTTTCATGCAATTATATTTAATTTTTACTATATTATAAATGGCAGTATGAAAATTAGTGTAGGAATTTCACACTAATGTATTTAGTTATATATAAATAACTAAATAAATATATTACGGCATATTACCCATTACTGGGTTTGTTAATCTGGTGTACCAATCTGCTCTGTATACAGATATCGGTAATGACAGTAGTGATATTGTGATGTTTCTCGGCCTTGTATTAATCACTCAACGTAGGCTATGACCCGAAGAATGTGAGGCGAGACGTTCGGTTTTCCCCGAGTTTAACCGAATAGCGTGACGCGTCCACGCCTCGTGACGCGTCACGAGCAGTGGCGCCGACTCCGTGGGTGCTCCGAGGCTTGAGCACCCGACAAGAGAATTCGTCGGTTCATATAATAGAGTATAGAGAATGATCTGTAGTCACGTGATTCAGTTCTGTACGATTTGGAGCCCCAGTTCATAGTTATTGGCGAAATTTTTGATTGGTCGTCATTTTGTTATTTGATAAAATAGAAAATAATTGTAAATACAAATGTTTTAGAGAACCGAAAGCAAATGCTGAAAGTTTTTGTATTTTTTAAATATTCCTTAAAATAAGGGAGTAATGACGATTTTTCGAAAAACAAAAAGCGCTAATAGCTATGGACTGGGGCTCCAAATCAAAAATTTGAACTAAGAAAAAATGTTTGTGTCAATGAGTTCTAACTACCGTTTTCGGGTGTTACAACTTAGTGTTAACACCCTGTATACATAAAATGTAAAAATATGTTTTTCAATTTTCACATTTGTTACTATTTCTCAAATCACATTTGTGTAATTATATTTCAGATTTTTCAAAAAATATATAGAATATAGAATACTACTTTTTAGGTTTTGAGCACCCGACAGAAATATAAAAAGTCGGCGCCACTGGTCACGAGTCACGAGGCGTGACGGATCAGGGGTGGGATTCTATAACTCGTCCGTTATCAAACGGTACCGTTATCACTATGGTTACATAGAAGATCGCATTTCATTTGACAAGTATGACGTAAACATACCAATCATCTTGTAAAAAATACGTTTCTATAGTGATAACGGTACATTTTGATAACGGACGAGTTATAGAATCCCACCCCAGCTAAGTTAACGATATCAATTGATAACGGACGAGTTACAGAATCCCACTCCAGGAAAAAATCCTGAGTAACTATCAGCTGTTAGCAAATATTCTCGACCTCCAAAGTAGAATAAATCACTTCCTACAATCTGCCAGGGTCTGCCAGGAATTATTTTTGTCAATAAAGACTATATTGTATTTGATCTATCTTTGATGATGTTGACAAATGGTGTATTTTTTACATATTTATCAATATCTTTAGTCATTTCATACCAAATAAACAGCTTCTCTTGCTCGCCGTAGACAACTTTACATTCCTATAGGGATTTCCAGTTTCCAGCCCAGCAATATGCACTCTGGTGGCGAATTTTAGAAACCCTGCCAGACATTCCAGAGTTTATAACCTATGTTTACAACGAACGTGTAACTGCATTTTTTTCATTTTTCTTATTTTATTTTAAGTTCTAGTGGTGTATTTTCGTAATTTTTTATTGTTTCATTAATATATCAGTATGATATTTCCCAAACAGTCTTTTTAAAGACTAATTTTCGTGTGTTTATAGTTTCTTTTATCATATTATCCATACTAATACAATAAATGCGAAAGTAACTCTGTCTGTCTGTCTGTCTGTCTGTCTGTCTGTGTGTCTGTTACGTTTTCACGCCTAAATCGCTGAACCAATTTTGATGGATTTTGGTATAGAGATAGATTGAACTTTGGAGACGGACATAGGCTACTTTTTATCGCGAAAATAAAACTTAAAGGGGTGAAATAGGGATGAAAGTTTGTACCGCTCTATTAGTACAGTTGCACAAGTGAATAATGAATTGAACGTCACTGACGTATGATGAGTAATTCTTTGGTTAATTGGACAATGAAATTTTTGTCATTGGTGTGTAGCG
This sequence comes from Ophonus ardosiacus, assembly GCA_943142095.1. Lineage (NCBI taxonomy): Eukaryota > Metazoa > Arthropoda > Insecta > Coleoptera > Carabidae > Ophonus > Ophonus ardosiacus. The sequence continues at coordinate 42,292,347 of OW964823.1, forward strand.
CAAGATAAAACTTTCGTGAAAAAAATTAAATTATCAAAATTTAATAATCAAAATTAATCGAAAGCATAAGCAAGGTTCTACAATAAATATTTCACAAAGTACAGTAAAAAGGATTCTAGCTGAAAACAAAAAGAAATTTAAGTAATCCAAAATCAAAATTAAATTCTCCGGGAAAGAACAAAATTGAAAATTTTGATTTCCAGGTATTCTCATATTCTTTCTCACATCTATTACTTTTACAGTTTATTACTGTATAGTTTTATTTGATAACAAATAAACGTTCAAATACAAAAGATTAAATTTGATTACAACAATGAAAAGTTTTACAGTTAATAACAATGTAGTTTTATTTGATTACAATTTTCACCCACATAGACTAAATCTGATTGCAATAATAAAAATAACTATCACACAAATTATTGTCATCATTGTTAACTATATTGATTGTAATAAAAAAAAAAATAATTGTGATTTTGATTTTTTCTTTATTTAATTGTTAATATTAAATCCATACTAATATAATAAATGCGAAAGTAACTCTGTCTGTCTGTTCAGAACAATAATTATATTTTGTATTTTTATACATGTAGCGAACGCACTCGTTTTCCAAGTCAGAAAGTAATGATGTATGAACGAACTCAGAGACACACCCAGACGAGATGAACAGGGCGACAAAATCTTAGTCAGTAATAGTTTTTCATAAGTCAGTGAATATTCAATTATAAATTAGTGTGTTTAGTTATAATTCAGTGTATATACATATACAACATGTGTACATCATAATAAACAGAAAATACAGTCCACTCTACTCTTTACTAAACCAACGCGAGTTCCTGAGAACTACAGTTCCAAACATTTATGGTCCCAACGAGCAGGATATCATCCAGTACAGGGTAACTACAGTTACAAAAACATTGTGAAAAACAATCAAATACGACTTACTACAGTAAGTACAAGTGAAACAACAAGGCAAGGATCAAACAAAATACAACCCCTGGCACGCCCAGTACCAGGCAACCAGCAATACAAGGACGAATTGCGGGCATACCGACATCAAGGCGAATTTCAGGTGAGATCTTCCCAATATATTTCCTTACCTATATTCTTGTTTCCTTGCATAAATTTAAACAATGGATGCGCAAAAGCAGAAACGAGAGGTAATAAAGGACACTTTAATTAATTTTAAAACATTTGTGAACAATTTCAATGTTCAAACTGGCAGTTTATCAAAACTCAGGCTGAGGCTAGAAAAAATTGAAGAAGCATGGACTAGTTTTGAAAACGTTCAAAGTAAAATTGAAAAGGATCAAAACACAAAAGAAAAAGCCGAGTCAGCGAAATATAGGGAGCAATTTCAAGAAACATATTTCGACGCAGTATCAACAGGAAGAGATTTACTTGAAGAGGCAACTACTATACGCCAGCCAATAGTGAATACCGAGATAGTCACAACACCAATGCCAATACCTACTCGTCCTAATATACAGCTACCAACATTGAGTTTTCCAAAGTTCAATGGTGAGTACACAAAATGGTTAACATTTAAAGATTCATTCAAATCAGCCATACACTTAAATGAGTCACTATCAAATATAGAAAGGTTAAGACATTTGCGAAGTCTATTAACCGGAGATCCATTACATTTGATTAGTTCTCTTGAAACCACCAACGAGAATTATACAATTGCTTGGTCACTCCTCAATGAACGGTATGAAAACGAGAAAATAATTTCTCATACACACATAAAAGCTCTTTTCGAAATGCAGTCATCGAAAGAAAATCATTTAAGTATCAGACAAGTTATTGATACCTTTCAGATGCATGTTCGCGCATTGAAAGCATTAAAGGAGCCTACTGATCATTGGGACACTCCTTTAATATACCTTCTTTCTACAAAACTTGACACTAAAACAAGAAGAGAATGGGAACATCACAGCGGTGATATTAAAAAACCCACTCTCACAGAGTTTATTCAGTTTTTGTCAAAATATTGTCAAACATTAGAGATATCTGATGCTAAACATAAAAATACAATTAAACCAGATGTAGACAAAACTAACATACATAAAAAACAGGTAACATTGGCAACAGCAGCAGTTGCACATAACAATAACTGTATTTTATGTAAAAAACCAAAACATCAGATATACAAATGCTTTAAATTTTTATCACTTCCTGTAAAAGCTAGAAAAGAAGAAGTCAACCGATTGAAACTTTGCAGCAATTGTCTTAGAAGCGGACATGAAATTGCTAATTGTCATGGAAAGAACTGCCACATCTGTGATGGTAAACACAACAGTTTACTCCACACTGAGCAGCTGGAACAGCAAACAGAAGGTATTTCGAAACCAGAAACCATTGTTAGTACAAGTATCAATACTTACACATGTAGGTCGACACAACTACAAACTTTGTTACCTACAGCTTTAGTCAAAGTAAATAATGACATCAATAAAACATCATTTATAATTAGAACCTTATTGGATTGCGGTTCACAGTCAAATTTCATAACTATGGATATGTGCCGTAAACTAAATTTAAAAATGACTAAATCAACAATGAATATTTCGGGATTTAATCAAACAGTTTCTAAAACTAATTTTAAAACTAATATGATAATTAACTCATTACATAATCATTATTCTAAACAAATAACGTGTATTGTAGTCGACCAGATTACAACAGACTTACCTACGCTTTCAATGGACATATCGGATTTAAAAATTCCGTCCAATCTAACATTGGCAGATGCTACATTTAACGAAACAGGACCTATTGAATTATTGCTTAATGTTAGCATGGTTTTTGAGATTCTGACAGAAGAAAAGCTAATTCTAAATGGCGTATTAAACTTGCAGAATACAAAACTAGGATGGATTGTAGGGGGTGACGTTTACTTGCCTGCAACAAAAAATACTCATACACTTCTTGGTGTAAAGCACAATGAACAAGACATACAAGATCAACTTCAACAATTTTGGAGGTTGGAAGAAGTGCCATCATCTACAAAATATTCTAAAGAAGAAGAAGATTGTATGAAGCACTTTGAATCCACGACAAAAAGAGATATCAGTGGAAAATTCATTGTAAGCATGCCACTGCGTCAAAAGGAAGACGCATTAGGCAATACGTTAAATGTCGCAGTAGCCAGATTACTTTCAGTAGAAAGAAAATTTTACAACAATCCTATCCTAAAAGAAACATACAAAGAATTCATGAAGGAATATGAAACACTGGGACATATGACTCCAATTACATACACTGAAAACAGTTTCGCATATTATCTACCACACCACCCAGTTGTTAAGATGGATAGTTTAACCACCAAAACAAGAGTTGTATTTGATGGATCAGTACAAGCACCAGATGGCTTGTCACTCAACCAACTGCAAAAGGTAGGTCCAACTATTCAGAATGACTTATTTACAATTATAAGTAAGTTTCGAACATATGCAGTAGCTTTAACCGCTGATGTGGAAAAAATGTACAGACAAGTACTAATTGATAAGTCGCAACGTCACTTACAACACATTGTTTGGCGTACTAACTCAAATGAGCCTATACAACATTATCAATTGAATACTGTGACGTACGGTCAAGCTGCTTCTCCGTTTCTAGCCATTCGATCGTTGATGCAGTTAGCATTTGACTATGAAAATGAATATCCAATAGCTTGTGATGTAATAAAAAATTCATTTTACGTAGATGACTTGCTGGCCGGTGCAGAGAACGAAGATGAAGCCTATAAACTATACGAGCAAATCACTCAAATTTTAGCAAGTGCACAAATGAAATTAAGAAAATGGTGTACTAATAGTGCAAACATGTTACGTAAAATTAATACGACAGACGAAGCACAAAAAGGCGTAGTATATGTTTGTGAGAACACCTCACTAAAAACATTAGGTGTTCATTGGAATCCTGAAGAAGATGTATTTGAATATTCAGTTAACATAAAGGACAACTCTGTCATTTCTACAAAACGAATTGTGTTGTCTGTTATATCCCAAATATTTGATCCACTTGGATTAATTTGCCCTATTATTCTAATAGCAAAATTAATTATACAATATCTTTGGCAAGAAAAGTTAGGCTGGGATGAGCCGTTAGATCAAAAATCGCAAGCTGAATGGCGCAACTTTGTATATTGTGCCGGACAGGTGGAAAAAATTAAAATACCACGATTTATTTTATGTGAGAATAACACTATTGTGGAAATACATGGATTTTCTGATGCGTCTACAAAGGCGTACGCAGCTTGTGTATACCTGAGAGTAATTAATGACTGTGACGATATAACAGTTAAATTAACATGTGCTAAAACCAAAGTAGCACCATTAAAATCATTATCGACACCACGATTGGAATTATGTGGCGCCTTACTGTTGACCAAACTGGTAGATAAAACTAAACAAGCTTTACGTTTAACAGTATCGCGTACTACATATTGGACGGATGCAACAGTTGTCCTTGGATGGATCAACACTTCTCCGCATTTATTGAAAACATTTGTAGCCAATAGAGTTGCAACGATTCAGGCTCAAACAACAAGCTCTGATTGGAGATATGTACCTACTACAGAGAATCCAGCGGACATTGCATCTCGTGGGGCGTATGGGAACACTTTACTTACTTCATCGCTATGGTGGAACGGTCCTCCATGGTTAGCTGACACTGAAGAGTATTGGCCAACACTATCTTTGAAGAACGATGTTAACTTACCCGAAGTTAAACCGCAAGTTCAAACTTGTTACATGGCTGAAAATAAACTTGATATCTTTGATCGATTTTCAAAAATGAGTAAACTAAATCGAGTTATTGGTTATATACTTAGGTTTATAAGTAATATAAACTTAAAGAAAAATAAATTGAAGAGACGAAATGGTCCACTTACAATTTCTGAACTAAAAACTTTCGCAACAGCAATCTTTTCCCAAAGAAATCGAACACTTGGAAAAGAGTCAACAATTACAAAATAATTCTAAAATTATACGGCTATCTCCTTATCTGGACGATAAAAAAATATTAAGAGTTGGCGGAAGATTGGAAAATTCAGATTTCAAGTATGAAAAGAAACATCCAATTATACTTGGAAACCATATACTTACCAGATTAATGTTCGAAGAAGCTCATATCTCGTTGCTACATGCTGGTCCTCAACTTTTATTAAATCATATGAGAGAAAAGTACTGGCCAGTTAAAGGACGCAATTTAGCAAGAAGTATCGTACAAAAATGTGTGAAATGCTTCAAATGTAATCCAAAACCATTGCAAACAATTATGGGCAACTTACCTGCAGACCGAGTAACTGCAACGTACCCATTCATGATCACTGGCGTAGATTACGCTGGGCCATTTTTATTAAAAAATAAGAAAGGTCGCAAAGCATCATTAACTAAAAGTTATCTATGTTTATTTATATGCTTTGTTACAAAGGCAATTCATTTAGAGTTAGTATCGGAACTAACTACTGAATCATTTATAATGGCTTTACGAAGATTTACAGCAAGAAGAGGTAAACCCAGTCGTATTTATTCAGATAATGGAACCAATTTTATTGGAGCCAATAATAAACTACGTGAACTAGCCCAATTTTTAAAAACGTATCAATCTGATTTGATCGAATGCTGTACTACAGAATCAATAAATTGGAATTTTATTCCAGCCAATTCTCCCCATCATGGTGGTTTATGGGAGAGCGGAGTTAAAAGCGCTAAATACCATATGCGAAGAATAATCGGAAGCTCTGCTCTAACTTTCGAAGAATTCTATACTATTATTACACAAATCGAATCCATTTTAAATTCTCGACCATTATCTCCGATTTCCTGTGATCCCACAGAACTTACTCCTTTAACACCCGCACATTTCCTTGTGGGAAGATCTCTAACAACTGTTCCAGATCCAAATCTACAACCATTGCCGGAAAATCGAGTAACCAGCTATCAACGTCTGCAAAAAATAACTCAGCATTTTTGGCGTCGATGGTCCTCTGAATATATTTCAGAATTACAGCAGCGGCAGAAATGGAAGACAACTCAACGCAATATTCAACTTGGAGCAGTGGTGATTGTCAAGGATGACAATCTTCCTCCACTTCAGTGGATCCTCGCACGTGTAGAGCAACTACATCCAGGGGCGGATGGCATCACCCGGGTTGTAACCTTGAAGTTACCCAACGGCAACACGACAAGACGCGCCATCACTAAAGTGTGTCCTTTGCCATGCAGTGCTAGTTCTGAGTGAAGTTAGTGAAACTAGTGACGTGCAGTGAACTAGATTAAGTCATAGTCATAATTAGTTATGTTTGTTTGTATTGGTTGAAGCCATGGTCTTCAAGGCTGGGGGCAATGTTCAGAACAATAATTATATTTTGTATTTTTATACATGTAGCGAACGCACTCGTTTTCCAAGTCAGAAAGTAATGATGTATGAACGAACTCAGAGACACACCCAGACGAGATGAACAGGGCGACAAAATCTTAGTCAGTAATAGTTTTTCATAAGTCAGTGAATATTCAATTATAAGTTAGTGTGTTTAGTTATAATTCAGTGTATATACATATACAACATGTGTACATCATAATAAACAGAAAATACAGTCCACTCTACTCTTTACTAAACCAACGCGAGTTCCTGAGAACTACAGTTCCAAACACTGTCTGTTACGCCTGAACCGTTGAACCAATTTTGATGAATTTTGGTATAGAGATAGATTGGACTTAGGAGAAGGACATAAGCTGTTTTTGTGGAGTGTTAACCTGTACTTGAAAATCGCGGAGCATTTTTTTCGGAGTATCCTTTTGTTCAACATGCATAAGTAACAATAACGTATTTGCGGCATCAGTATCAAATTCTGTCACTATTTTCATTGGATTCTAATCCCTCAAGATTATCTTCACAAAAAGTGCTCATAACAGGACTGTCAACAGTTTCTTTGGCTCGATTCCGCACAATTAGTCGATTTTGTCGATTAAATGGGCCAGGATCTACATTTATTATTGACGTTACTGGTAAATTTAACGTCGGTATTGTGTTTTTCTTTAGAAATTTACGGTTTATGGATCTTGTTTCTATAAATAATTGGCATATCAAAAGATTGCACTCTCTACATAATGAAATATGTTGGTTTGCACAATATTTCTATACACTTAGCCCTAGATTTAGTAAAACTTTCTTCGTCAAAATGTAAGGAGCACACTTTTTTTCCAATTTTCAATACGTCTATCCACACTTTTTTCCGACTGACCAATTCGTATTTGTCAAAATGATTTTTTATTATTTATACTATCGGTTGGAAATCGAAAAAGTGTAAATTTGGAGTACGTTTTTCCATGAATTGCACATCGGTACACAACAATATGAATTAGACATATTGCAAATGAAATTTATATGCAAAAGTATATAACAAATAATATGATAAAAGAAACTATAAACACACGAAAATTAGTCTTTGAAAAGACTGTTTGGTAAATATCAAACTAATATATTAATGAAACAATAAAAAATTACGAAAATATACCTCTAGAACTTAAAATAAAATAAGAAAAATGAAAAAAATGCAGTTACAAGGTTACAAGTTCGTTGTAAACATAGGTTATAAACTCTGAATGTCTCTCGCAGGGTTTCAAATTTTATCCGCAGTGGCGCTGAGATCTAAACTTTAAACGACGCCTATATGACCGTAGTGTATTTGTTATAACAATTTCGCTTGGCTTTCTTTAGGATTTACTATCTTGTCTCCTCAATTTCGAGTTCTGCTTTAGTAGGTATCGTAATGTTCTTTACAATTAAAGCGCTGTAGATTAGGGTTTTAGACCCTCTAAACATCCGCAAAAATTTGTAATAACAATAAAGAAATAAATATTATGTTTTTATTTTTGTACAACTGATGATGACTGCTTTGCAGTTGAAATGCACATATTAAAATTATAATAATTTGTGAAGAAAAGTTATTTATTATTAATATTATAAACAATAAAGAAGTTCCCAAAGAGACTGTCCACAGTAATTTTACCAAAATATTAAAAAATAAATACAAATTAAAATATTAATCAAGCATCGCATCGCACACCAATAACTTTCGGATGCAGGTGCAGTCAACTGATGGCACTGCAATCTGCAATATGGTGGAATCGTCGATTATCAAATGACAATCTTTCATTTCAAGTTTCTGAAACTTGAAGGTTATCAATCAAATTACAAAAATGAACTGTGATAACAATAAGAAGGAAATGGGGTGGAAAGAAGAATATTGTAAGTATTATTATTATTTTATTGTAATATGTATTTCAACAGTCTTTTTTAGCGCTATTATTAAAACGTATAGAAACGTTAGAGCAACAGCTCGAGCAATTTAAAAAACCATCATATTTTACAAATGCATTGTCTTCACCAATGCCAGTTGAAAAACGATATGAATTAATGCAAATGCCACTGGGGTCTGAAACCATGAGTGGTTACAGCAGCACACAACAATTAAAAAACGCACCATGTTCATCAACTTCATCCGCACTGTTCTCGCCAGTTGAAATAAAATTGGAACCATGGAAAGAGCAAACGCACTTGGAAATTGAAACCAAAAGCGGTTATAGAGGTTCACAACAATTTAAAAATGTACCATGTTCTTCAACTAGACCATCGTCGCTAGATGAAATAAAATATGAGCAAAAGCAAATGCCCCTAGGAACTGTAAACAAGGGCGGTTTTAAAAACTCACAGCTATTAAAAAACGCACTATGTCCTTCAACTTCCACTTCAGCTCCGTCATCAACTGAGAAAAAATATGAGCCAAAGCAACAGCAAACGTCTCAGAGGAATAAGAAAAAACGCGGTAATAGAGGTTGGCGATCTCGACGTGGTCGCAGAGGCAAGAAAAATTTGGGTTTTAACTACAAGGTTAAAGGCAATAAGGTACGCAATAATTTTTTTAAAAAAACTGATTCACTTTGTTACAGGTTAATGATGTTAATTGGCTGGCCTTGTGCAAAATAATTCATAACATTTTCTGAATAGATTAATTTTGTTATTTGTTGCAGGTTACTATTATGTTTTGATGAGAAATTAAACTTTCTTTAATGTATTCATACATCATATTTATATTGTTTGATGTATGGTTACCTTTCTTTAACCTGTAAGAAAATAACAATTAAAAATAATACACAGTTTAATTTAATCATTGTTGCGTTATTTTTTTCTATTAGTCCATTCGCCAAATCGAACCATATCCAACTTCATTGAATTGCGCTACGCTTATGGATGCATTGCACAAAGTGAGAGAGATAGTAAAAAATGAGATGTTTTCAAAGCGCAGATGTTTTTCTGCGCATAGAGATGATAAAATGAAATAGTTGTCAGTTTTAAATTCAAAAAGCTTGGTATGAAATCAAATTCCTTAAAATGTTTACAACAGACAAATGCGAATTACTTTACTTCTGTATTAATTTTTAATGAAATTAACAATTTTTTTCTCATTTCTGGGTTCTTCGGAAATCTACGATACGATAATAATTGGGATGACGCATTACAAGAAGCTACGGAACAATATTTTCGAAATAATTTGTGTTTCTTAACATATTTTACTTCTATTTGTGCCATAGTTTTGAGATATTTTTTGAACTTATAACATTTCAACAACGCTTCACAAACTAAGCACAAGCACATTCATTACATGACAGATAATCCATTGTTGCCAGTTGCGTTTATTATTAAATTTTACTATTGTTTAAAACTTAATTTTGACACAAAATTCATTTTTCTTTATTGGATATATCATATTTAAATTCAAAATTGCAATAATTTATTTGTTTAGGCATTATTAGAATAATTTTTAATTAATACAATCTGATTTAATTATATATCAATTATGTGGCAACAGAGCATCATCTCTACAAAGCTTTACAAAAATATCGCTAGATGACAGACTTAATATGACGTCAGAGTGCAATTACTGTGCAATGCATCCATTGCGGCCGTCGGCCGCATAGACAATAGATACATATACTACGTATATAGATTGGGAACTCTATCGTTGTCATGAGACTTTATAAACTCAGCGATGTAAGCGCTCGGTGGTTGCACAAGGAACTAAAATTTTGAAGGCGGCACAGTAGGCGGGATATTTGAAATTTTTGTTTGTATTAAATACTACTACATAAATTTATAAAGTATGTATGAATACTGACCATTTACGTAAATTACTCCAAATTCACTAAAGTGTGTATATGCAAATAGTCATAATTCATACATATTTCATAAACAAATAATATTATTTAGGAATATTAATAAAAAACAAATATATGAAATGAAATCGAAAATTGTATTTAGTTTATGACTTACATGGAAAGTAATTCTGCGGAAAAATACAATTTATTAAAAAAATATAACAATTATGTATATTTACTGAGCTTTTGTTATATACATATGTATGGATGAGTATAAGCATAAAGTCGAAAAACTCACTTGATGAATTAGTCTCTTCTGTATTGAGAAACGCAAACTCTGAAGAAGTAGCCGTGCAATTATTCAAATCTGCAATATTGTAAGATAAATCTTATAACTATTTCGATGGAATATATATTGCTATTTCTCATAAATAGATACACTAAAAACATATTAAACAACTTGAATTTTCACTTAAATTTGTCATACTATGACTTGATTGCAACAATGCAAATGCTTAATTACAATAAAGAAAATTTGATTACAACAATGAAAATAACTAATTACACAAAGTGATAATAATTGATGCAAAAATATATTTAAATATAAACAATACCTGTAGAGTTTTCCGCATACTCAATATTACTGAGTTCGCTACTGACAATACAAACATTTTGCGTGGATACTTCTATAAATAATTAAAGATATAAAGATTAACCATCCTGAGAAAATAAATTTTGGATTATTAATGTACCTGCAGTCGCTGTATTAGTACGTTCTACATTAGTACTCGGAAAAAGAAAACAATGCTGATATGGACCACCTTAAACATAAAATATGAAATTAATAATAACGAAATTCACATGAACGAAAAATAACATACCTGTTAAAAACAGAGTAGAAACTGAGTAAACTTTTAATATCTTAGTCATTGGTATTTTACATTCTTCAGGAAAATGTTTGTCACATACATAGTCGTAGTATAACATATTATAAATATTTTTCGGGTCCATATCTTGCAATTTCTTCGAAGGAATACGTTCTATCCAAGTATTAAATAGTTCTTCATAATAAACTGAAAATCTATGAAGAACTGGATCCAGTTTATCACAAAGCGGAACACAACATCGATTTTTAGGAGGCATGGTTAATTTTTTTACTTTCATTACTGGAGTATAACACGGGTATTAGTACAAAAGAATTATAGAAGAAAAATGAACACCAATAATACTAAGAATTACGTAAAACACAATAAAACAATGTTAACACAATGAATGATACTAAAGTATTAATTTTCAATATCGCACTTTTCGTTTGAAACACACCGGTTTGACATTCGCACGATTTGCATCTTCAAATTTTTAAGAAATGACGGGGAAAACAATTCAAATTGTGTTGATACTAGCGCCAAAGTGAGTGCACAGATAACTAAATCGGAAGTCAGTAATTACCCACTGAGTGCGCAGGCCCAGGTCGGCCGTCTGAAATGTCACAAAAATAACTCAAACAAAAAAATATAGATCGAGTACATCAAGTGGCGCCACAGCACGGAGCAACATTGTACTATTTAGAGAAATAATCTGTTAAAATAAATATTGAATTTTAATATTTAAATTGTGAAATATTATATTTATTTTTCATAAAATGACAACACATTTTGCACATCTAAACTTCAAAAACCAAGGAGGATTTAATTTCACCCTTATGTTTAAAGAATATTTTTTAAAATATACAGGTGTCTCCTAAATAGGGGGACATGGCTTAACCACAGATTCCTGAGGCTAAAATAAGACGAATTAACTAAACTTGCTTCTACCGGAAAATGTACCATTTAGCCAGTATTCTGCATCAAAGTTCTTCGAAAAAAAAAAAAATTTACTTATAATAACAGAACACTATTCGATTTGGATGAAATTTAGTATGACAGTTCATATGGTTATGTCATCTTTTAAGATGATACTTGTAATTATTAGTAAACCACTAGTATATGAAACTTTTGGTGTCCCAGCATTAATTAGACCGGAACTTTTTAATGGTCATAAATGTCATTAGAAATTACTTGTTTGACATTTGGATAGACTTCTAGATTCAATTTATTTTAAAAAAATTCACGATGCAGTCACTCAGATTTTATTTTTTTCTGTCTGAACCGTAACAGAAACATATCACAAATTAAACAGAGAGAGAAAAGTTTACTATTGTATGTATCTTTCTAAAAAAAAAATAATTGTACGTTATCAGCGTGGCCATTAAAAAGTTACGGTCTAATCAATGTTGGGACACCTAAGTTTCATATACTAGTGGTTCGCTTATAATAACAAGTATTATCTTAAAAGATGACTTATAACCATACGAACTGTCATACCAAATTTCATCCAAAACGAATAAAGCGTTCTGTTATTATAAGCAAAATTAATTTCTTTTTTTTTTTCAAATAACTTTGATGCAGAATACTGGCTAAATGGTACACTTTCCGGTAGAAGCAAGTTTAGTTAAATCGTCTTATTTTGCCTCGGGAATCTATGGTTAAGCCATGTCCCCCTATTTAAGAGACACCTGTATTTGTTTGAATACAAACTATATTCTGTTTTGAAATCATATTTTAATAAATTTCATATTATTTCTTATTATTCTTTTATTCTTAAATAATGAAATGTGACATTTTTTAAAACACTTTCGAATAAAATTATATAAAAAAAAAAATACTGGAATCCCCATTGTTCTGTGTATCATAGCATTTTTGAAGTAGCATTAATAAGAGAAGTTCGAAAAATAATATTTATTAATAACGTCTTCATTTTCTGAAACCGGTAACTGCACTGGCGAACGACGTGAAAATGTATTGTAAGATATGTATAATTGTAAGATTCACAGACGGGGTGGTAATATCCATGATTAAATTCAAACTGATAATGAAGTATTTGTAGAGGGTTGCAGTTCTCTTCGTAGCTTTCACTATCCATTTTAACGTAGTTTGGCACTTTTCAAAACGATAGAAATTTGATGAATAACGTAAACACTAAAATACAAAATAACGAATAACAACAGTGACAATGACAAAACTGTCAACAGTCTCACGGCCCAAGAATGGGTGACCGCGGCAGAATTAAAATAGACGTGAATAATTGATATCTGCTTTTGTGATTGGCCGAGAAGAGTGAATTATGGCTACTAAAATTAATCGTAAAATAATGGGGACATATTTTTACAGGAGTAGGAAAAAGTAAACAAAGTATTACAAAACTTACTATTTACATATTAATACTAGCTGTACCCGTTGCAAATATTTGCAACAAACTATATGGGGTAACGTTATTAAATTATAAATTTTCTGTACTTGTATTTAATGTTTGGTCAATTAATAAGTAATATTACTTATTAAATGGTTTGGTACTTTTCTACACTTTTTTAACTACCGCTGCTTTGTTGAGCACATAGGAATGGGGAGATTATTTGACACAACACTGGTAATAATAAGTAAATTATTTAGAGTCGGTTTGTTAATGCAAAGTTAAAAGTGAAGTAATGGTAACTGTTAGTTAGGTAAATTAAATGTTTGATTAACTGTTTATAAATAAAAACTGTAAATTGGGAACTGAAACTGGTTTGATACATAAAAAATATAGGTCTTGTAACACAGGACCAGGATAGATTTTATTGCTACGTAATTATTTGATGAGGAACTTTGGATATTATTGTACAAATTTTATAACAAACTGCAGCAATGTTAAATTTTGTAACAGATTACCTATTAAAAATATGCAATTTATATAGAAAAATAATAAAAATTCTATAGGAACTACAGTAGGTATTCATTTAATTGAGCAGTTTATGATTTCAAGATTTGATGCTAGGGGTAAATTCGACAGTTCGTCTGAATTTTTTTTTTTACTGTTATAAATTTAAATGAAGAAAAAGGTAAAACATCTAATAGAGATTATCCGAATATTCAACGTCTTTCAATGTTATATTTTATTATTATAAATTATAATTATGAATCAATGTTGCAATCATTCTTACTTCATTTAATTCCATATCAAAATGTATAAAATTTGTCACCAACAAATATTGTTATTGTCGTAATAAATGTGTTTCATTTATGATTTCAAGTTTAATTATTGTAGTAATAATTTATTGTACACAAACAGCCGTATTCATAGTAAAAATATACCGGTTTAAACCTGGTCTATAAGCATAGTAGTTTAGATTCGGCCTTTCCCTTATTCATAGTACTGGACTAACGGTAGTGCTGGTTTAAATACGGTCTGATATTTAGACCCGGCAGACCCCTAGTTTTACGCTGGTTTAAATGCAGATGTTCAATTGTCAACAAAAAGAAAGCCAGTGAGGTTATATTTGAAAATATTATTTTAGAAGTAAAGTAAGTAGAAATTTATTTTATTGAATAATATATATCTACCTCGATATCTACCTATATAACCAATATATTTATATTAATGATTTTTAATTTATTTTTCAGATTATGTGATTAGAATTCATGATGTAATTGAATGCAAAAGGAAACAAAAGATATATCTTGTACACATTAATCGAAAAATATGACGAAACTGAATTCAGAAAAATATATACATAGGTAATTGTATAATTTTATCATGAAAACATATTACATTACGAAAATAGAAAATAATAAGTTTCCCATGTTAGACGCCTATGGTCCGCTTTTTAATTAACACCCTGTGTAACAATTATTACTTGGTTGTAGGTTGTTCGTGATTCAAATGCCAAGATCTGACACATTGTTGCACGATGGAGGGGCAGTGCATACGATTCAAGAATATGGAATCATTGCAACTTGAAAACACGATGTTAGGTACCTAGGCAGACTTTTATGTAAACGAAATTCTAGTATTAATAATATTAAATTATGTTAATCTAGTGAAATCAATGGAATCCTCATAGGAGTTTTATGCTTATTCCATATCTTCGCTTTACTAAAAATGCGGAACAACGATACAACGAAGCACACATCAGAATCGTTGTAGAACGATGATTCGGCCAATGGAATTGGAATGCAGATGTCTTTAAAAACAGCTGAAATTAGCATTATTGCATTGGCAGTTCTTCACAATATAGCTGTGAAGCATTGGGTGATAGAGACGGTATATTGTGTATATTTATTATTAGGAAGTAAAATAACTTTATTAATATTATATTATTTCTTTATAGATGATTGTAAGTAGCGGAGATTCCGATGAACCGGATAATGAAGAACAAAACGACGAAAGACAGGATAATGACCCAAGGGAACTATATAAAAACATTTTAATTAACAAAGTTTATTAAAATAGAAGGAAAAAATGATTCATAAATAAAATACATTCTGTATGAAAGATTATAACTAATAAAATTAAATTCTTTGGGGTTGATGTTACTGATTTTGTAGTTTCTTTGCTGTCATCTTCATTATTTTCATTGTTCCTATACTTTCTTTTTGTTCCTTGCAAATATAAACATATATGAAATACTTTTGAAAGCTTCTTCTTCTTTTGGAATTGGCTGCACTATTTACAGTTTTATTTTCCATAACCTTTGCATGGATTTTCAGTTGCTCCAAAAGCAGATTCTTTTCATTTTGTGTCCAATTAGATTCTCACTTACTCATTGTAAATCTGAATATATCACACTAAAAAGAAATATTACGTATATTTCTGTATTTCTCATATGTACCTTCAAATTATATCACTTATTTAAATTTAATTGCCGACTGTCAACAAGTTTAGTTTTCTGGATTGGTTTTCAAACAAATAATTATCATCTGACAACTGTCACAAACTGTGCTACTGCGCATGGCGGATATCGAAAAAGACCAAGTCCTAGTAGATCGATGAGTTTAATCTAGATCTTTTTAACACAGATTTAAACTTGGCACAAATTTTACTATGAATAGGGCATTTTGGTCTTAGACTAAACCTGAACTATTAAACTAGTGTTTAGACCTGGCTTTTCTATTTTACTATGAATATGGCTGAAAAATTTTATGCATTACTGCATTCTATGGGGAATCAACGTATTCCTATTTTTCAAATTATCATCTTTATTCGGTTTAAATTAAAATAAATATGCATAATCATTTCATATCTATACCTTCTACAGTATAATTTCACATTAACGAAACTTGATGTCACACAAAGGAAACCTGAATTCACAGTAACGAAAACTAATTTATCACTCCTGAATACCGATTTTGTAATAATGAAAACAGAAGTCACAATTTTAAAAACCAGTTTCAACTAAATGAAAACAGATTTTACATATTAATCTTAAATAGGCACCGCCAAGGAACGGCAAGAAGGGGCAATAGTCACCTTTGGAGAGGCAAAAAAATAAGGCAAATGTATTGTCTCTAAAATATATTAAAATATTTTTCTGAACTTATAAAATATTAAATAAATAGCGAATAGTATTTTTAAGAAACTTAACTAAAGATTAAATTTGATCACAACAATAAAAAAGTTTGATTAAAATAATTATGAAACTTGATTACAACAATGATAAAAGTTGATTACAACAGTGTTAGCTACGCTAAAAGTGAGAATAAGGGTTTGAAATCTGTTTTCGTTTAGTTGAAATTAGTTTTCATTGGTGTGAATTCAGTTTTCTTTTACATGAAATCAGTTTTCGTTTTCGCTAATGTGAAATCGTATTTCGTTACTGGGAATTCACTTCTAATTTGTGTGAAATCAGTTTTCGTTAATGTGAATTCATATTTGGTTAACGTAATATCATGTTTCAAAAGTTCGAAAACGTATTGTAAACGGTAGCATTAAGGGGTAGCGTTTAAGAGCGGGAAAATAGGGGCATCCAAGTAGTTGATTGTAATATACTCTTTTGTATTTAATGATTTCGTTATTTAAAAACCTGTAAATGTACACATGTCTCTTGTCCATTTTTAAATAAGTAATAATGCTGTATTTTAGTTGCGGGATATATAATTCAATAAATTTTTAAATTTTAGGTTAAAAAATTATTATATTATTGTACAAAATATATATCTTCATTAATTTTGCTCAATATTATTAAATTACCATAATTGAATGAATGAATTAACTATTATCACAGAGCACAAATTAATATACTAATCTGTGCTATTATATTTATTAATTTTTGAGGGCAAAAATTCCTTATTATGGTTTCACTATAAGTTGACATGTTGACATATTTATCTGTCATTTAAGGTTAACTTTAAATTTTTGTATGATAAAAGCTTTGCACGTTATTTACCTGTTACATTATTTAACCTTGCATTGATAAACCAGCTCTAAAATAACACAAAATATTATTTTTGTAGCAATTTTCACAAATTGTATATATTTTACATCATTCTCTTAATCTTCATGTTGTTCAGTGCTGCCATCTATCGCTTGACAGCGGTACTTAATAAAAAATCTTTAAGGCCTTATAAAAAATAGCCGGAATTATAATTGTTACATTTTTGTCGCTGTTCGACAAAGTCAAAGTTCCACAGAGTAAATATTACTTCCCGTTTGTCTTCAGAGTAAGAATATTTCACGTACTCAGTTTCTCAGAGTTAATATTTCACGTACCAAGTTTCACGGAGTAAAGATTTCACGTACAAGTTCTCAGAGTAAATATTATTTCCCGTTTGTCAAGAATATAAATAATATTTACTCTGAGAACTTGTACGTGAAATCTTTACTCCGTGAAACTTGGTACGTGAAATATTAACTCTGAGAAACTGAGTATGTGAAATATTCTTACTCTGAAGACAAACGGGAAGTAATATTTACTCTGTGGAACTTTGACTTTGTCGAACAGCGACAAACGGTGACTGACTTCTACAGAACAGCTGTAGAAGATCTGGACTCTGCCTTCTATTCCATAGAACGGCTATGGAACTCCTGGTTCTGGCTAGAACGGCTAGCCAGAAGACAGAATGAATTCTAGGGCTGCTGTGGCATCTTTTATAGCCGGATTTTGATAACTCTCGTTCAAACGCGCGCGGCTTATGTGGAAGTGGCTTTATTCGAATGTGATTGGCCGAGTGGGAGAACAGACTCGGCTTACTATTGGTCGAGAGGCTGGGCTCTTAAAACATTTCTAGAAAATTCTATACTCAAGAGAAAATGCGAAAATCCAGTTTTTCTTGCTTGAAACTTACAGGTAAAATATTTACAATAATATTTTAATAAAATAGAAATTAACAAACATCTCAAGTTCTAGTTTATTCCGCCTGGATTTGGCGCTGCGGTCTTGACAGTTGTGGAATGCGTGCTCTAGTTGTGAAATCTAGGTGAACTGTTGCTTTTGAAGTTGCCGTGTGATGTGCACAGTGAAGTGCCGGCCTCGAAAAACCCCGGAATAATAGTGGCTGGCTCGAAACTAGAGGATTTTCTGTTGGCTGTTACCGCGTGTTCACCATGTGCTACAGGTAAGGTTAAAAAGCATGTTAAGGGCATTTTAAACTGTCGAAATCTGTTCTTGTGTCACAGCTGTCTCTGGTAATCGTTTACACGCTGTGATGCTGCCCCACAGTGGACGATGATGTTCCATGGAAAATAACCATGTGCTGAATGTGAGGTTATGGACATTGTACCGCCAGTTTGGGCTGCAGAATCCTGTTCTAGTGCTACAGCGGCTTCTGGACAACGATTACATGCTACTCTGCAGCCCCACAATGGCCGGTGATGTTCTCTGGACAATGACGTGTTGAAATTTCATGGCGAAGCAATGTGACTTCGTCACATAACATACCGACTCTAAATAATTTACTTATTATTACCAGTGTTCTATCAAATAATCTCCCTATTTCTACATATGTGCCCAACTTAGCAGCGGCGGTTAAAAAAGTGTAGAAGAGTACCAAACATTAAATATAATTACAGAAAATTTATAATTTAATAACGTTACCCCATATTGTTTGTTGCAAATATTTGCAACGGGTACAGCTAGTCTATATATATAAAAAAATAAGGTTTTTCTTTGGGGCCTTAGTTATGGACTTCTACCGAACCGATTTTGATGATTCTTTTTTTAAATGAAAGCTATTAGCATGTAGATGTGCACAAAAATCTAAAATGTTAAGATTTTCAATTCCGTCTATTTTTATAAGGCCTTAAATATTTTTTATTAAGTACCGCTGTCAAGCGATAGATGGCGGCACTGAATAACATGCAGATGAAGAGAATGATATAAAATATATACAATTTGTGAAAATTGCTACAAAAATAATATTTTGTGTTATTTTAGAGCTGGTTTATCAATGCAAGGTTAAATAATGTAACAGGTAAATAACGTGCAAAGCTTTTATCATACAAAAATTTAAAGTTAACCTTAAATGACAGATAAATATGTCAACATGTCAACTTATAGTGAAACCATAATAAGGAATTTTTGCCCTCAAAAATTAATAAATATAATAGTTAATTCATTCATTCAATTATGGTAATTTAATAATATTGAGCAAAATTATTGTAAATATTTTACCTGTTAGTTTCAAGCAAGAAAAACTGGATTTTCGCATTTTCTCTTGAGTATAGAATTTTCTAGAAATGTTTTAAGAGCCCAGCCTCTCGACCAATAGTAAGCCGAGTCTGTTCTCCCACTCGGCCAATCACATTCGAATAAAGCCACTTCCACATAAGCCGCGCGCGTTTGAACGAGAGTTATCAAAATCCGGCTATAAAAGATGCCACAGCAGCCCTAGAATTCATTCTGTCTTCTGGCTAGCCGTTCTAGCCAGAACCAGGAGTTCCATAGCCGTTCTATGGAATAGAAGGCAGAGTCCAGATCTTCTACAGAGTAAATATTATTTCCCGTTTGTCAAGAATATAAATAATATTTCGCGTACTAAGTTCACAAAGTTGATATATCCAGTTTTACTTGATAATAAAATTGTCAGTAGTTTGAATAACAATGGACACAGTTTCTCAGTCATTTATTAAATTGTACATAATGTATAAATAAACATAGTTTAGTGTACTGCATTTTTCACTGCTCAAAAATACCCGAAGAATCCTGGCCTACACGACTAGCTATCCGCAACCCTTCCTCACTCTTCTCTCAGTTCCACGGAGATACAAGATGGCGCCCGAGCAAGAATCAACTCAGACTGCAGCAATGGGGGTTGAGGGTGACATCACAAAATGGCACCAGACCAGGGATGTCGTCACAGTTAATGCAAAGTAAAAGAAATAATGGTAACTGTTAGTTAGGTTTAGGTAAATTAAATTATTGATTGACTATTTATAAATATACAGTTACAGACAATCTACCAGTTTATAAACGTATAGTTAACTGAAAATTGGGAACTGAAACTGTTTTGACAGATAAATAATACAGGTCTTGTAATACAGGCACAGGATGGATTTTATTGCTAATTATTTGATGAGAAACTTTGGATATTATTGTACAAATTTTACAACAAACTGTAGATTTGTTAAACTTTCTAACAGAGAAACATAACTAATAAAAATATGCAATTCATATAGAAAAATAATAATAATAATAGTAATAAAAATTCTATAGGAACAACAGTAGGTATTCATTTAATTGCCAGTTTATATATATGAAGATTTGATGATAGTGGTACGAGGGGAGTTTTTTATGTTATCTACCTAGCTATGAAAACAATATGCTATCGCTACAATTTTCTTATGTCAAGTTACTGTGACATTTTCATGTCTACAAAGACACAATTAAGAACTTGAAAGCGGCTATACGCGAAAAAAAGACCCCACAATTATGCTCAGAAAATGCTGCTTCTGCACAACAACTGCATGGTGCATAAAGCACGCATTGTTCAAGCAGTAGTCATGAATGCGGCTTTGGCGAATTACAACATCCACCTTACAGTCCTGACCACGTTCGACTATTATTTCTTTCCAAAACTCAAAAAACATTTGAGAGAGAGTCGCTTTTTATCGAATGATGACTTGGAAAACGCTGAGGAGTCGTATTTTGCAGAATTACCAAAAGATTTTTTTTGTAGGCGTAGCTTTATTAGAAAAACGTTGGAATAAGTGTGTTAGTGTTAACGGTCCTTACGTTGAAAAATAAAATTTTATTTGTTTTCTAACTCGTTATTTTCATAGCTAGGTAGATAACATAAAAAACTCCCCTCGTAAATTCGACATTTCTATGTTTCTATTTCTCAAATTAACATCTTTATTCGGTTTAAAACAATATGCATAATCATTGCATATCTATACCTTCTACAGTATAATTTCACATTAACGAAACTTGATTTGACACAAAGGAAATGTGACTTCGCAGCAACGAAAACTAATTTATCACTCTTGAATACCGATTTTGCTATAATGACAACAGAATTCACAATTGTAAAAGCCAGTTTCAAATAAATAAATAAAAAAAAAAAATTACATAGTAATCTGAAATGGGCACCGCCAAGAAGGGCAAGAAGGGGCAGTAGCCACCTTTGGAGAAGCAAAAAATAAAGCAAATGTATTGTCTCTTAAGAAACTTAACTAAAGATTAAATTTTATTACAACACAACAATGAAAGAATTTAATTATAACAATAGAATTTAATTATAACAATGAGAGAGCTTGATTAAAACAATGATGAAATTTGATTACAACAATGATAAAAGTTGATTACAACAATGTTAGCTACGCTAGAAGCGAGAATAAGTAACCCGACGGTTTGAAATATGTTTTCCTTTAGTTGAAATTAGTTTTCATTGGTGTGAATTCTGTTTTATTTTACGTGAAATCAGTTTTCGTTAATGTGAAATTATATTTCGTTACTGGGAGTGCACTTTTCATTTGAGTGAAATCAGTTTTCGTTAATGTGAATTCATATTCTGTTAATGTGAAATCATGTTTCAAAAGTGTGAAAACCTATTGTAAAAGGTAGCATTAACGGGTAGCGTTTAAGAGCGGGAAAATAGCGACATTCAACTGGTTGATTACTCTTTTGTATTTAATGATTTCGTTATTTAAAAACATGTAAATGTACATCTGTCTCTTGTCCATTTTAATATAGGCAATAATGCTGTATTTTAGATAAGGGGTATATAATTCAATAAATTTTTAAACTTTTGGTTAAAAAAATTATTAAATTATAATACAAAATATGCATCTCTATTAATTTTGCTCAATATTATTAAAGTACTTACCATATATGAATTAATGAAATAACTATTATATTTATTAATTTTTGAGGGCAAAAACACCTTATATTTTCAATATAAGTTGACATGTTGACATATTTATCTGTCATTTAAGGTTAACTTTTGACTGTTGTATGATAAAAGCTTTGCATGTTTAAAGATATTTACCTGTTAAATTATTTAACCTTGCATTGATAAACCAGCTCTACAATAACACAAAATATTATTTTTATAGTAATTTTCACAAATTGTATATTATTTTACATCATTCTCTTGATCTTCATGCTGTTCAGTGCTGCCATCTATCGTTTCACAGCGGTACTTAATAAAAAATCTTTAAGGCCTTATAAAAAATAGACGGAATCAAAACTGTAACATTTTAGATTTTTGTGCACATATACATGCTAACAGCTTTCATTTGAAAAAAGAATCATCAAAATCGGTCCGGTAGAAGTCCATAACTAAGGCCCCAAAGGAAAACCTTATTTATATATACAGGATGTCCCATTTAAGGTATGAATGCATTGGTATCTCGAGAACCGTAAGAGCTACGATGTTGGTTAAATTAGACAAAAGTTGCCCCATTAGGAGGCTATTTTAATGGTGTTTTGTTATTTGCGAAAAAATGCATAGGTCACTAGATATAGGTGAAAATGTAAATTTAGCGATTTTCTTTTTTTGCTTATAACTTTGTTATATGAAATAATACGAGATTCTGGTTTGCACTTTCTTAAGGCACTTTTGTATGGTGAATTTGCAGAAGTACTCAAATTTTTTTTATATCTAACCATTTACGAGTTACTGATAGCAACTTTTATTTTTCATATGGAGGTCATATTAAGCTATGGCATTTTTAAATAGAGATTTTTTTTAGCTTTACAATGATATAAAACAATAATAATTTATTTTTATAATTAACAGAAAAATTGTTATTTATACTAAAATTAAATTGAAAAAAGTAAATCGAAGGCTGCTATGGAAACAACAAACAACAAAAAAGTGCAACAATTGAATTTCTGAATTTTACTTGACAATAGTAGATTATTACGAGTAATAAAAATGAATTTTTCTCGTTGGGAAAATATGATATGTTGAGTTGTTACATTCGTTGTCAAAGTTCGTTTTTTACTCGTAATAATCTACTATTGTCAAGTAAAATTCAGAAATTCAATTGTTGCACTTTTTCGTTGTTCGTTGTTTCCATAGCAGCTTTCGATTTACTTTTTTCAATTTAATTTTAGTATAAATAACAATTTTTGTTAATTTTTCTGTTAATTATAAAAATAAATTATTATTGTTTTATATCATTGTAAAGCTAAAAAAAATCTCTATTTAAAAATGCCATAGCTTAATATGACTTCCATATGAAAAATAAAAATTGCTGTCAGTAACTCGTAAATGGTTAGATATAAAAAAAATTTGAGTACTTCTGCAAATTCACCATACAAAAGTGCCTTAAGAAAGTGCAAACCAGAATCTCGTATTATTTTATATAACAAAGTTATAAGCAAAAAAAGAAAATCGCGAAATTTACATTTTCACCTGTATCTAGTGACCAATGCATTTTTTCGCAAATAACAAAACACCATTAAAATAGCCTCCTAATGGGGCAACTTTTGTCTAACTTAACCAACCTCGTAGCTCTTACGGTTCTCGAGATACCAATGCATTCGTACCTTAAATGGGACACCCTGTATATATATATATATATATATATATATATATATATATATATATATATACAGGGTGTAAATTTTAAAACGGGTCATAGGGCTATAACATAGAAAAACAGTTTTTTGGACGCCAAAAGTTTCTATATTAATTTATTGAAAAAATAATTAGTGTATATTATAAAGAAAAAAATTACGAATTTTTTGATACCAAACATATTACATTTCTGTTTCATATAAAGCCAGAAAATAAATTTAAAAATTTGCACAATTAAGAAAAAATATCAATAGCCGTGAAACTGACAGAAACAAAACAAAACAATTGTTGACTTTAAACGCTTATTAATAAACGTTTCTTACACTTTATTTGTTAAATTATTATTATTATTATTTTCGTTTTATTAAGAAGAAATCATGAACAATATGACTCATGAAGAAAAATTACAAATTATTAATGCTGCGCCTGCGCCACTCGCGCACTTATGACAAATTTTCGAACCTAACCCTAAGGTAGGTTATATATTATCTGTGACCTAACCTATGAAAATGTACGACGATGACAACAAAGTTCCTGCAGAAAAGAGCGACGAAATACTAATTGGACTTATTCAACAAATTGTTTACCTTTATTTTTTATCTTATATAAATATAATGTATTGCAATTGCACCTATAAAAATTAGATTATACGAAATGTCAAACATAAAATTCTGTAAGGAATTCTTTTTTCTCAGGGTTATCGCTCAAAAGCAGCTGTAGACACGTGTTTCGCTCTTATTAGAGCTCATCAGTACAGCATAGCTAGTTAATAGGTGGACATTAACTAGAGGTAGTAATCGAAAAAACCAACACAGTGTAACAGCACTAGTAAGCAGCCAAATTCTGAATTTTAATTTACTGTATAAACGACGTTATTTTAGTTTAGCTTCTTAATTTAGTAGCTTAATTTAATTTCATAATTTACATGCTGCATAAACCCAGCATAAATGGTTTTAATTTGTTCCCTTGTAGTTTGCAGTTTTTCTCTTTTCTTATAACTTATTTCTTATTACATGTAGATCATCTTTAGTTTGAAAATACCTATTACAATAAATAATTATTGTTTCTGATATAAATATCCTAGTTTTTACTTTATTTTGTGTTATTTTGTATTGGTTCATAAGTCAATAACTTTAATCTTTAATTGTCCCCTATTATGACAATGTTTTGTTATTGTCGCTTTCATGGCTAATGATATTTTTTCATAATTGTAAAAATTTTTAAATTTAATTTCTGGTTTTATATGAAACAGAAATGTAAGATGTTTGGTATCAAAAAATTCGTATTTTTTTTCTTTATAATAGGCACCAATTATATTTTCAATAAATTAATATGGAAACTTTTGGCGTCTAAAAAACTGTTTTTCTATGTTATAGCCCTATGACCCGTTTTAAAATTTACACCCTGTATATATATATATATATATACATATTTGTTCTAAATTAAAATATGAATCATACATAAATTATGTAGTTGGTGTAATTTATTGAATCAGATATTTTGAGGTGTAACAACAAAGTAATTTATATTTGTTTATATTTTGTCATTATTTTGCAAAAATATTTTAACAAAAAAATATAATGAAAATCATAAAAATTATATTGATATGTCATATGATGGTTGTCCGGAAATGTTTCGCAACGGAGTTACAGCCCTTTCAAGGTGCACCTCATCAAATGTGTCTGATGAAGAGCACTTTCAAAGTTCTGTAATTATGTTTGGTAGTAGTAACTATTTGATTTATAGAAAAACAACACAACACCGAAGATCAGGGGCGTAAACTACATATAGAAAGTAAAGCGTGAATACTCAGCACCCTCAGAAATTCTGCCCTAATATTTTTATTATATTTCGTACATTGTAACATGTCGATCAGTTAAAAATCTAAATTTATTTGCATTTTTCTGAGATAGTACCACGATATAAGATATTTATATTACATAAGTATTTTGTACACAAAATGCATTCACTCAAAACGTAAAAGTAGTACTTACGCATTCAGATTTAGACTGTACAAGCGCAAGTGCGTCTTTCCCAAATATTCAGTATGAATGTTTATTGGTATGTAAATATATACAGGGAGGAGTGACCACTAGAAACCGTGACAAATGGGGAAACAGTTTTTCCCAGTTATTAACTGTATATACCGAGATATATTATGCAGGGTTTTATAAATATAGTATTTTACATTACAAGCCAGGTAAAACGGTTTTTACTGCTGAAAGGAGGAGAACTGGCAAGCTTCTCACCTCCTTGAGGCAGTAAACACTTACCTTAGCGTGAATGTACAATATTTTATTTTCTACTCATTTGTAAATCAAATTTAAAATTATGACCTGAACCTGTCAGTTGCAATTGACATTTATTTTTAATAAGTGTAACAGTAACAAATAGTATATTATACGCCAAGGTTGAGAAAATAATCATTATTGACCTAGCGCCAATATTGTAACTCGAGGGCGTAGCCCGAGGGATACAAGGCGCCTGGTCAATAATGATCTTCTCAACCGTGGTTTATATTAGGAATGACGAATTCCGATAATTTTGGTACCCGAGTACCCGAAACAACTACCCGGATAGTACCCCTTACCCGTTAATTACTCGATACCCTTTTTTATTACCCATTATTCTTTAAGTACATATACATAATTCGTTAATTACTAGATACCCTTATATTAGCAGTTTACTTTTTAATAAAATTCATAATTATTGTTTACATATATTTATTAAATGAAATGTAATACAAATAAATAATATACTGTATCTCTATAAAAAACTGAGCATTAATTATATTAATTACCTATGGTATGGTAATAGAAAGCTCTTCTTTAAAATACAATCTTTCCGGCAGCTGAAAACTGTTCGGGTAATTAAAGGGTATCGGGTAATTAACGGGCAACGGGTATATTTCGGGTAATCGGGTAAGAAATTTTATACCCGGGTACATTATTATCGGGTAGGTTCCGAGTACCCGGGTACCCATCGTCATTCCTAGTTTATATACTATTTTCTTCATTACTAGCAAATAAATCCTATTTGAATTTTTTTTTTTATTGATAATAACAATCATTTTGATATGGATAATTACGTTACTTGCTTGTTAATATTCACAAAAAACATAGGCTGCATTTGTTTTTATCTGACGTTTCGCTCATTTCGCTAGTTTGATAACCTCACTTATGGGCCTTGATTTGTATTTGATTTAATTATTTAATAAAAACACTTTGTGCTATTACAGTCAGCAGACATATTAGTTTATTATTATTTTTAAATAAATCTATTGAAATGTATTTACCTACAAATACAAAAAAATAGTGATTTATTCATTTCTACACATGTTTCACATTTTCACCAAAACAGCACAGTGGCCAGGCGAGGCGTCAGCTTAGGTCAATTTAAAATTAAGCGTCATATTTAAATTATATACTTAACACCTTTCTTGAGTTTAATGAGTTAAATAATATTTGGTTTTGAAGGCTTGAGATTGATTGAAAGTGACATTTTGCATTATAGACCTAGGTTAATAATAAATTATTATTGTCATAGGTTACCATGGTTACAAGCAAGCGGTATAATAAAATAATAGTGGGTTCCTAGGCTAGTAGTGAAAAAACACAATTTTCACATGTCAGCAACGTTACTAACGTGGTAACTAATTTATAATATTTATTTAATTATCATGTGTGATAATGAGAGCGATTACTGATTGAAACATCTACTCTCACGAGTTAATTGTTGAGATCATTAATCGCCAATTAACACACGAGTTAGTTACAATGTATTTCCGTTGACCGTATCTTACTGAACTTGAAAATTTAATTTTATTCCATGACAATTTTTTTTAGGTTAGTAAAGCTGAAAACATAAGTTTTGACAAATGTTAAACAATGGTATGTGGTATCTACGGTTACTGATTGAAACATCTACTCTCACGAGTTAATTGTTGAGATCATTAATCGCCAATTAACACACGTGTTAGTTACAATGTATTTCCGTTGACCGTATCTTACTGAACTTGAAAATTTAATTTTATTCCATGACAATTTTTTTTAGGTTAGTAAAGCTGAAAACATAAGTTTTGACAAATGTTAAACAATGGTATGTGGTATCTACGGTTACCCCTTAAAATCGTTTATACATTAATGCATTATAGGTGTCAGTAATGAATGATTTTTATAATTAACATAACCTATTAATAAACGATCCCCGGAAATAGTATTTTACTTGTTACTCGTAAACTTCATTTATTGCATCGACCTTTAAACTAATGGACCAAGTGTTTCCTATTCTTTTATTGTTAGAATAATGCTCCAACATAAAAGGATAGAAATATATATTCTGTCCTTCAACAATCTAATTCATTTCTTTGCATCGTACTTATGTAACCGTCGACAGTTTGTATGGTACAATAACTATCATTCCAGCGATTATATTGCTACGTCGGGTGTACCACAAGGGTCAAACTTAGGACCGCTTTTATTTCTCCTTGTTGTGAATGTCATTGTGGAAAATTTGACTTGTAACGTGTTAATCTACGCTGATGATGTGAAAATTTTTACTGAGATCCACAATGTACGGGATTGTAATAAGCTACAAAATAACTTAAATAGTATTGCAAATTGGTGTAATACTAACAAACTTGAACTTAACATCAGTAAATGTGAAGTTATGTCATTTACTCGTCGGAAATCACCAATTTTATATAACTATAATATAGACACTGTCAACTTATCTCGTTCCTCGCAAATTAAAGACCTAGGAGTCTATTTCGATCCAGAACTTACTTTTACATTCCATATTGTCAATTTAATTGCATCAGTCAATAGAATGATAGGTTTCATTATTAGAAGTTGTACGGATTTTTCTAATATTAATGCACTGCAAGTTTTATATTATGCTTTCATACAGTCCAAGATGGAATATGCTATAATCATTTGGTATCCCCGTTTATGAAACTCATATAGCGAGACTAGAAAAGTTACAACGTAAAATGTTAAAGTATTTTTGGTTTAAATGTTTTCACTATTATCCTGATCAAAATACGCCTGCTGATACCCTATTTAGAACATTCAATATTGCCTCAATTAGATCAAGATTTAATGATATCAAAATAGATTATTTATTCAAAATAATTCACTACAAGGTTGATTGTTCAGATTTACTAGAGAAACTTTATTTTCGTGTACCGAGATTATCTTCACGCTGTACTGAAAGCTTTTATCTTTCTTCATATAATTCAAATGTGCTGTGCAAATCACCAATTTATGTTATGTGTAGTTATTATAATTCTGTATCTGACGAACTAGATATTTTCTTTTTGTAAACTCTACTCCTGTAATTTATTCATTTACTTATCATGGGTTGTAAACCTTTTAAAGTAATAAATTTATTATTATTATTATTATTATTATTATTATTATTATTATTAATACGGAAGTTCTCAGTTAAAGTATACTGCGCAT